>CAUDMG010003243.1:4700000-5040000 GCA_958450375.1 Homarus gammarus | reverse complement strand
ATCCTACTTGATTACCATATTTTTGTTTACGCAATTTTGTTCTGATTTTTAGCATCACAACAACGTATAGATCTTGATATGGTAAAGCCTCAGCATAATATTATTGCCATTTATTTTTTGTCTTTTAAGCCAGCTAGTTTAATCACTCTTACTAAACATCTTTACAATTCAGGGAAAAAAATATTCAACTTACGATGTTTTTAAGAATCGAAGGCCTGACCACCACCACCACCACCACACTCCCCCCCCCCCTCGGGCCTATCACGATAATGGCCGCTAATAATACTCTGTAAGCCTTACTTTTTTATTTACATTCTCTCCCCCTCAAGCCAATTCTCTCGACTTGCGTGTTTAGAGGTTCTTTTTTTTTCTGGTAACACTTCTGCTCCATTTACGACAGCTATCGACGATATCCTCTCGAAAAGTTGTGTCGCCAGGGATTGTTTTGTGACGTAAAAGCTGAAGACTTGTCGTAATGTTGTGTATATTTTAAAGGTTTCTGCTAGATGGGGTTATTTATTTCCTGAACTAACTTATCCCCCAACGTAACGCAACGTAACATAACCTATACTTCATATGACCTGACCTAACTTAACCGACCTGTAACATAATCTAACCCACCTCTAACGAAACCTAATCAAACCATATTTTAGTGTGGAATTTTTTAGTTAATTTCTGGGGGGGTTTCTCTCTCTCTCTCTCTCTCTCTCTCTCTCTCTCTCTCTCTCTCTCTCTCTCTCTCTCTCTCTCTCTCCTATCACCTTCTACCTCTTTAAAACAAATAAACCTCCTTCGAAGCGACGAAATTATTATATGGGTTTTTTTGGGGGGAAGGTAATTTTCCGGACGAATAACAGCTTATTACAGGCCAGGCAACATGAACCGCGGCTCCAGAGACTGAGGGGGTGATGATGGGGATTGGGGGAGGTGATGGGGTGAAGGGAGTAGAAGGGGAGGTGTTTGGCAGGCTAATTTGCTCTTTAAGGTGTACAAATATGCTTCATATATACATCAATGGAGTGATAGAACTTTTTTGCTAATTTCGGTAGTTATCTCACCGTAAAGAGGCATATACTATTACTCCCTGCTAAATTTTATAGGTAGTAGGTAGTAGGTTAGCTATCAAACAGGGAGGTACCACCGCCTGGGAAGATAATTAAAGCATAATGTGTTGTCTAATGGTAGATCCCGCTGCCATTTGTGACCAAGTCCCAGGTTAATGATCAGACTGACTTCCTGCCTCATTTACACACAATTGCAGGGTCTTTCTCTGACAACACAACATATATATTCGTTTCTCACTCTTGATTTGTTTAATTTTTTTTCCATTTCTGTGCCTGGGCGGGTAATCCCCGTTGAAAAAGAAAGAAAACTTACAACAATAACATCAATAACGGCATATATAATAACACAATAACAACAAATAACATCGATAATAATAACTATGAAATTAATAATAATAATATTGATAATAACAATCTGTCTTTAGAACTAGCCATCTTGTATATATTACTTTTAGTATCAATTTAAATACCTTCAATAAACATAAAATCTTTCAAAGCATGAGCACCGAATTCATAACCATTTTTTACAATCACGGAATGATTACACACAATCAGATAATCAAAGAGTCGTAATCATTATATCTGTTTATTTCCTAACCACCCTGTAAATGTTTCATGGTGCTGTGACTAATGCTAAAATCCTCCTTGTTCTTCGTTGCCTGAAATAATTTTTTTTAATCTTTTTTTTTTTGAGAGAGAGAGAGATTTTTTGCTTAGATGTTCAATTTAACTGGCAGAAAGTTAATTGATCAGTAGGCAAAATTCGAATTGATCAGGATTTTTTAGGGGGAATCACTTGAAGATTTAGACACCCCGGCTTATTTTTTTTTCCTGATGATTAAACACACAAATGATAGCACCAGTTTCATTTCCTGTTTTCATTATCTTATCCTCCATCATTACCTGTTAATTTTCCTTTCAAATAATGCGTTAGTTATAAAAGAATTTGCTTCTGTGTTCTGTAAACTCATCGATACAAACACTTTTCTTATATCACTGCCGAAGACAATGCCTCCCCCTCAGGAATGTCATCGAATTCTTATTTAGTTTTGGCATCGAGGTCACGCTTAATAATCTCAAGAATTTTGTTTGTTTTGTTTCATGGAAGTTCATTAAGGCATCATACAATTCTCCAGTTTCTCCGTCTTCGTAGTTTGATAATTTAGCAGATACCTGGATTATCAGCCCATAGCCATAGGATATGAATCAACCCGACCGATATAGCCTAGAGCATAGTGTAGGGAATCAGTGTGAAAATCTTAAGAGGAAGTACATCAACAAATGCAGTCAACTCTTACAAGGACTTGAAACCTAACTTACTTGTTAACACCACACAAGACATCACATTAATACCTTCTTTACCAGAGTGAGTGATATATTCTTCTAATTAACAAACCTCACTACACACACACACACACACACCTGTGCATACAAATTCTTGAGCAAAACGACCACTTTTCATTCTGTCTGCCGCAGTTCCTTTAGTCCTCACCATAATAAGGCAGAGAGAGCAGCGAGGCCCACCCAGCTGTTGGTGATTACAGACCTGAAACTAACAATGTCAGTAAGAATGAGCTGATTATTTGACAACACTACAGAGATGTGACGGCCTTGATATTTTTCCCTTCAAGTTCGTATATAATCTGGACCGTATAAGGCTGAGCTAATGTCTTCCACTTTAAATCCCCATAAATCGGTGCAAGAACTGGACTCTCATATTGAAAATTGTGTTAGGAGTTTTTTTGTGTCTGGCCTCAACCCGTATTTTAGTGTGTGTGGGTGTCGGTGTGTGTTTGTGTTTGTGCGTGTGTGTGTGTGTTTGGGGGTGTATGTGTGTTTGAGGGTGTATGTGTGTAGGTTCACATGCTAGCCACAATAAAGTCTAGAAGAAAATAACTTCTAGGAATAACACAAGACTTGATCGATTCATCACATCAATGAATATGTGGGAAATACACGTGAGTCAACGATTCTATTCCCGCGTCACCGATAAACAATGTGCTATGTGTTTATGTCCGTCAGTGTAGTGTTGTTATTGTTTTGTTTTGAGGTGTTTTTCACTAGACTTGGGATGACAGACAGATAGAGAAGTAAAACTAATCTGTATATAAAACCTTTTACAACGTTATTTATAGAACCTATGATTTTGTACCGATTTAGAGTTAAAAAATAAGTTTTTTAGGATTTTAACACATTAGATTTTTTTCTTCTGTTGAGCAGTGTCGAGTTTTGTTGTGTTATGTATTTGACAATGAATTTTATAATATCTTCAGGCTAGGTGATCCTACATAAAGTCTCGAACAGCAACACCCCGACGCCTCACTTCATTCCCATAAATTCGAACACCCAGTATATTACCGAACGTCCTCAAATTCCATGTTTAATAATATCGGTTCTGCCTCTTATTAAAGGCCCTCCGGGTTTTTTTGGTTGACTATGTTACTTTATAAGATACAAACACTCCGGCCACTCCTTCAAGAGTTATAATATAGGTACGGATACAGACAGCTATGTACAGTCTTCGTAACTGGGGTCACAGGTTAAAGGTATACCATGTATACCTTTAACCTGTGACCCCTGACAAAAGCTTAACCCTGAGGACTTGTATCATTACTCTTGCTCATCACCTCGACACTTAAGACTCTCGTTATACAAACCTGAGGTAGGCAAGAGTGAAGGGTCAGAACAGATGCTGCTTTTAGTTAACAATGTGTGTGGGTGTGTGTTTGTGAGTGTGTGTTTGTGTGTGTGGAGGAGGGGAGAGTTTTTTTGTGTGGAGAGGTTATGTGTGTTTGTGGGGGATGATGCATTTGTTGAGTTTTCTTCTTTTTGTTTTTTAGTTTGCGGAGTGTGTGTGTGTGTGTGTGTGTGTGTGTGTGTGTGTATTACGTTTGCGTGGTTCAACACTATCGCTACACGCACACGTAAGTTTTCTTTTGTAGTTATATGGACATACGTGTCACCTTTTAATATTTTACAAATGCGTGTTTACAGGTACTTTTCGTGCGTTACTGTATGAAATTAAGGCTTGCTTATGAATAGCTGTAAGGTAGTCATAATTATTACTGGCGTTTCTTCGTATTTGAAACTTTTATTCGTAGTAATTCACGTTGGAAGACTTCGTTCATTTATGTACCCCCTTCCACACCCATGCACTCAATTCCCCCTTTCCTCTCTCCTTTCTGCCCCTTTCCTCCCTTTCCCTATCCTTTTCTTCCCTTTCCCTACCCCTTTTCTTCCCCTTTACTGCCTCTTTTTGTTCCTTTCCTCTGAATCCTCACTTCTCTACTCTAGCTTCTTTTCACTATTCCATTTACCTGCACTTGTAACACACTTCACCCCTCATCAGATCCCTCTAAGCTAACCAACCTAACCTAACCTAACTCCCCAGGTAGTGTTAAGGTGTTTTAATCATCAGGCGAACTAAAGTGGAGTGTCTGAACTTCCTGTAACACTAATACTGTCTTAATATAAACCTCATATTTACCAAAACTTTAAAATAATGTTATTTATTCACTAAACACTTTTGAGACCAAGGGGTAGAAGCACCTCAGCCTTCCTCTACCTGTGCTCTTAAACACCTGAACTTTCACACCAATATTTGAGACTGATCAAAAATGACTCCATAAAATCTCCAAAAACATCTGGTCATAAAATCCTTCCCATTAATTTAGTTTTAGTTGATAATGGACAAAAGCACGTGGATGGACAGGTGGTGTGGTTGAGTAATAAAAAGGCTCCCTGGTGTTGACTGTCATTAATATTAAAATCGAGTGTGTGGCGAGAGACCAGCTGGATGTGCATCATGTAGGAGCACCGGGACGATTGTTTGTAGACGTGATGTGAATTACAGTTGTATTAGTGGGTGTGCTAATCAGCCCTTGTGTCGTAGAGTGTAATGTAGCCTTGGGAGGAGGGAGTACGCTTAGATATACTATGTGGGAGTATAATAGGTATATCATGTGGGAGTATAATATATATATACCACAAATAGGAGGAAACAAGAACCTGTGGATAATGTGTTGCCGTGTGATGGTGGTGGGTCACTTAGGGATCTCTCGGGGGAACTAGATTCTCTCTCTCTCTCTCTCTCTCTCTCTCTCTCTCTCTCTCTCTCTCTCTCTCTCTGGACATGTTGGAATGATGCGGATGGCTTGGTCAAATTTTTTTGAATTCCGGGATGGGCAGCTCGTGGAAACAGGGACATAACAGTAGTGATTTAGAGCTACACAAGTCAATAATTAATTATGAAATGAAGGAAAAATAAATATATATAAAATTAACTTCTTAAATTGGCGATATATATATAATTAAAAAATATATACATCATAAAACTAATAATTGAAGGGAAAAAAAATAAGATACATCATAATGAATAAACAATAAAATGAATGATATGAATTTAATAATGATAATACATAAACAGGTATACATAGGTTGGCATACATATAATAGAAGGACGTGAACCAAGGAGAAGGGTCACGGAGGTATTGAGAGGTGAGTATCTTCCTCAGGTACTCAGGGTTCGTCTTGTGTACAACTTCCTAAGGGTGAACAATATAGAATATATCTCCTTGTACACTTCCCCTCCTCCTACCTCCTAACCCCTTTCCCTCCTCCTATCCCCTTCCCCTCCTCCTATCCCCTTCCTCTCCTCCTATCCCCTTCCCCTTCTCTTTACCCCTTCACCTTCCTCTACTTCTACCCTCACTTCCTTCTCCTACCCCCTCCTCTAGCGTCCCCTCATCTATTCCACTCTCTCCACTTTTATCTTCATCCTTCTCCTCTCCATCCCCTTTACTTTACTTTTCCTTTTCCCTCTTCCACTTTTTACTGTTCTTTCTTCTTTTTTCTCTTCTCAAGGTCTTCCCAATTACCTTTGTCCTCATTGATTTATTTTCCTTTCTCTGCCCTCTTCACATTTCATATCTACCATTTCGTCCCCTCTCCGTTCCTCTTTATTCTCTCCTCTCTTCTCCCTCTTCCCATTTTCCTTAGCCTCCCCATCCTCATTTTTCTCATATTTTTCTGTCTCTTCTTTCTTTCTCTCCCTCTCCCTATCTAGCTTTCCCCTCTCTCTCCTTTATCTTCCCCTTTCTCTCTTTTCTCTTACCCTATCTCTTTCTCTCTCTCTTTTCTGTCTTTCCCTATCTATCTGCTTCCTTTAATCTCTCTCTCCTCTCCTTCCCCCTCTCTCTTCTCTCTTTCCACCTTTCTTTTGTCTTCCCCTTCTTCACCCTTTGCAACCCTCTTCCCATCCCTTCCCCCTCCTTATCTCTCTCCCCCTTTCCGTCTCCTCTTCCCTCTTAGTCTTACTCTCTCTTCTTCTCATTCTTCATTCCGCATTTCACTCCTCCCTATCCTCAGTGCCACCACCAGATTGGAATAATCAGATAAGGTTAGGTTAGCATAAGTTAAGTTGGGTTGGGATAAGGTGGGCAGGATCATCACCAGCCTCATAACTCGATAAAGAAGGTACGTCTTTATTGACGACTGTTCAGAGGACGACGCCAGATGTAGCTCAGTCAGGGGACCATTTGTATGTGTGGCATAAGCCCATATAGCGGCTGTATTTATAATGTGCTTATTTTTCTTCAATTTTGTGTGTGTGTGTGTGTGTGTGTGTGTGTGACAGTAAACTGCCAAAGCAGCTACCTTACAGTCACATAACGAATAGTAAACGTAACGCCGGCGGGCAATTGAAAAGGTATGAGGATAGTCTCAAGACAAAATTGAAAATAGTGCCAAATCGACCCCCTCATCTGGGAGTCGATTACTCCACATCGTAACGCTTGGAGGAGCACCACACGAGAAGGTGTCAATACTTTCGAGTTAGCCTGACTGCAAACCGAGGCAGACAAGCGCCAACGCCGGAAAGACGCTGCCACCCCCCCCCCCCCCCGCAGTAGATGGAGCCCTCCACATGTGCAACGAATGTGGACGACGCTGCGGGTCCCGTATCGGCTTCTTTAGTCACCTCAGAGCTCACCAACCTAGGTGACATCCCTAATAACTCATATCATTGTATCATAGCTGGATGATCGTCATACTCGATTCCGAGTGACAGCAAAGCAGTAGTAATAGTAGTAGTAGTAGTAGTAGTAGTCGTGTGTGTGTGTGTGTGTGTGTATAATAATAATAATAATAATAATTAAACAGTTTATTAATAGAGTTGCAGCCGGTGGCTGAAAATATAGAAAGTTACATGTGATTTAAATATAATAATATATGTTCAATACATTTACAGGGCTGTACAGTACATAAATCAGGAGCTGTTTATTATTTTAACAATAGATGGGATGGTGCTATTCTTATGTCTATCAGTGCGGGCTCTTATGGGCTGAATTTTGTTGTAGCGGCGGGCTGCGCGAGGTGGGCGGAGGACTGCAGGTGGCAGTAGGTGGCGATGACGAGGATGGTGCAGTAGTCCACTACCAAGCCCTGCTAGTGCGTGGTGGTGGAGGTCACTGAGGGATGGCATTTTCAGGGTGGAGAGAGCGTTGTTGTAGCCGGAGTAGTCTGCGCCGAGCATGATTCTGCAGGCCCTCTTCTGTACCTTCTCTAGCAGACGTTGTTAGGTAGAGTTGAAAGAAGACGGGACCCGTCTGGTGACGCGTGTGTGTACGCGCCGATTTACACGAAACTTGGTAAGATGGTTGGTTGGTGATCATTAAGAAAATTAGTATATATATATATATATATATATATATATATATATATATATATATATATATATATATATATATATATATGTATATTTATATATATATGAAGGTACTTAAAGGTCAGGGGTCACAGCTCAGTTGTGTTAAAGGTCAAGGGCCACAACTTAGGTATGTATGAAGGTCAGAGGTCACAGCTCAGGTAGAGTTGAAGATCAGAGGTAGTCGGTTATATTGCACTAACAATTCCATCGAAACAATGAAGATATAAAACAAACATTCTCACATCTCCTCTTCTCCGGATCTCACCTTTCTCAACTCCTCTCAACCGGAACTTTAAAGCTCTCGGATTCACTCCTTCAACAACGTTTTCAATATTTGCAAACACCTTCAGATTTATTGGTGTAGATTTCGACAGTACCCCCCCTCCCCCCCAGCCTCGCGAGTTATATAATACTATATTCATAAGGATTTGGAAGGTGGTGCTGGAGGTAGTGAGACTTTCTTATCTGTGTTTAAAGGACTCAGTGGTGATTTTTAATGGTAATATCATGTTGATTTTATAGAGATTTCAATATTTATTGGTGGTATTTCAGTTCTCAAGGGTGTTTAATTTTTTCTCGGAATAATTGTTATCATATGGAAAAAAAATCACAAACTTGTTTACACTCGTATGAACAGATTTTTTTGTGTGTGTATATTCAAAACACCATGAAGGAATTGTTGGAGAAAATACAACACTTCTCTGATGTGTATTGTATGATAAGACATTAAAGTAAAGTTTGTATATTCTAAGTATTATAACACAACAGTTAACACAGAAAATGTCCTTTTATAAGACATTTATAACACCAACGTAAAGTAATAATCCGTTAAACTTTCACAGAAAAGTAAGAAAAAAATATTTATATTTTTTTTTCCAGATTAAACGGCGTAAACCTCGACTGGTAGAATTACGTCATCAAAGACTCTTCACAAACAACGTGTAATTTTCCCCTAAGACTCTCAGACAATCAAATCACGACACAAGACAAGCTCAAACCAATGGTCGTCTTTGGGTTGATACTCTCTCTCTCTCTCTCTCTCTCTCTCAGGATCTTTTCATAGATAAAATAAAAAGAATGACCCTCAAACCACGCACACAACTCTCTACGACACACACACACACACACACACACACACACACACATAAACATAACTTATTTCGACGCTTTCTTTACCTTAATTAAACATTACGTAACTCTCTAGGGTGACGAAACATTATTTCGACTCTCTCTCTCTCTCTCTCTCTCTCTCTCTCTCTCTCTCTCTCTCTCTCTCTCTCTCTCTCTCTCTCTCTCTCTCTCTTGCTCTTTTCTTCCTATCATGTCTTTCACAATTTCTCTCTTGTCCCTCTCCCGTCATCTCCATCTTACCCTCTCACTTCTTCCTCTCTCGTCCATCTCACTCCTCCTTTCTCCTTGCTTCTTCCTCTTTTGTTCCTTGCACTTTTCCTAACCTCCCTCTCTTCCCCCTCACTCCTACTTGCCACTTCCCCTTCATTCCCTTCTTTCCTCTTACATTCTTCACACTTATACATTATTAATCTTGTTGTTTTTCTTCATCCACAGAACTCCTCTCTTAGTCTTGTCTGTCTAAGCTACGTTATACTGCTTTGTTTACTAGATTGAATAATTATGTTATGATCCACTTAAAGACTAAAAAAATGTGTTCGATAATAATTTTGTAAAGACGTCTCTATAACACACTGGAACATCTATTACCAAATTACTAAAGACCAATAATCATCCTTAGATTATAACCAATGAAGTATAATCATGATCATAGAGAAATCGTTCCATTTTGTTGCTATTAGCGTTCAATGTCCTGATTATAGTTTCTAGTTAGATTTATTCACTTCTAGATTACTACACAGTGACTTATGTACAGTACAGTAACATAACCCCCTCTTAATAGTTGTCATCTAGATCACTACCTACTCTAGAACACGTTAAATAAGTCACTGTTTCCCTGGGTAGTGCTCCGTCTCCATCATCCTCTCCTTTCTTTCATTCTTGATCACAACGCGTTAGTCTTTACCCGATCACAGCGACCACCTACAAGTCCTAGTAAGTCGAAGTTCATCATCATTCACCTCCTTCATTCCTCGCACTTCTCCGCGTCTTTGGATCTACATACACCTCACAACTCGGTTAATCCATCTTATTTAACGAAGTCATATATCTTAATTGCTCTCACCACATGAAAAAATAGACAAACCAATAGCTTGAATATAGGTCAGGTGGCTGAGAGTGTTCAGCCATGTGTATCTACCGGAGGCCAGCACACAGGTATAACACGTCATTAGCGATATGTACTAGAGCAGTTTCTTCTTCGAGATGAGCACAGTAATACTCCTCAACCATGGGGTCCTCCCTCTAGATCTTTATACTTTTAACTCATAGTTGTCTTCATGAAGGTAATTATCTTGAAAGAGGTTTCTCGCTCCCTCGTGAGTGACCCTCACCGGAGCAGCGCCATCTATAAGGGGCGGGCCAACACCCACACACCAAGTGGGACGGTTCTCTAGATATTTCTACTTACGGCGTATAACTGCAGCCCGGCCACCCTCTTGTTCCATTTATTGACCGCCATGCAACCCACTGCAGCTCCGACAGTACTGCCAGACGGGGACGCCGCCGCCGCCGCCTCCTCGTCGACCCGCCAGGACAAAGGACTCCTGAGGGGGGTGAGGCTGGCTGGTGGCTGCCGCTGCTACTAGAGGAGGAAGAGGAGGAGGAGGAGGTGCGCCTGTATCGGTTGGACACTGAAGAGAGCACTGGGGTCGTGGCAAGAGTGTGGTCCACGGTGATGGTGGAAGAGTGTGGTGGATATAAGAGTGTGGTGGTTGACTGTGTGGTACAAGTGATGATGGTGGTGGTAGCAATAGGGACGAAGTCGTGGGCGTTTGTGGATGTGGTTGCAAGAGAAGTAGAGACGGTGGTGACGAAACAGTGGTCGTAGGAGGTTGTGGTAGCCGCTATGGTACTACTAACGAGAGTGCAGAATTAGTGTTAAGAATTATATTGGAGGTATAAGTGAACATAGGGAGTGAAAGCAATCTTCAGGAAGTTGAATTTAAAGTATTGTGTCTACAGAGGAGAGGGGGGGGGGGGGGCAACAATTTGGGCTGTGTTAAAGGGATAGTGGTCTCATGGTCTCAGTATTTGTAGCGACGGCCGACGCGGAGATGACAAGTTTTCGTGATGCTGACAACCATAGTGAGAGACCCGGGTAGTACGTGGGTGGGTGGTAGGAGAGTAACGTCTGTGGTGGTGGTGGTGGTGGTGGTGGTGGTGCAGAAGCCTCAATAGAATTATCAATAACAAGAGCGGCAGCATCAGCACCAAACAAGACGAAGAGAGAGAGAGAAAGATGAGAAGGAGGAATAGTAGCATAGTGAGAGGAGGAGAAGGAGAGAGAATATGAAGAGTGTGAAATCTAAGAGGAGGAGGAGGAGGAGGAAGACTATGACCCAGATAAAGAGGGTGTAGTGTAGGCAGATAGTGGTTGTGTCATGTGTCCTGTAAAGCTCATCCTACCTCTCCTCTCCTCTCCTCTCCTCTCCTCTCTACACCTGATGTTCTCTCATCCCCTCCCATCTTAGTCTTTCTTTCTCTCTTTGTTTCATTTTCTTCGTCATCTTTTCTCAATATTCCTTTTTGTTACCCAATTCCCGTCACTCTCTCTCTCTCTCTCTCTCTCTCTCTCTCTCTCTCTCTCTCTCTCTCTCTCTCTCTCTCATTATATTTTTTTCTTTATGTCTCCTCTTCTCTTTCGCCTTATTATCATCATCATCAATGCTTCGAATTATTTCATGTTATTTCTTCTGATTTTATTCACCTGTCTGCCACACACCTACTCTCTTAGAACCATATTCTGTATTACTTAATCCTGACCTAACATCACCAGCTAGTGTGGTTCGTTGGAAAATCGTCGTTGCGTTGAAAATATCGTCGATGTGTGGTTCGTTGGAAAATCGTCGTTGCGTTGAAAATATCGTCGATGTGTGGTTCGTTGGAAAATCGTCGTTGCGTTGAAAATATCGTCGTTGTGTGGTTCGTTGGAAAATCGTCATTGCGTTGAAAATATCGTCTATGTGTGGTTCGTTGGAAAATCGTCGTTACGTTGCGTTGGTTATATATCAGTGATGTATGAAGGGATTACCTGCCAGCCAGACGATTCCCAGATAAACCACTTTTTCCCACTTGGACGACTCCCACAAAGACGACTCCCACATGAACGACCACAGCTAAAATTCATATACACATCACAAATTCTATCAGAAAAACTGTGTTTATTTTAGGAATATAACATGAAATCATAGTAGGAATTATATTAGGAATAACAAAATTATCGACTGTTTTTTCCCAAAATTGTGACTTAAGTAAATGATCATAATAATAATAATTAACACAATAAACTTCAATCGTTATTCCTAATATAATTCATATTTTATTTATATAATTTACCCTATTATAATATTGTATTCTTTTACTTTAATTCATCTTAATATATATCACAACATCTCCAGTAGAATCCATGATGCTACAATCGTCTAAGTGGAATGACACTGAGTTAACTCCCTTCTTTTCGCCTCTGTTGTTTAAATATCTCTCTCTCTCTCTCTCTCTCTCTCTCTCTCTCTCTCTCTCTCTCTCTCTCTTATTGATCTTGTTCTGCCATCTTCCTTCCCATCTCGTGTTTTTTGTCATTTATTCAGTCCATCTTTTTCTACTCTCTTGTGTATTCGTTTCTCTCCCTTCATTGATTTATACACCCTCCCTTCTCTCTCTTTTTCTTCCGTTCTTACTTCCTCACTCTGCCTCCCTCTCTTCCTTCGCTCCTGTCTTGTTCTCTCTCTCTCTCTCTCTCTCTCTCTCTCTCTCTCTCTCTCTCTTTAGTATATTTTGCATATTTTCTTTCATCACCCCTAAATATTTTTCCTAATTCCTTTCCTCCCGCGTCTTTCCTTTATTCCCTCTTACTTTATTCTCATTTTATCCTCTCTTGTCTCTCTCTCTCTCTATCCTTCTATCTTATTTGTTTTTATTTTATCCCCTCTTATAATGTCTTCCTTTCTTCCCTTCCCATTTTATTCCTGTTTTATTCCCTCCTTTTTCTCCCCTTCCTTCTTCTTCTCCACTTATCTCCTCTTTTTTTCCTTCCCTTTTAATTAGTGGAGGTAAGAGTACTCCTAGTTAATGTCTTGACTATAATATGTCGCTATATTTGACATAGTGTTTGGATGTCTTAGCTGAAACATAGACGTTCTCACACCTCAAGGCTAACTAGAGTCTCCGTGCAAATGTGACGCCATATTGTCTTACGGATTGTCGTAGCTTAAGTCATCCAGTTAGATGCGTTCTTACATCCCAGTTAGGTATATTCTCTCTCACCTCCATTTAGAGAGAGAAAGAAAGTGAGAGAGAGAGGGAGAGGGGGGGGGGGGGGGATTCGTATAAATCTCTAAAGACTCGTATAGGGTAGCGAGACGAGACCAATATTTGCGACTAGTAACTGCAGCGAGACGAGAAGTTTTGAAGTCAGTAACGAGGTCTCGGTCTCGTCCTCTATGTAATAAGAGACTGGGAAGTTGATCTCTAGTGGTATTTATAGACGGCGGCCAAAACAGGGTATCTGACCATCTGTATTCCTAAAGAGATCTATTAGTTATTTTTCCATCCTGTATTTTGGGTTAAGGGAACACTTGGGTCCCAATTGTAGTTGGACACCATTTTGGGATCATAATTTTACGTTTGTTTTGTGAGTCACTGTGATATTTCGTGTGTGTGTGTGTGTGTGTGTGTGTGTGTGTGTGTGTGTGACAGAACAAACGCGTTAATATGTAAACAGGCTCGACTTTGGGGATTCCACATAATGTAAATATTCAACATTGGATAATTTATGCAAAAACATTACACAATTTTAACATTCTGGCAAATCCTTGGAGATGTACAGATAATTTGACATTTTCATTCACCCTGAAGGTTTTTCTAGGGCAGCCAAAATAACCATATGAATCTACTATATGACTGAGAAGTGAGACAATACCGGGGTCACTCTCTGGGGTGACCGTAATGTGTTGTGAGGAAGTGAAGTGATTTATATCTTGTTTCCAAAGAGTGAGGAACTTTATCTCGTCTTACTGTGAAGGGAATAAGGCAAATTATCTCGCTTTTCTTCGGTAGTGAGGCAAATTATCTCAATTTATGTTGAGAAGTGAGGTACTTTATTTCTTCTTTTTATGAGGAAATGAGAAGTCTCTCCTCATCTCATTCTTCTGTGTTCATTTGTGTGGTACAGTACATCTTCTTTGTGTAGGGAGGGAAGTCCAGTGTCTCGTCCTCGCCTTAGCCTCTGTGTCTCACGGCTCTCTCTCGCGTGTCCTCGAACAAGACATCGCTACACTCCTGCTACTCCTAGGGGCGCCTCAGCCTGCGCTCGGCAAGAGATCCAATTAACACAATTAGGCGACAAAGGCAGGTCTGCCAGAGACGATCAAAGCTCACTCCTTCCTAGACGGCGAAGGGGGGCGAGGATCTCCCGGCCTGAAACTCTCCAAATTGCGCTCACACACCCACACTCTCTCTCTCGCTCTCTCTCTCTTGCGCTTATCTTACACTTACACTATAGGTTTGGGAAATGCTTATTTAGTTTAGGTTAGGTTAAGTTAGGTTAGGTTATATTTGTAAGTCATGAAAATTTCTCCCTAATTTGTGATAAGATAATACATCTAATACCTGATTTAAGGTACGACACAATAATAGCTCACTAGACGTCAGCGATATCACTTTGTAAATTATTCTTGCTTAATTACGTTCCTTTGTCTTCAGCCGAGACATAAATGTGAATATCTTTACCCAGAATAAAACCTTATTTGCTGTGCTTTTTCATGTTTTTACTTTCGCTACAGTTTGGTTCGTAAGATTTTTCTCCGTTTACGAATGTTGTTACAATGTTCTGGTGAACAGTGCTTAAGAACCCTGGTAATTGAAGCACCCAAAATTATTACTTAGTGAACGGCGCTTAAAAATCCTGGTAGTTGAAGCTCCTAACACAATGACATAGTGATTGGCGCTTAAAAATCCTGGTAGCTGTGGCACCAAAAAATCATAAAACAGAACACAAGACATTTTTAAGGAGAGAAGACGTCAAATTTCTCCGGATAACAATGTTGTGTCGCCGAGATTAGCTTCATTGATGTGGATCCCGGTACGTGTATATATTTTCGTTTCTTTACGATTCGTTAGACACACACACACACACACACACACACCCACCACACACACACACACACACACACACGAACCCCCTATAGTGATGAACCTACAGAAGACCTCCATATATTAAGCACCTCCAATCGCCCTCGCACGGCGGGTTGAGGGTGTCCTGAAACGACACCAACACAGCCAATTTGTTCTTTTGGTCAGGAACCCACACGAGTCCTAAAGACGTGAAATTCTCTCTAGGAAGTCTCTGCAACCCATCAGCGTCAGTAGGGACGTCTGAGAGCCCCAAGCAGGCGCCGATGGAGTCCCGCTGGACCAGTTGTAAGGCCCACAATACCATGTTAGAGGGACAAGTACGGAATTGGAAGAGTAGGGTTTTAACTCCCTTTGGGGGCCTCCACGACCCATCAGTGTCGGGTAAGCTCACAACACAGTGTACGACGAAGACGTCACACTTGTACCAGTAGTAAGACCAGTTACAAAGTTGAAGGAACAAATATGGAATTAATGGTTCTGATGATTTATGGTTTTGAGGACTTTTGTTGCAAGCCTTCCATCGACAACCTTTGATATTTTATCTTTCACCATAAGTATCGTTTTGTTGGGAATGTGAGAGGACAGTCTAGTACTGTAGTGGGGTGATACACTTGGTTTAGTAGTCTCTTGCTCTCAGCTACAGCCACCGAATACCTCTTTGGTAATAGAAGGCAGAGAGTGTCGGTCCTTCCAGTCGGCATGTAGCCTCCCTCTGTACCAAGAATTCCACAGTGCCTCGTCGGGGCGTATCATGGTAACTGGGCCCTTGTGGACTTAGACTAAATCTGAAGGATTTCTGAGCAGGCCAGAGGTGCAGTACGCATGACGCACCGACGTGTGTATACGCCCAGGCACCCACCACACCAACCGGGACAGACCATAGCAGGTAGAGCTGAATAACCTTGGTTGGTTCCACCACCAAAAAGAGTAAACGTCGGTGGAGGAGAAGTGGATTTGAGAGATGATGTAATTCCTCTTCACATTTTTTCCAGACTGTTTGCCCTCATATGTTCCACAGTACCAACACCAGTTCCCTCCACATGCCTCCATACGTCTCTCCTGACTGTGTTCAGCAAAATATTCTGGATCTGCTGCCATTTTCTACTTTATGTCGCTTTTCATTTACCTTTGAAAGCCTTACTTGTCTTCATGCCTTCTTCTTAACTGGTTTTACGTGGTCCTCCAGGTCGGCACTGCCCTCTTTCAAGGCATAAGGCCGATGCTTTAATAATAATAATAATAATAATAATAATAATAATAATAATGATGATAATAATAATAATAATAATAATAATAATAATAATAATAATAATAATAATAATAATAATAATAATAATAATAATAATAATAATAATAATATAGACGAAAATAACGATGATCATCATTTTCTGATAAATATTATTTATCCTCCAACGCCTCATCGAATTCCCAAGTTTTTTTTCTTAGATAGATTTCCAACAGTTGATGGCTAACCTAAAATTTCGATTTTTGTTTTTAATATTCAAGCTTCCTCATGTCTATTAGTTAGTTTTTTTCTCAATATCACCAGCATTAGACCTTAAAATTTAATTAATAAGTATTTTATATTGGTTATGAAAGGTTGAAAACTATGAGAAAAAATCCTCAGATCCATCTATTTCTCTAGTAGTTCTCTCGAGCTGATACCAACGTGGAAAGTATTTTTTTTGAGTTTTTGATGAAGACTGAACGTGGGGGTTTAAAGGAATATGAAATATATTTTTTTCTTCACAATACGATCCATAATCATTACCGCAGTATAGACCATAAAACATTTACAGCGCTTGATGCATCTATGAAGTCTTATTAAGTTCTTATCTGTTTGTAAAGTGAGATAAACTTGTCTTTAGTGAATAGTTTAACACCATATCTTAACTTCTTTATATAATCTCTGAAAGTCTTATAATGCCATACGTCATCTATGAGTTACATTCATATTAAGCATTATTTTTTTTACTTCTGTAGAATAAAGTGAGATAAAAGGTTTGGTCTAAGCACTTACGTCCTCTTGTTATTGTGCGGTGGAGTGAGCACATCGGGTCAAATTAAGGCCCAGTTTCTTTCAATAAAGGCAAACTGATCGAGAAGAGACAACTCTAGACACTTCAGGCAGCCGCTTCCGAGCTAAATACCTCGTGTGACGTCATCAGCTAACCGGGTATGATAAACGCTTGGAACATAGGAGGGTAGAGAAGATGTTTAAAAGTGTAATAATGTTTTGAATAGTTTCTTACTGAATAATGAGTGTAGGGAAGGTGTTGTAGTTAATCATCATCATCATCATCATCATCATTAGCAGCAGCGGGAGCGGTGGCTGCAGGTCCTGGGGCGCAGGAAGATGGAACCGCTAGACGCTGCCGGTGTTTGGGACGTGCGTGTCAACCATAAGTGGGAGGCCACACTGCCTGCCCAATAGTGATATTTATTTAAGAAACTGGAAGGGAAGAGGGGGGGGGGGCCGAAGCTAGATAGATAGATGGGTGGATAAATAGATAGATATATGGATGGATGGACAGATAGATAGATAGAAAGAGGGGGAAGATAGTTATATTAGATATGTATATAAAGAGAGTAGAGAGCGTTATAACGGAATAGATAGATTGACATAATGATCAATTTCCTTTGAAGATTATTAAGCATATTTACCATACAAAAAAAGTTAATCAATCTAACATTAAAACGATAAAATGCTTCTCGGACCAACCTGTGTTTAATTATTTATGTTTGTGTGCTTATCGGATTAAATGGATGGAGACTAAGATAAATTATGGTGGTGTGTGTTCTTGATAATGATTTAATGATTAGAACAGAAGAGACAGAAAAGAAAGCAATCCTGGGTGTTGTGTTTGTAAATGTAAATAATTAGTTTTTTTTTTAAGTTTTGGTATTTGTAAATGTAAATTGTGCTTGGTATTTATTTAATTATTTATATTTTACATCATATTTTGGTGGGTTGTTGTAGTGATGGTAGTAAATATGTCGGTAATAATAATAATAATAATAATAATAATAATAATAATAATAATAATAAATAAATAAAAGGAAAGTTTCTATAATTCCCTCATCACTGCTCTTCACATTACTCAAGTTACATTTAGGTCTGTGTATATTTAAAGCTCTGTGTGTGTGTGTGTGTGTGTGTGTGTGTGAACAGAAATCAACCTCGAAATAATGTATCATTCTTGTTTTGTTTTTTCCGGTTTGTGAAATGGAAGATAAAGTGAAGATTGATGGAATATAATCACGTCTTTGTTAATAATGGAATTTATGACTCTCTCTCTCTCTCTCTCTCTCTCTCTCTCTCTCTCTCTCTCTCTCTCTCTCTCTCTCTCTCTAACAACATCAGAGAATATACCAGAGCGACGGCAGTGACATCATCTGATAATAACACACCACTTGCAATACGTGTAATGATCCTATAAACCTGATGATGATGATGATTCTGGTGGTGTCGTAGCAGCCGAGTAATCCATCACCAGATACGTCGCCCTTTCCCTGGACGAGAGAGAGAGAGAGAGAGTGTGAGAGAGAGAGAGAGAGAAATTTAGTATCATCCGGACCTCCCAGATACTCTCTCTCTCTCTCTCTCTCTCTCTCTCTCTCTCTCTCTCTCTCTCTCTCTCACCCGCGTTTGGCCCTCACGCTTACTCTTCTCCCTCCTCCTCCATCCTCCTCTTTGTCTGGCTCCTCTTTACGCCTCACGTGCCTAGACCCCAGACCATAAACGGAAACTGTCGGGGTCGGCAGGGACGAGGAGAGCTCTGGTAGGCTGTTCTGTCGTCTTTGTCTGGTCAGGGTTTGTGGGGTGGGTCAGGTCTTCCCCTCCACCCTTCCACCCACCTCCTCTCCCCACCCTCCTCCACCCTCCACACCCCCCTTACCACCCTCTCTCTCTCTTTCTCGCTCTTTCGATTTGTGTGTTTTTTGGAGTTAATCGTTTAGTAATGTAGGTGTGCCAGGGCAAGGAGCTAAATAGTGGTACTTAAGATTAGGGTGATGGTGAGTCTTGTGTGTTGAAATGCTTAATTGTCAGTAATTTTAGGTCGCGTAAGTTAAGTCTTAGTATTAACATCGCGTCTCCGTAAGTCGTGTAGGTGAGATTTTTATTATTATTATTATTTTTTTGTTAGGCTGATGAAGGTGACTCCCTGGACTCTTTTTGTGTTTCTTCTCTCTCTCTTAGAATTGATTGGGTGCTGCCATCTTGTCTTGTATTGTCTGTAACATCCTTAGTCAAGTTCCTCGGAGTTGTTAGAGGAGTGTAGAGTTTCAGAACCACTTCTCTGATTAACTTGCATTGCTCCACGGTTCAAGTGTCAGCCGCTTCGGGGCCCATCGTCTGATTAACCCCCTTGTTTTAGCTGATCCTAGCGGTGGTGTAGTAGTGGGTGAAGGAGTTAGCTTCTTCACCAGCAACACCAGTGTGTGTGTGTGTGTGTGTGCTTAGGGAGGGAGGGATATTGAACTATGGCTCACAGCTAACGAAATTATTAGGTCAAGAGTGTAAAATTAAGCAATGTGTAAATAGAAAAGATATAAATTCATTATTATATAAACTGGTGACTTACAGACGTTCTCATCGTCCTGAAAACACCTGTACTACAGCACAGGTAACGACACACATGTTGAGGGAGGCGGCCTAGTAACCCGTGCGGGGACGAGCATATGAGCTCGGGCGAATCAATACAGCCCTCTACACCACCATACCGAGGCCTGCAAGCGCTGGAGAAGGCAGGAAAGAGTGAAAGAGAGGAGAAGGTGGAGAGAAAAGAGCGGTAAAGAGCTATGGAGCAACAGCCAAGCGGCGCTATGGAGGTCTAGGGGGGGGGGGGGGGGGGTATTGATTCACCTGGGCCTCGCTGCAAGTTGCAGGGAGCACAGGCATGACACCGCCAAAATGCTGTGTGTGTTACCAGTCCACACCAGTGACCTAAATATGGGAGACTTGGGGTCGTACCCTCGCTTGAGACTCCAACACACTTATCGCCTTCCTTCAGTGTACCGAGGAACATCGACTTATGTCGTTATAGCTTGACCTTGCCTACTGTTTTCCATCGAGTCAACGGTTATGGGAGAGTAAACACTGCGCTCCAGGTTATTGCATATAGCCATAACGTTGGGGAAACCTGGTAAATGGTTACAGTGATGTGTGGCGTTTATGTAGGCGAGTTAAAGTATTGTTTGTGGAGTATTTATATAACAGTTTAAAAGGGACTGGCAGGTGTATGTACATTGGGCGTGTTGTCCGGAAAGAGCTAGGTGAGCGTACGGGCAAGAGACCTGCTGGGTGTAGGGGCAAGAGACCTGCTGGGTGTAGGGGCAAGAGACCTGCTGGGTCTAGAAGCAAGTGACCTGCTGGGTGTAGGGACAAGAGACATACTGGGTGTAGGGGCAAGAGACCTGCTGGGTGTAGGAGTAATCGTTCTGGTACACACAGGAAAGCTCGAGTTTACTTGTGTTCGTGTCTGGCATCCCAGAGTGGTGTTGGGTGATGCTTGTCTGGGAGTGAAAAATACTGTACCTTTACGCTAGCGAATGTTGGGACTGATGATGCTTATTTGGTGTTTGTTACCTCATATTTCCCCCTCTCTATTTTTGCTCTAATTATTTTATTTATATTTTTTTACTCTATCAAAGTTATTCAATAATTATTCACACTGGAAATTTTAATGATCTGTAGTTATAAATAATACATAGGTAAATAAAGTGTATTTCATTATTCTGCTTTATGAGCGGATAAGAGTTGCACTGTTATGTATCTTTGATGACTCAGTTGAGGAGAAAGGATCAGTCATATCAGTAAGGTAATGTAAATTTAGTTCCTCGTGTTGTTTATATTGTATACAGTACATACAACCATTAAGCGTCTGACGTGTTCGGAAAAAGGTGATCGTAAACTAACTTCCCAATATTCTTGAGCTCAGTGTACCATTGGTGTAATTGTAACACTCGCCATTGGTGCACGACACAGTCACATCACCCACTTTGCTGTTGTACAGAATCCCGTCGGGTTAAAACATTCAGTGACCAGATATCGTGTTCTGGTGTTGTGTTGTCAGGTTGAGTGCGGAGTTTGTCATACAATCTATTTCGACACGTCAGTAATTGTCTCTGGCTTGTTTCCATCCACAGCACCAAGTTACTGCGACCTGGTTACATATTTCACCATAAAACAGTGTCCTGGCGCAAATGTGGCTGTCAACTTAGATGTTATTTCCGTTTGGGTTTGGCGAAACAGATTAACTATGCATGGTATGTTTTGATTGGATAGTCGAGGATCGCTCGACCAATGAGCTGGAGCGATACACAACATGTAGAGTTTCAGGTCATCAAATAAACATGGTGGCGATCAAGGAGGACTAATGGACACGCGTTCTCACCGATTCAGTTTGTTTTTTATTTGCATAAGCGAATAATTGGGACGGATGGTCGGAGAAAGGGAAGGTCAACTCGTTGTTACCTCCCATATACCCAAAACTGATGTCCTTGTGGCGGTGTTTGATAGTTTTTTAACAGAATCGTAGATACAGTCCACCATTATTAGCAGTTTTGTAATCTATAATGTTTCCTGCCTGTGGTATCTTAAAGCAAATGATGTCACCTTAATACAGTAATAATGTAAACATTATTTTCATGTACTAATATTTTTTGGTGTCCATTATTATTTTACCTTCAATACAATGACTTGAACTGAGTGACGTAACTTACCTAAACAATAACAAGGTCAATCCACCAAATTCTGCCTCTCAGATTCTCCAGTATTAAAATTTTCTTCTCTTTCATCTACTTACTTTGTTTTAACCCTCACTACTGCGACAATAAAAACATTTTCTGGACACATTTCCCCTAAAGGAAAAAAAATGGAAATCACACAAATGATTTCCCGTCTAAGTTTCTTTCTGGGGTTCACAGAAGTGTGTCTTCATCTTGGACGTGGGAGAAGGTTTAGTTGACAAGAGTATCTAAACTTCTAAAGCAATAATTGTATAGGTCGCCCCCTTGTGGAAATATCACCACCTATTTTTTCCCCCACAGCTCTCATGTCATTGAGTTATTTTTAAACTAAAGTGTTGCCATGTTTACCTCCGTCACGGCCCAGGCTAATTTCCGCCACCTGGTACACTAGTTCAGTGTGTCGGGGAGGCTGTGAGGTGCGCCAGGCTAGGACACACCTGAAGGTACATGACACTACGAATTGTCAGGAAATATATTTGTTTTCTAGAATAAAAAAGAAATGCGAACGAGTTGAATATGGTGGATATAGACTCACAGTCACACAACTGTAATATTTCTTGATGATAAGTTTAGTTACTTAAGTAATGTACTAAAATATAATGACCCCATCAAAGTTGATGTGGAATATCTGTCTATATTAAGCAGGTTATGGAAGCAGTAACCTTCTCTTCTCTTATGAATATCGCACGAGTGTAA
The DNA here is from genome assembly GCA_958450375.1 of Homarus gammarus. Taxonomy (NCBI): domain Eukaryota; kingdom Metazoa; phylum Arthropoda; class Malacostraca; order Decapoda; family Nephropidae; genus Homarus; species Homarus gammarus. The sequence goes on along the minus strand of CAUDMG010003243.1, from coordinate 5,017,518 downwards.
TAAAAAAAACAAAGTCGATTTACAAAGGAAGACTCTCATTGGAATTAATTTGTAATTGCTTTTATTGTGTTTATACGTATAATAACACTATTGTCCACAGTGCATAAGTTCTTGAGTAAGATGCTAGTTTATAAAAAAAATTCATTATATCACTAAAAATAACTTGCTCCTCCTCCCCCTTAAATTACTAATCACACCTGGTGTATGAGGGTGACCTTACCTGCATCACCTTGACTCTCCCCAAAGATCGAGTTTAACAGCCATCTAACTTTCCACAGTTAATTCCAGGAACCTGAACACCCGAGATACAAAATTATATCTAAGAACACGAAGCTAAAATCCGGTCTTTTGTACAAGTGGCGGCGTTTACGACAGGGGGTGGGGGCGGGTGAACCTAGTATTATTATGTGTGTTCCAGTTAACTGTTAGGTAGAGGCCGATGGATGTTTACCGTTAACTGGGGATAAAGACAGGTTGGTGTGGGGGATGGCGTTGTTGTTAAACGAGAGAAAAAAAAAGTTATTCCGAAACACTAAAATCCTTTACATTTAGAACACCGTCTCTGACCTGTCCTATTACACACCAGCGCGTAAGATGACCCTATGTCCAATACTAACAAAATCTTCGAGAAAGTTGAAGGTATCGGATAATTCCAAACATTAAATTAAGACAATGAATTAAAATTTTTAAACCCTTAAGTTTACGACAACGAACATAAACCTAGAAGAAACTGACCATGTGTTTTATTTTTTTTTTACCCATTAAACCGAGGGTCATAAACTGCTTCCCGCACATTTCATATACTCTCTCTTATTTTTGAGGAGTTTGTGCTGAATCTGCCCCATGTTTGACCAGTCGTTTCAATGAGAAAACCTTCATTCCACCGTTCCTTGTTTCAGTATTCCCAGGAAGCCAAAGGTACCCAATGTATAATTAATTGTTGAGTGTTTCTGGTAAGCTCCAGCGGTGTGTTTGAACAGGCTGTGGCAGTCCCGTGGGAGGCGCGGATTGGACTTGATAGGGAGAGAGAGAGAGAACCAATATGTTATGTGGAGAGATTAGGGGAAGCTGTGAAGGCTGTAATGTTGTGCTGTTTCTTCTCGTAGGATGAACAAGAGTTTATTGATGAATAACCTGTATATATTTTCCAGTTCCTGTATTTTTTCTTCATACACAAGTAGAGGAAAGGATGAATAATTTTTATGAATATATATCTTTTCTGGGCGTTTGACTGTCTGTCTTTCTGAGTCTGTGTTTATATGGGTGTCTAGGTATTTGTCTGAATGTCTGATGTATGTCTGGATCTCCGCAAACTTTCCCTTACCCGGCGCATAATTCTTGAAACGATTTGAATGTGTTGATGAAACGTCACGGGCCTGTGAACCACCACCGGAGGAGCTTCACAGACACCAAATTCGTCTGGTAATGCTTCCCTGAACGTGTAATTGTAGGGAGAATGAGAACGCCGGGTGCTATTCACGGCTCGCCCTGTCAATTATTCTACATATCACAAAAAAAAAAAAATGAAACAAAATTGCTAGATATTGTGTTTATTTGTCTGTCTTTTGTTTTGATAATAAGACCAGGTACTTGGTGAGTTTTTTTTATTACACCTAAACTTTTCACACCAACATCTTGAGGACATTACATTTGGCCCATCACCAGAGGCAGAAGTCATGGTCACCTGAACAGGAGGTCCAACTTTCAGAACATTGACTAAGATATCAAATTAAAACTCTTGCTCGTCGTCCATGTTAAAGCATCACTGAGGGAGATAAATGTTCGTCCTGTCGAAGTTTTTTGTAATCAATTCTCTCAAAGTTTCATATAAAATTCTTAGCGACATCCCAGGAGACGCATTGTTTGATCGAGGTTAGTGGCAGGTGTAGGTCGTGGGGTTAAAGGTGTAGGTCGTGGGGTTAAAGGTGTAGGTCGTGGGGTTAGAGGTGGAGGTCGTGGGGTTAGAGGTGGAGGTCGTGGGGTTAAAGGTGTAGGTCGTGGGGGTAAAGGTGTAGGTCGTGGAGTTAGAGGTGGAGGTCGTGGGGTTAAAGGTGTAGGTCGTGGGGTTAAAGGTGTAGGTCGTGGGGTTAGAGGTGGAGGTCGTGGAGTTAAAGGTGTAGGTCGTGGGGTTAAAGGTGTAGGTCGTGGGGTTAGAGGTGGAGGTCGTGGGGTTAAAGGTGTAGGTCGTTTGGTTAAAGGTGTAGGTCGTGGGGTTAGAGGTGTAGGTCGTACCCAAAGGCGTTATTCAAACCTACATATAAACACACGCAAATACTCACAAAAAACATGCTTGAACTCACACACACACACACACACACACACACACACACTCGTACACACACACTCGTACACACACAAACACACACTCACTCACTCACACTCAATAACTAGATAACTAATTCCAAATCAACACCAATGACTAAATATTCTGAAAGTGGAAATTAAAAGAGATTTATCGAGGTGGAATAAATTTACATAAATTTTCAGCGCCGTTGAATATACTGAAGGGTCACATGCAGCTGACACCATCACCTCGGCAGCACCTGTTGTGATGCTGACGAAAAAATAATAAAATATTTTAAATTCAGAATATAGGAAAAAATGTAGTCCTATGGATGTATTACGTATTAGATAAAAAAAAAGACACCTTATGAACTAATGCTTATGGACACGACAATAGATTAATTAATTGGGACTATTAGTATTGGGGGCTGGTAGGACTGGGGGCTAATAGAACTAGGACCTATTTGAACTGCAAGGGCCTGGGACCTATTGGAACTGGAGCCAATTAGTACTGAGACCTGTTACTACTGGAGCCAATTAGTACTAAGACCTGTTACAACTGGAGCCAATTAGTACTGAGACCTGTTACAACTGGAGCCAATTAGTACTAAGACCTGTTACAACTGGAGCCAATTAGTGCTGAGACCTGTTACAACTGGAGCCAATTAGTACTAAGACCTGTTACAACTGGAGCCAATTAGTACTAAGACCTGTTACAACTGGAGCCAATTAGTACTAAGGCCTGTTACAACTGGAGCCAATTAGTACTAAGACCTGTTACAACTGGAGCCAATTAGTACAAAGACCTGTTACAACTGGAGCCAATTAGTACTAAGGCCTGTTACAACTGGAGCCAATTAGTACTAAGACCTGTTACAACTGGAACCAATTAGTACTAAGGCCTGTTACAACTGGAGCCAATTAGTACTAAGACCTGTTACAACTGGAGCCTTTTTAACCAGTCACCTTATGCCATCCAGAGTTGTTTGTGTTGATATATTTTGATCCCTATGAAATGGTTATGATAATTAGAGTAGCCGTAATGACCGTAACACGTGTGGCGTCCTCCAGGTGTGTTAAGTAATTAGCTCTGTTTTAATTAGATGATCTGTGTGTGTGTTTTGAAGTCATGATCATCTATCTCTTCCTCAGTGTATATTTCTCTATCTGTCTAGTAGTATCTAAATATCTGAACGTTTCTCAAAATTGCAACAAAATTCATGTATTAATCTTCTTATTTCATTATTTTCTCTCGTTATATAATTCCGAGATATCGAAACCATAGATATTGATCGCCCGCCTGACCGTTCGCCCGTCCCTTTATCTGTCACTCTGTAGACAAATGGTTTTCCCACACAATAAATCTAGTTGCATCGGGCAGACGGGGACACAATGCAATTAAACTTCATACATAATTTCCTTATACACAGTTCATAAACTCCATCGACGAGGGGATGACGCACGCCGGGTTGAGCTCTCTCCCCATCCTCTGCTGCCTTGGTTGAGAACAATATAATGGCGATTTGATACAAATAATAATGACGTTGATATTAATGACAGTAGTAGTAGTGGTAATAACTGTAATTAATGTCCCTGTACTTGGTCTCTGCTCTTGTGGCTGTACCTGCTTCTGAAGATATGTTATATACAGTTTCTACACCAATTTGTGTGTAGATACGTGAATATATTTTATTCACAAATGTTCTCAAAGGTTACTGACCACTGCTCTCTGTTCCGGCATTAACCGAGGAAATAGAAATGACTAAATTTTGCCGACATGTGATTCAGCGTCAAGGTCACAAGGGGAAGGTCAACACAGTGTCGCTAAAAGCTCTTTAATGTGTTCCCTTTCAGGTTTGTTAAATAAATGTTATTAATTATTCATTTATTTATTTATGGTTTTGCAATATCCAGACATAATGTTCCTGGACTGTGTGTGTAATAATAATAGTAATAATAATAATAATAATAATAATAATAATAATAAACGGTTTATTAATAGAGTTGCAGCCGGTGTGTGTGTGTGTGTGTGTGTGTGTGTGTGTGTGTGTGTGTGTGTGTGTGTGTGTGATCGTCCCACATAGAGATGGTTACCGTTTCGTGGAAGTTGCCCAGGAACAACTGATGGACGCATCCTAAAGGTCATAAACACATTTGACCTTCGTGTATCACCTCATCAAGGTCACAAAGGTCACAGTCCACATGTGTGTGTGTGTGGCGCCAGTGACCCCCCCACTCCCATCCTCCCCCCAATCCCTACCTCCCCCAATCCCCCACCCCCCCAATTTCCCCCACCTCCCCCCAATTTCCCCCACCTCCCCCCAATTTCCCCCGTCGACACAACACTATATTTCATAGTTTTGTTTTTATTTCCTGTTTCATTGTTAACTCGGGTAACTTTTTTATTTTTGCAATTGTTTTTCCTTTGTTGGTTTTGTTGTGGTGTTGGTATGAAGACCTTTGATCCCCACTGGTCTCTGAGGAGCTGCGTTGGTGGGGGTGGGAAGGGTGGAACGGAATGGAACAGGCCGGAGAGGAGTGGAAGGGTGGGAAGTAGAAGGGAGGTGAAGTAGAAGAGAGAAGAGGGGCAGGAAGTGGAAGAGGGGCAGGGAGTGGAAGAGGGGCAGGGAGTGGAAGGGGAAAGAGGAAAGAGGAAAGGCAGGTTATATACCTATCGTGTGACCCATCATTATTCGAAGTGGTGACTCTTGTTAATTTTATTTTTTTATTTACTTGTTTTTCTTTATTCCAGTAACAGGATTAATTTGAGAGATAATTATATTTTACTCATTAGTTAATTAATTATTTTTTCATATTTTTTCAGTTTAATATTTATATTTTTTTTTTACTGTTTATTCTTCACTTCTTTTGCTTTAAATTAATTTATTTTCCCTTTAATTATGTACTAATACATCGATTGATTATATTTGTTTATTTAATCAATTATTATTGATTATTTATATTTTTATAACTAATTATATAAATATTTTGTTCTCAAAGTTTGTAGCGATGTCATATTGAACGGCGCACACTTGTGTGTGTGTGTGTGTGTGCGTGTTTCGATGACGTTGCTTTAGGTATCATTTGACTTCTCTCTTTTTATACCAGTTTACATAGACACAAACATACACTGTGCGTAAACAAACGTCATTCATATAAACAAACACACATCCAGGTAGACGTGTATCTGTAACATACACTAATAGCCAAACAAACAACAACCCACAACCTCAAACACCATCCCGCAAACAAACAAATAGTACTCAAACATCCACACATCCACATGCCTACACAAAACTCACCCAAACACCCACACAATTCTCACAAACACCCCATTAAACTTCAAAAAACAATTAAAAACTCACACAAACACTCACAAAGTATCATGAAATTTAAAAGCAGAAAAAACACGGAAACAAACACGAGAAGTTGCCAGCTATGGTAGAGACCGTGTAGAACTAAGACGAGACGCCCCGGAGTACTTGAGAGGGTGAGCTGCAAGAATCCAATACGGGGCGACCAGGGCAAGACAGAGTGGGGCGAGTTGCAGTATTGATCCAAACACTCACCCTCCCTCCCTCTCTCCCTTCCCTTCCCTCCCCCGACTCCCTCCCTCCCTTCTACTCTGCCTTCCTTCCTCCCTCCCTCCCTCCCTTCCTTCTACTCTCTCTCCACCCCTCCCACTCTCCCTGCAACTGTGTCACTCTGTGCTACGCTGGCTGGCTGTGCAGCACCCACGCTCTGAGCCCACTAATACTAATACTAATACTATTACTTCTACTACTACTGATGTTATCATTACTACTCCTACATCTACTTTACAATTATTATTTATTACTATAGATGTTATCACTAGCACTACTATAACAATATATCTCCCCTCCTCCCCCACACTAAGCTATATATATCTTCCCCTCTGCTATATTATTCTATATTTAATTATAGAGGCTTTAGACTATACGATCAAAAGGATTATTCGGGAAATACTCTCGCTGACGTAATGCTGGTAATGTTTTTTGGTTTGTTTTCCAGTATTGATAATATTCTAATTTAGTTTGGTTATCCCTGGCCTTAACTAGACCGTGTTCGTATGAATTTTCATTGACAGAAATTTAGCGAACGAGAGGAAAGGATTATTTATGAAATATTCAATTATGTGTAGCCAGATTGTTTAATGTTTATTGTTTTTGTTATAGATATATAAAATAATTGTTTTGTACCTAACCAGAGTGTGTTGGTTCATACTGCAGCAAAGATATTTAGACGACGAGAGTAAAGGATATTATATATATATATATATATCTATATATATATATATATATATATATATATATATATATATATATATATATATATATATACACTAGCAGAAACTGCTCATTCGCTAGGCCACGGTAGGACGCCACCCTCCAGGAGGGTCTACAGTGTCTCACTGTTATCCCCAAAACTTCTTCTTCCATCAATAGTTCATAAACAGTGTATGTAAGTTCCACCATGTTTTTCACTACAACGGTACAGCAAAGTATATTTTTTTAGCATTAAATTGTTATTATTTTATTGTCTAATCATCACTACATATACTGTAAGACCACCCATCATCACTACATATAACACCACCCATCATCACTACATATAACACCACCCATCATCACTACATATAACACCATCCTTCATCACTACATATAACACCATCCATCATCACTACATAAAACACCATCCATCATCACTACATATAACATCATCCATCATCACTACAGATCGGTAAAGTTGTTTCCGAGATTTTCGTGCGGACACACAAACACGCACACAAACAAACAGACATATTTCTTTGTTTTATATATATATATATATATATATATATATATATATATATATATATATATATATATATATATATATATATATAATCCGTTTAGCTACACTCTCCACAAACAGGTAACAGACAGGCCCGGCGTGAGACTCGCTGGTCCGGACGAATTTAACGAAAGTGAACTTTTAGAAATTAGCAACGTTGGATAATGGTTGGTGCACTCATCCGGATGTTACCAATGCCGGGGCCGATATTGTTATTATCATCGCCGGCTGTTATCAAAGTTCCCCAGCACAAAGTGTGGCAAGTATTGAGAAAAAATATATCAATCTGAGTACCTGCACCTGGCAACACTAACCCACCTGGCAACACAAACCCACCTGGCAACACAAACCCACCTGGCAACACTAACCCACCTGGCAACACTAACCCACCTGGCAACTCTGACTTCCACCTGACAACACTGACCCCCACTTGGCAACACTGACTCTTACTTGGCAACACTGACTCCCATATTAATGAATAATACAGGTAGGGAAATGAGCTGCACCACAGACCAGGTAATTCCCGTGTATGACTATTTCCCCCGTAACTCTTTTAGGTGGGAGAAGCGTTTATTCCCGAGCTATATATCTATGTATACGCATTAATTATATTTCGTAAAGTGTTATAGGTTGTAATAGTCCCAGTTGTTCTTTGTTGTTGTTTTTTTTATTCTCTTCTGTCCTGTGAGGGAGATGTATTGGTGTCTTACTGTCCATTGTTTGCCGTCTCTCACCCGTCGTCCGTCACATATAAGGACAGATCAAACTCGTTGTACGCACCTTGTCACTAAATTGGGTTTATCTGCAGAATATGTTTAACAACTAAGGTCACAGACAGACAAGCAGGTGCACTTTGGTTGTGTCTGTCAGCATATATGAAAATTATATCATTTTATATAACAAATTCTTCAATGGACTCCTTCAGTTTGTATCAAGAACCTTCAGGGTCCTTTGGTTGGTCTGTAATTAAACTTTAGATATTTCATAAGTATTAAAAAAATATTAATACTTTTTTCATAAATAGAAATATTATGTTTCACGAATGTAATTAAGTCTCCTTTGATGTGGTGTAGTTTGTTATACAGTATTCTACTTTGTGTCGCTTCTATACCTTACCACCACCACCACCACCACCACCCCCCACCCACCGCAACATCACCAGTGTCTCTCTCTCTCTCTCTCTCTCTCTCTCTCTCTCTCTCTCTCTCCAGCACTCGTAGCTACATACCTGTACTGAGAGAGTGGGCGGAGGGAGTCGTACCTGGTGATGCTGTGTGTTAATTCACAGGTACAGGTGATGAGACGTGTGGTTGGGTAGTTGTATATGTGTGTGGTAATGGTGCTGGCTCCTCCTACCCTCGCCTCCCCTCACCTTCTCTCACCCCTCACCTCCCGTCATCCCTCCCCTCACCTCTCCTCCCCACTCCCCACCTCTCATCCTCACCCCTCACCAAACCTTACCTTTTATGCTCGCTTTAGTGTCTCTGATCTCCCATGCTTCCTTCCCCAAACCACACCTCTCATTCTTCCCCTCCCTAGACCTCACCTGTTATGGCCCCCCTCCTCACCTGTCATGCTCTCTTCCCTATAAATCATAAAAAAAATATATATATTTCTTCCGCCGCCCCCCCTCCCCCTCCCCTCCCCCTTCCATCCCCATCCCCTCCCCCTTCTCTCCTCTCTCCTCCCCCTTCCCCCTCCTCCCTCCCCACTTCCCCCCTCCCCCCCCCAAAAAAAAAAAATTGCACAGATGCCATAATCCTACACTATGGTATTTCGGTCACAAATCAATGAACGGGTATTATTAGTTCAGTCTACATGTAGATTTTTTTTTTTTATAAATGTGTAAAAATGGAAATGGGGTTAGTATTCTCATGGCCCCAGTCCACTGCTCCCTCACCCCTCCTGCATACATGTATTATATACGGGGAGGGAAATGTAAATAGAATGGTACCAATTTATTCTCCTGTGTGTTGGAGTATGTTCTCTCTCTCTCTCTCTCTCTCTCTCTCTCTCTCTCTCTCTCTCCTTCTCTCTCTCTCTCTCTCACACACACAATCGATCAGTCACCACCCCTTCACCTCACTTCCCCTCTAACCAGCCCTCACATCACCCCCCTTACCTCACCGCCCCCTCCCCTTACCTCACCGCCCCCTCCCCTTACCTTGCCTCATCTCATCCCTTTTCTCCTTACCTCATCTTACCCCTCATTGCCTCTCGGAATCCTTTACCACCCCTCACTGCTATACCTCTCACTACAACTTATTCATCACCACCACCCCTCACCACCACCCCTCACCACCACCCCTCACCATCACCCCTCACCATCACCCCTCACCATCACCCCTCACCACCATCCCTCACCACCACCCCTCACCATCACCCCTCACCACCACCCCTCACCATCACCCCTCACCATCACCCGTCACCATCACCCCTCACCATCACCCCTCACCACCACCCCTCACCACCACCCCTCACCACCACCCCTCACCACCACCCCTCACCATCACCCCTCACCATCACCCTCACCACCACCCCTCACCATCACCCCTCACCACCCCTCACATAGTATCGATCCGTCACCAGGCATCAGCTGAACGAGGAAATTCCGGTGTCGACCAAACGAAAAATAGACTCGGTATAGGAGAGGGAGAGTGGGGAGAGGGAGAGAGAGGGATAAGAGGGATGGGATGGTCAGTGAGAGGAGGGAGAGAGGGGTAGTGAAAGGGGTAGATGGAATGGTGAGTGGAAGGGTTTCGCAGGCCAGCTAGGAGGGAGGGAGGGAGGAAGGGAGAGAGGGAGGATGGGAGGGCAGTGACAGTAAAGGGATCCCATTGCAATCACCAGGGAGTCTGGATGCCATGGGAGACCGTCATTGATTGATTGCAGACATTGTTGGGGAATGTGAGGGTAGTGTGGTAATGGTGTTGGTGGTGGTGATGGTGATGATGGTAGTCTGGTGGTGGTGTTGATGTGGTGAAGGTAGTGTAGTGTTGGTAATGGTGGTGGTGGTGGTGATGGTGGTAATGCTGGTGGCGGTAGAAAGGATGGTGGTGACAATGGTGGTAGTATAGTATTGGTAATACTAACTAACGTTGATGGTAATGAGGACAATATTGATTTCCTGTACAGTATTAGAAGTCACCATAATGCTTCTGGTGATAATGACTGGGGTGTGATTGTGAAATGAGGAGATTTTTTATGTATAATGAAACGTTTTATGTACTGTCTATGAAACAATTTGGGTGAATACATAGCGGGGAAGTTGAGCCATCTGACGCACGCATCTGTGTACCATGTAAACAGAGTGTGTAACCTTGGTAGTCAGATACACAATTGATTTACATAATTACTTACTTTCTCTTATTGTGATTCATAATAATATATTTGGTGGATTTCTATTATTTGATTGTTTTCGTATTATTTTGTCACTTATTTGTTGACATTTGGGTTAGAATAAGTAAATATTATCAGAAAGAACATTAATAACTCTGAAGTGATTTTGTAATGTATATATTTAAGTCGAGATGATAATATAAATACGATCGTGTTGGTCAAGTTTCGAGTGGTGGTGTTGATAAGGAGGGGACGGTCAGCAAGGGATGGGAGATACTGTACAGGAGAGAAAGGCAATAAGAGAGTAATTTAGTATCATTAGTTGAGGGGAGAGAAGTAAGGAAACTTAGAAGAAGGGAAGGAGAGAAATAGGGAGGGATTAGGAATATGTGGGAGAGAGGAACGGAGAATATGTGGGAGGGGAGGAACAGGTAGTAGTTGAGGTTGGCAGTGATTAATTAGCTCCAGTAACCAGGTAGCGAGTAACACACTCCACTGTCTCGCTTTACACGTGGAGGTCGACAGTGTCCCCAAATTTCTCAGCAACAAATTAGTTTAATAAAAATTGATCTCATTTTTCGTTTAATCTCTCCATCAGTTTTGTAAAATAATATACCAATGGAGTAATAAAAAATATGCCTCATCATATTAAAAGTTATTATTTGACATTAAATTACAATTACGTATCCACCTTTTTACTGGACTACAGGTACATCATTAGTACAGGTTGGAGATAGAACAGATACAGATATAAGTAAATCTATACATACTGATATATAACTACAGGTACAAAATGTAATCTCAGGTACATAAACGAATACAGGTACAGAAATTTTAAATTCATAAAAAAAGTGAAAGTAGATCCCATGGATTTACCAACCTGTTATGTAGTGTTTGATCATGGTGTTCTGACGACAATCTATAGTCTATACCATGAAGCAGTTGACGTCAGATAATTGCCAATAATCGAGAGAATTTACCCACAACTGTGTAGTATTTTTCCCTACAACCAATATAATGCAATGATAATTTTACGACTCATTGACATTAATGTTGTTGTAAATGTAATAATAATTATAATGGTAAATAATTATAATAAAATAATTCCAATTTGATTTTGTAACTTCTGCTTCACACATCACGGCAGCAAGGTGGTTATATGGATAGGGTGAAACAAAAATTGCATTATCCAGCTCTCGCGCTTTATACTAATCCATTATTGACGGTCTGGTGTTATATGACTGTGTTACCCATTAGTATTACTGAATCTATTTTCTCACTTTTTTACGACAATATTCTGATCATACGAATATTAGTCCCCCAGCTTATAACCTAACTTGACCTAACTAAACCTATTCCAACATAGCCTAATCTAAAGCTAAGCTAAGCTAAACTAGGCTAACCTAACCTGACCTAACCTAACTTAACCCCCAGGTAGCATTTGAGCATTTAATCATCAGGTGAAATGCGCTGAAATACCTCATCTTCATGTGATTCAAACACATGATTAAGCTTACTCAAGTGTCCCTCGTTATTGCCATATACTCGTTATTGCCATATACTCGCCATCGCCATATACTCGCCATCGTCATATACTCGCCATCGCCATATACTCGTTATTGCCATATACTCGTTATTGCCATATACTCGTTATTGCCATATACTCGCCACCGCCATATACTCGCCACCGCCATATACTCGCCATCGCCATATACTCGTACGTTTCGGTATGTTCACAGTATGGGCCTATATAGTTAAATCTGTATTTGTTTATCATTAAATTACTAGGCAAATATTTGAGTTATCAGAGAGGCAAGCACCACTGACACACGGTCATAGGGATATATTTATATATTAAAAAAAATATCTTTTTAGTGGAAATAGAGAAAGAAATACGTTATTAAAGTAGATATAAAAATAACTAATTATTAAATGGGAATAAATGAATTAATAAATAAGTAATTTGAAAACAATAAACAAATTAAGTAAGAAGTAAACAGGTGTTGGAAAATTGATTAAACAGTATAGAAAAGAGATAATAAATACCTGTATGAAAATGATCAATAATTACCTGAACTTTCCGCCGTCCTCCGCCAATAGGATGTGGAGCGGCCAGACTTTCACTCACAGGTAATTAATCTAATTGCTTAACTTGGTTAATGAGAGATGAGTGTGCCGGTCCACGCTCCAGGTAGATACAATCATGAGCCTCAGTGATGTTTGATCGAGTACATGGATCGTTAGCTATATAAAATGAATATATATGTAGACACACACACACACACACACACACACACACACACACACACACTCACTCACACTCACATACACACACACACTCACATACACACACTCACATACACACACACACGCACTCACACACACGCACTCACATACACACACGCACACACACACAGCAGTCATAAACATATTCAGTAAAATGTTTGCTCAGTAAACTACACCTAATACGTTATATCCAACTACTGTACAAACGTTAGCCAGGTGATGTTATACAAGTCATTGACATGTTAGGTTTGCCTGAACCTGTTATGTTATTATATATTTAATTAATGATACTAGTTTTTTTTGCAGTCAATATACATTTATATAGTGTGTTGAAACGAGTAAGAAAATCTCTGTTGTATGTGAGTTTCTGTGTGTTTGTGAGTTGTTCCTGCAAGCAATAGACGGCGTGAAACCAGACCCTTAACCTGCATATATTATATTTTTCTCTTAATTATTGAAGTACTAAGCACAGCCTCCCGACGGAAACTATCCAAAAATCGGCAATGAAATAACAACACTCGTAAACAATGAAATAAATACCATAGAAATAAAACCCGCTTCTCATTAGCATAACTCGGAACGCCCTTGTTACCTCACGGCCAGGTAGGTAGTGTAAGAACCCTGGCTCGTTCATCAACACACTGTCTATTATTCAAAACTTTAATTAAAATCGACCCCGTGGAATTTGTGGCTGTTTTAAAGATGATTAACAGCAGCTTCGTCTGAATCAGGAGGAAATTCCGGGCTTATTTACCTGGGGATTAAAGAGACACGGGTCTTTAAACTATCATACGCGAGGGACGGATTCTTGGTTGAGTAATTACGGGCTGGGGGGAGGGAGGGAGGGGGTTGGTGGGGGAGGAACGTGGGATGGAGAGGGAGGAAGGCAGACGATGACAGGGAGGGTCAATACACGGCCTCGGTTGACCCTGCCACGTGACTATTATTCTAATCCTCTCCCCTTGGCTTACCCCCTCCCCGTACCCATCCTCCCACAACAACAATTATTAATCCCTTTAAATCACCTGTAAATCACCTGTAAATCACCTAATCACCTCTCCCCCTCTCTAATACCCCTACTATATATTTTCCCATTCTCTTTTACCATTATAACCCTTCCCACCATATCCCCTGCTCTCCCTTTACTGCATCATTCCCTCCCTACCTCCTACTGTCTCTCCCTTCCTCCCCGTTTCCCTCCCTGCATTCCCCTTCCCTCCCTGCCTCCTCCCTTCCCTCCCTCATGCCTCCCAGTTTCCCTCCCTGCATTCCCCTTCCCTCCCTGCCTTTCCCCTTCCCTCCCTGCCTTCCCCCTTCCCTCCCTGCATCCCCCTTCCCTCCCTGCCTTCCCCCTTCCCTCCCTGCATCCCCCTTCCCTCCCTGCATCCCCCTTCCCTCCCTGACTCTTACCTTCCCACCCTGACCCGTCCCAACCTTAACCCCCCCCCCCCGTCCCCAGGCTATAAATTCCGTTTAATTCATTGGTAATTGGTGACACAGAGTTAAACACCAGCCTCTGATTACGTTATATCGGGGGTGCAATAAACACAGATCTGATATTAATTGCTTTATGCTTCTTGTTATCCTGGTCGCTGTGGTTTGTTTTAGCTGTGTCTGTTTGTATGCTCTCTGGATAATTGGATACAGTCCTCGCATCCTGTTTTGGGGATCGCTGGTTCGATCCTGGGTCACTTCCAATCCATAAAAAATAGAGAAGTGGAAACGGTCGAGTGAAGTGTCGGCTCTACGGTGGCTCCAGGCGTACCGAAGGTTTGGTAGACAGTGTGCTTTATCCACACTGACCCGAACTACAGTCATGTTTAAGGGACCAACAGTTGCTCTCATGTCATCTTAATTTTGTCTCAGTCTGAAGGGAGAACCGCATTACATTACCTATTACCATTTATTAATTTCCTCAGCAACAGAATCGTCACACTTTACTCCAGCACAGCACAAACTCCTATGTTATACTGTATTAATTTATTATACCTATATAATAAGGTTGGTTTTATATTCATTATTGTTTACGATTACTTCCGGTTTGTTCAGATTGTTGTGGTCAATTATCTCGTAAATAACAAAATTACGGTGATTAATATGAGTAGATTAGGTGGAGATGTGTGTGTGTGTGTGTGTGTGTGTGTGTGTTTAAAAAGACAACTGTTCAGAAGTCAGTCTACTACACCATAACTATCACCATCATCACCACACCACATACCATCACCACACCAAACCACTACCACACCAACACCTCTT
This sequence comes from Homarus gammarus, assembly GCA_958450375.1. Classification (NCBI taxonomy): domain Eukaryota; kingdom Metazoa; phylum Arthropoda; class Malacostraca; order Decapoda; family Nephropidae; genus Homarus; species Homarus gammarus. Next base: position 5,002,500 of record CAUDMG010003243.1, on the reverse strand, counting down.
ACCACACCAACACCACCACTACCACACTACCACTACCACCATCAACGTACTCGCAGTGAAAGTGTGACCAAGACTCGACATACGCTAACATACCATATGAGGGTACCAGGAGAGGGCCTCTTCCTTACAGAATTTCCGTCTAATTAGTCTATGCATAAAACATTGGTAGCCGGAGAGGGAAGAGATGGAACGGGGAGAAGAAAGAGGAGATAAAGAGGGTCGAAGAAGGGGGTAGAGGAGGAGGAGGAGGATAGGGAAGAAGTAGATGATGATAAGGAGGAGGAAGACAGGGAAGAGGTAGATGATGATGGTGAGAACCAAAGAAAATGAAGAGGAAGGGGTAAACCAAGAGAAAGAGGACCCAAGAAGAAGCAGATAAAAAGGGGAGAAGGGAACAAAGAAATATCACAGACCACCTGACGACAACCTATGATAAAAAGTAAGAGTGGTAGACGACCTGACCAGGATTCCTCAGGACCCAGCTGACGAAGAAGAGCTAAAAAACTGACGAAAGAAGGTCAGCACGGAGTCGGTGTCAGCATAGGGTTGATGTCAGCACGGAGTAGGTCGATTTCAGCCGTAGTTGATACTAGCAAGGGGTCGATGTCAGCACGGAGTTGATACTAGCAAGGGGTCGATGTCAGCACGGGATCGAAATCAGCACAGGGGTCAGGTTATCATAAGGTCGGCAAGAGGTTTCGGTTAGCCTGGTATCAGCACAAGGTCGATGTTATCACTAGGTCGGCAAGGGGTATAGGTTGGCGATGTCAGCAAGGGGTCGACCCATTTACACAGCAACTTCTCATCACAGACACGATAATTACACAAGGAGTAATCTGCTGTCCCTCTCAGTATCGTTCTGATTAATCCCGGGGTGACCTCAGGAGGGGAGTCGTCTCATAAATAATGAGCTTGTGAGGCGGAGAAGTTAGGAGGACGAGGGTGGAGAAGTGAGAGGGTTGAAGAGAGTATAGAAAGAAGGGAAGGTAAGCCAGTAGAAATGGAAGGAGAGAGGAAAAGAGGGTGGGTTGGTTAAAGGGGGTGAAGCTAAGGGGGCAGAAGGAGGGAAGGAAGGTCTGTAGGAGGGAAGGTTGTAGAGAGGGAAGGAAGGTGAAGTCTTAGGAAGGAAGGAACGGAGGAGAGAGGGTAAAACTTTTGGATGGAGGGAGAGTAGGTAGGAGGGAAGGTTGGAGGTTAGTAAGGAAGGAAGGAATGTTAGACTGTAAGAGGGAAGGGGGAAGGTGGGGTAGGAAGGAGTGAAGGAGGGAAGGAGAGTGTGAGGAGGATTGTGAGGGTAGAAGGGAAGGGGAGGGTAAGACTATAAGAGCGAGGGAAGGAGGGAGGGAGGGAGGGAGGGTGAGATGATGATTATTATGGAAAAGAGAGAGAGGGAGAGAGGGAGAGAGGTGATTATCTGTCTACCTCACGTTAATCAAGGTTATTTATTCTTTTCAAATAGCGTATTATATATTTAGTCTCATGAACAAATTCATTTAAGGCAGAAATATTGTGTATTTTGTGTATTTATGTAGTAATTATTGATGTATTTATCTAGTAATGATATTTAAACACACACACACACACACACACACACACACACACACATACACACACACAGAACAGTTGATCAAACCCATTTACATAATAGCGTTTCTCATTTGTACTATTTATTCTGATAAATTCCTACACCAGTCTTTGAAGAGATAAAACTTTAAATAACAAGAGAGATACAACAGTGTACAAGGCATTAGCTTCTCGCGACCTGCAGGCGGGTGATTCAAAATGTCCTTTTTCACATTCAACTACATAAAACGTACAGCATTAAAACATGGTTATTTGATCATACTCAGAAATATTCAGCAGGCAGTCTACATCCACCATGACATGAAGATCTATCCCAGGTCACTCAGAGATCAAAGTCTATTATGTTTATTTCCATCTGGGAGAACTGTTAGTGATGTATTGTTCTTTATTCACGTTGAAGAGAACAGTTAAAGAACGAGTGGGTGTTCTCTATTTGGCTGATGGAATATTTATTCACATCGAAGAGAAAAGTTAAAGTGCGAGACAATGTTCTCTATTTGGTCAGTGATACATTTAATGACGTCTCTTGTACTTCTTCGTCTAAGAGAGTAGAAAAACCTCAGCAACACACATACCAACAAGGACTTGGCGGTGGAGAAACAGAATAGTCGAATCGTTTTACATAAAATTTTTTGTACGTGGGTAGAATACAAGGTGGGTGTGATCACAACACAAAATGGAGGGCAGGAGACAGACCGTGTTGCTACGGTTGTTGTACATAAATTAAAAAAAAAAACGATTGGGAGAAGCTTGTCTGACCTGTGAGCGAGCCTCTGGACAATAAGAATCCGGAAAACGAAGGTTTGTGATTCATATTATTTAGCTTGGAAAGTTGTAACTAAAAACCAGGGTGAAACTCTCTTGAACATTCATGATCAATCCCATGGTTGTCTGACTTAGGGGTATTTGAACCATGAACAGTCTTCGTGAAAAGAATAATTCACAAAAGTTGTTTGAATTTCGAAGAGTCGTATGAAAAAAAACAATACCTTTTGGATATGCCTGTCTAGTCCCGTAGTTACGTAACTCGTTAACAGATGCAGTCAGGTACGAGAAGAAATTTATCTACAAGAAAAATATTCGGAAAAAAAGACATTCATTTGAGTCAATATGTTAAAAAAGTCGTAAATAAAAGCCACAATACGCCTCGGACATTCCTGACTAATCCCATTAAGTGTTAAAACTTGGGCAAGCGACTGCTAACTCGACCTGACACTCCGTCAGAGGAGCCGCATCGGGGCCACTTTCACATTCCTCCATGCCTTAAGGTGCCTGGTGGGCCCCAGGGCTCACACACAGGCAGGCGACTATTGGAAGACCTCGTTCCACCTGGAAATTTTCTGCTTGTCTTAAAACTGACACCTGAACGAACCAAAAGGAAGGTCTGGAGTTTATTCAGAATTGTGTGGAGGTGCAGTATGCTAATATACTGTATATGAGGTGACTATGCCAAGAGGATGGTGCCTTACCTTACCCGTGCTGAGGGCCAGGAGATAGTGCACCTCCCTACCAAATTTAAGCTCCATCCCTTCAGAATTGTGGAAAGGCATAAGGAACAGACAAACAAGCACACATAATGTACTTTATATATAATTATATAGCTAAATAAAAACAATATCTTAGACTAGTATTACAATGGACAAAATTACCACCCCACACACCGCTACCACCAGCCCCTACACCACCCCCACCAGCCCCTACACTACCCCCACCAGTCCCTACACCACCCCCCACCAGCCCCTACATCACCCCCACCAGTCCCTACACACCCCCACCAGCCCCTACATCACTCCCACCAGCCCCTACATCACTCCCACCAGCCCCTATGCCACCCCCACCAACCCCCACACACCATATGTGGCAGGGTACAACCCACTTTATGGCGCCAATATCAGAATTGTCAAAACAATGTACCTAGGCTATATAAGATCTCTGATAGATTACCACGCACCAGCCCTGGTCCTTCGTGACGGGAAAGGCGTTGACAAGCAAGAAAAATGCAAAATAAAGCCCTTAGAATTATTTTAGGTTGTCCCGTGAGCACTTAGGTAATTAATATGAGGAAAGAACTAGGTATACCCAGTGTCAGAGATAGAATAATTTAAGTCAACCTGAGGCTTATGTGTGGTGATCCAGATAACATTGCTTCTAAGAAACTGCTAGAATATATGAGTCATGAAACTGGTGAATCTAAATGGATCCGAACTACAGCTACACATATGAAGGTGTTTGGACTAAACCATCTGTACAAAGCTGAGACACAGCAGCGCTTCCTGCCACCCTGGCGGATAGTTCCCTTCAGTATCACAACACCCACGTACCCGACTAAACGACTGACCACACACAATCCTTATCTCCAACACATTGCCAAAGTGAGAGCTCTTGACCACATACATAACCTGCAGACTGAAAATAACATCACACTGACCATCTACACTGACCTTTTAACACTGTCTGTGGGAGGGCTAAGAAATTAATTATACCACCACCACTACCACCACCAGCCATCTACACCACCGCCACCAGCTCCCTACTCCACCACCACCAGACCCCAGATACCACCACCCCCCAGACACCACCACTAGCAGCTCGCCATCACCTCCATATGACCGGCCGCCATCACCCCCCACACACCGCCAGACCCCACCCCCCCCCCCCCACACACACACTGCCTGCCCCCCACACACCGCCACCAGCCCCCACACACCGCCATCACTACACAGGGTTCGCTACATCCCCGGCTGTTGTTTGAAGCTATAATAGGATTAGTGAGAATTGGTGGAGGATTCTGGTTGATGAGGGGGGATGAGAACACACGATAACACCCATTACTGGCACGTGGCCCGGGGGCTCATGAGACACATTGAAACATGACCCCAAGATGCTTGATACATACCACGTATTTAGTATCTGGTCAAATGAGCCCCAATGGGACCATATCATAATGGACTCCAATCCTAATGGTCCTTTATTCTAATGGCTGGATTATAAATAGGACTCTTACATCTTACGACACATAAAATAATAGTGAATAGTTTAATTACCCTACCTGTTGTTTCTTTGAGGTATATAAGAGTTACACGATCTAATATATTGAAGTTGAGTGTTGGTGGGATGTGGTCGCCAACCCACAGATTTAAAGATGGCAACTGGGTTGATTTGTATCCATGCTTGGTAATACGTGTGTGTGTGTGTGTGTGTGTGTGTGTGTGTGCCCCTCTCATAAGATCCCCGCCATAAAAACACACCCTGATACACTCCATTATCCTACACAAATAAACAAGTTAGCCAGACCCTAACTAACACTATCTACAGTACAGGACCTCATTACAGCTCCGTCTCTCCTTTACTCGGGACTAACACAACATACACCTTCTTCTCAACCCTTATCTGACTCCCCTTACCTTATCTTCTCCTTATCAGTATTACTTATAAGTAGAAATAAGCACGTTGATTATAGCACATTTAACCTTTTATACAGACACAATGTAGTTGGACAGTCAAACACTCACACCCACCTCCCCTCCCATTACCCCCCTCCCTCTCACCCTTCCCACCTCACCCTCCTCCCTCACCCCCCCCCCTCACGCCTCTCACCCCCTCCCTCACCCCCACACGGTCAGGAACAGTTACCGTGTCAACCATCATCTTCACGCTGTGGTCAGGGGTTCATCTGATGCCTCGAAACTGCATAGAAATTATATTGACATTTGGATTTATCATTTGTGTGGCTGTTGGAGAATAAACACGGTATGAATGAGAGAGAGAGAGAGAGAGAGAGAGAGAGAGAGAGAGAGAGAGAGAGAGAGAGTCACTTTAAATTAGTTTTAATACAAGTGAGGTCAAGGCCTTAATGACCTGGTCCTCCAAGTCCCACAGGTCATTAAAGTCCAATTAAGTTTGTGGTTTGTTGTTGTGTTATTGTTAGTTTCCTTCTTCTTTCGTTTGACCTTCTTCTTCCTCTTTTCTTTCGTTTCTCTTGTTTTTTTTCCCAATCATTCGTTTATTTTCGTTTTTGTTTTCGTTTTTTTTCTTTTACTTCAAGTCTAATTTGCTTTTTCTTCTTCTTTCCCCTGTTTTGTCTTTCTTCAGTCTACTCTTCTTTCGTCTTCTTTCTCCTTTTTTCTTTTGATTACTATATAATCACGTCCCTTATTCCTCTCTTTCTTCTCCCCTTATCATCATCGTTCGCCTCTTTTTTTCTTTCTTCTTTTCTCACCTTTCTTTATTTTGCTTCTATTGTTATACTTCCTAAGAGTCAATTAGGACAGAGGTTCATACACAAAGAAATACATCATATTCATTAACAGCTATAAATGTATAGAGGCCAGATTCATATGGGTAATGTCACCCTCAGTGTCAAGACCTGACTGAATTACTCAGAATAGGCAAACTGTACTACAAGCTCTGCCAATAAATTTGTTAAACTACAAAAAACTATTATTTATTATTATTATTATTTTTATTATTATTATTATTATTATTATTATTATTATTATTATTATTATTATTATTATTATTTTGCATTGATATTAATTCCTTGTTTACAATGCCTTAAATCTTTGAATACGATAGTCAGTTCTTTTTTACTCGATGATATTATACTCAAAGGGTTAGGTTAGGTTAGGTTAGGTCAGGTCATGTTGGTTGTAAGGGCTAAGTTACTTCAAGATAGGACCCCTCTCAGATGCCCCTTGGAGGATGATATGTATGCGTGGTGTTGTCAAGAGGAGGAGGAGGAGGAGGAGGGTGGTAAGAGAGGAGCTGACTCGGGTTATTAGACTTAAGAGCATTGAATCGCATCTCGCTCTTGAGTTATCCAGTAATGAGTTAACGACTGACTGTGTGTGTGTGTGTGTGTGTGTGGATGGCAAGGCAGCGGGGGAGGTATTAGTTTCTCTCTCTCTCTCTCTCTCTCTCTCTCTCTCTCTCTCTCTCTCTCTCTCTCTCTCTCTCTCTCATGGCCAACAACGTAACACAAAAACCTTCACTTGGTAATAAAAACAGAGACTCTATTTTGATCTCTGGTTGGATGTTGGCCAAGTAATGAAGGTTTTTATCTAATGTATTTTCTTTTCTTTTTTTTTTCTTCCTTCCTTTCCATGCATCAAAAAACTCATAAGACGGAGAACACAATATGGAGAGTTATTTTGGTCGTCTCTGTGTTCTTCTACTTTGATCTTACTTCGTCTGTGTGTAGGTTTTTACATACATACATACATATATACATGCATACATACATACATACTTATAGACATACATACATACATAGATACCTAATTCTCTTCACCTTCCCTCCATCATTACACCGTCCTCAACGCTCCTGCCCACCTCTTCACCCTGACTCTTCTACGTAAACAAGACCCTACAGCCTAGACACTCCTCCTCCTCCTCCTTCTTCCTCTTCCTGCCAGTGGGTGAGAGTGAAGGAGGCAAACCTACTCCTCCAAGGCACGACAGCACCTCCTCTTCCCCACCTTGGCTGCCGCTCCTCCAAAACACAGCCTCCCAGCAAAACCTTGGCGCGTGACTGTGCTTCTCAATGGGCCCCCCTCTCACGCCCTCCCCCTCCCTCCCAGGCCCTCCTACAAAGAGACACCGGCGACTAAGCTGCAATCTTTTCCACGGATCTCATTCTTTACGGCGACCCGACCGTTGTGTGTCACGGGGGAGGCGTGAGAGGGTGTTTTTACAAAGCTCTGTCTTGCCCTGTTTTGTCCGGATTACTCACGCTGTTTTGTGCTGAGGAGGAGGTGATGAGGGGGAAAGGGGTGTTACAGATAGGAGGTGGGGTTGAGGGTGAGTGAATGAATGAGTAGAAGGAAAGGAGGGAGAAAGAGAGGGGGGAGGGAGAGAGAGAGGGGGGGAGGGAGAAAGAGAGGGGGAAGGGAGTTACTTTAAGATATGTGGGGATCTGTGTAGATATTGGCTCTTATTATATACACAAGAATAGAGTTATACACGCAAGCACGCACGCACACCGGTTGGGTGCATGTGATTTGATTAGGGAGTTAGTTCGGTGGCGGAGTGGATACATTGTTCTTCTTCTGTCCTAAGGGTCGCTGGTTCATGCCCAGGGCACTCCCACTAGACCCAGCTGTGAATGGGTCTGGTACCTGACTTGGGTTGGGTTTAATGAAGTTGGTTGAGTGTAGTGTGGGCCACAGTACCTCCTAGAGTGTCGCTGCTCACTGTCTTGTAGATGATGGTGTGAGCTGAGGGTAATATGAGTATAGTGTATAAAGTGTACAGTTTGGTTTGTTTAATGTGTACACCGAATCTTTCTATGTCTAGACTGGATATATACGAAGTTTTAAATTTACATCAATAGTTAGCAATTTCAAGTTTCATAAATAAACAATGCAGGTATACAATGCGTATATAGACCTTGAAGGTATACCGTATACCTAGACAGTGCGAGTATACAAACAAGGGTAAACAGCAAGGCTTTTTTTTCTCCTTCGTGAGGCGGACATCTCCAACTCCTCTCCTTTCCCAGAACTCCCAGAATAACTCACAGAATTATCTCATCCTCAGAAACCCAATTTTGTGTCCTGACAAGTTTAACTGATACGATTAGTGTGACGTCATCTTCAATTACTCAAAAAGCGATGAACCGATTATAGTGTAATTACGGGACAAAGATTTTAGGCCGCGTATTGAGATCGCTTTAACTCAAGGACCGATTATGGTACGATTTGGAATAAGGACAGACGAGGGTCGTTCTGATATTGTACTACCAATGAACCTTTTATTGTACAATTTGGAACAGAGATAAAGTTACTATTCAGATATTACGCTTTGTCGTTGTTTTGGTACACGAGTTAAACTTTCAAATCAGCCAATAGGAAATTTTTAGATAAACAGTGGCGGTTTGTGGTGGCGGTGGTGATGGTGGTGGTGATGGTGGTGGGGTAGTTATGGTGGTGATAGTGGTGGTGATGATGGTGTTTCTATATGTGGTGGTGATAGTGGTGGTGATGATGGTGTTTCTATATGTGGTGGTGATAGTGGTGGTAGTTGTTTGTATGTGTGTTGGTGAAGGTATCTGTACCTGGTAGTGTTGGTGGTGATTGTGATTATTTGTACCTCTGCCGATGGTGGTAATAGTGGTAGTGGTGATTGTTGTGTTATGAGGGTGGTAGTGTAATGATAAGATTACGGAGTGATATGGTGATGGTAATAAGGAAGCTTAGTGGTATTAATGGTATTGGAGATTTTGAAACATGGAGGGGTACTCATATAACCTAACCTAACCTAACCTAATCTGAGTTACAGCACAATTTAATTTACCTGTTTTAACCCTTTGTTCTTGAACGTATTAGCTTCTCACACAAAAGCAAGACTACACATTTTTAAAACTACACAACACGGTACTTATACAAACTACTGCGTTGATATCTCTATGGCTGTCGATACAAAATGGAGAATATTCTTACCACTAACAAGGAAATAAGTTTGTTTATATCTGAATGAGGTCCTTTATTCACTGTTGATATCTCTGTAGTTTATTTTTTGTGTGATTTTTGTTAGTCCAGTGGTATTTTTCAATCGTATTTTGTCTTATTTTATTCTGTTTTAATTTTAATGCGGTAATTTTCTAATATTTTGTAGCAATATTATAATTTTTCTTGTGTGTGTGTGGTGTGTGTGTGTGTGTGTGTGTGTGTGATCACAATCGGAGCTGTCGACCCTCGCAATAACTCATAAATCACGGCGACAAACCACTTCCAGCTATAAATTCCCTTCTCCTCACTCCAACATTTAACATAACTTATTTAACGTAAAATATATATTCCCAGGAAAGTTTGACGTCAATAGATATAAGTAAAAAAAAATTATATTATTGTTGCACTGTATTGCGATCCCTTTGAAAATAATTAAATGTCTATACGTTTTTATCACCGAAGGGAATCGTATGTTTGTTCCTAAATCGAAATTTAACTGGTAACGACTCATACTGTCACAGACCAATCAGTGAACTGGATGTAGTATTGTTATGGATATCAGACTGTCAAGATGTAATGTTGTGTTTTCTTTTTTCTTCATTTGTTTTCATCGTCATTGTCTTCATTGTTTTATCCATACCTGTGAAAATGTTGATAATTAATCCCTTTTATCACTGTGTTCCAGGTATATTTGAAGCTCACTTTTATTGTGTCTAATATTCAGATGGCCACTCCACACTCCACACGGTCGAGAAATATTCCCTTGATATAATATTCTTGAGGTCATGTTTTATCCTACATTTAAAGATATTGTGATGAATATAGATGTTCCTTTTAAATACATCAAGTGACTTCTCATACAAAATGTAGATGAGAAGCTTTCGTCTTTAGTAAAATATTGACATTATATTTATTTTTCCGTTACACTTGAGATGCATCGGTGCAAGAGTTTTTTGTATTATCAGGTTAGGTTAGGTTAGGTTAGGTTAGAAAATGTAATAAATAAGAGTAATATCAGTTTTATTTCTCGTCTACTGTAGTATAATTAGTTTGTATACTTTCGTTATTCGGGAATTATATATAGCGTCCCACTCTGTATAATTGGTTCAGAGGAGGAGATGACGGCTCACCTCACACGTCACCAAGCTCATGTTATTAATTCATCTTTGGGGCTTTTGAGGTCACCTTGTTTGGGAGTGGAGGGTTAGTAAACAAGGTTGAGAGAGAGAGAGAGTATCCTTGAGCGTGTATAGTTGATTTTAATCCCTAATAATTTAAGGCAACACATTACATACATGAGTCATAACCCAACATAGCATTGAGGGAGTATAACACTTGTGATGTTTGTACAAATAGAAAACAATCACCACGAGATACAAACACACACACACACACACACACACACAGGAGTACGTGTAAAGTTGATGTTTTTACACACTAAACACCGTGAACGAAGCAAATCAGAATCTCCCTTTTTTTATGTGCCGTCTCGCCTTATGTTGACACTAACGGCCGCTTGATCTACTTGAGACTTTCACCCCTGGCTCTGTGTGTGTGTGTGTGTGTGCGCCAACGTCCACCCAGAGCCAATGGATTGTCCTGATGGCGGGTAAGAGTTTGTTTACACTTCCAATTGGACAATAAAACATGACAGCCGTGTTGTTGTTCTTGGGGTACAGAGGTGGGGTGTTTTTTTCTTATCTGGGAACGTCTTACAAATTGAGGCTATGGGGAGAGACACGTGTATTGGTGGGTGAGATAGTGAGAGGTGTGATATTGTGTGTGAGAGAGATAGAGAGATGCATGGGGTAAGGAGAGGAGACCAGGAAAAAGAAGAGAAACGGTCGTGAGAGAGAGGTACAGAGACTCGAGGAGGTGAGTGGCTGGACAGATGACCGAAGGACATTTGACCGAACGGACAATGAGCCGACAGACATTTGGCCGAACGGACAATAGACCGAACGGACAATTAGCAGAACGGACATTTGGGCGAATGGACATATGGCCTTTTTTTTTCTTCTTTGCAGTGTATTTGCTTTATAAAACACAAGATAAAAAGATAACATAATTGCAATGTGATACATTTGCTTGATAGAAAATTAGTTTTTGCACATTTGTATGGGCTACGTTAGGTTAGGTTAGGTTCGGCCATTTATCCATTCGGCTAAATGTTCGTCGGCCAAACGTCTGTCGGCCAAGTGACCGGGAGCCAAGAGGTGGTAGGTGCGGCAAGGGAAAGGTTAGGGCGGTAAGGTATAATGTTGTGGGTGAAGGATTGAGGATGAATATAGTGTACAAGATGGGTATATGTGAGAGTGGTGAGAAGACTGTTTATACACACACACACACACACACACACATATACACACGGCATTACTCGACTTTGTTAATTAGTGAGTCTAAAAAGTGGAGATCTTTTTTTTTATTTGAAATTTTAACTCAATGTTGTGCACTGGACGGAGGAGAATATCTGTAACTTAATGTACCTTGTGGGGCCTTTATCTCCGCCTCCCAGGATCCAAATTCTCAAAGGGTTTACACTGAACTTACCTCTTACCTGAATATGTAAGTGAGAATGCACCTTACTCGCACACTTTAAAACTTTAGCAGGAAGATTGGTGACCAAGATGTCGTCGAATTTACACCAAGACTTTACCTCGTATCCCAAGTTTGGGGTAAATTATTAAGCATTTGAATTTTGAGCGTCAGGACTCGATTGGAACATGAAAATTGGGAATACAAGTTACTGTACATAATTAGTATACCTACACTAAGACACCAAACCTGTATATAAAATGACATTGAATTTTCATCTAAAATTTACCATAACAGGACACGTTATAATCCAAATCAAAAGGGACAAAAAAATTAATTGGAAACTGTTCGAATCTAAACCAGGAATTCGAACTACTTATAACATCATCGGGGAATTGTGGAATTCGAAGTTTGTCTTTGATACCCCTCCCCACCCCCCACCCTACCCCCCTCCATCCTCCTCCTTCAGTATGCAGCCCTGAGAAGTCCATTTTTTATGACCCTGAGTCCAAGGTGTGAAATATTTCTTGAGCAAGATGGAGGAGTCGGGTCGAGAGTCACCGGGGAGACGACCAAATGGATTATAAAAGGGAAAGGAAGATCCGAAGTTAGCAGTCTTAGTGTGGTGGTGATGCCTTAGTTAATTTACAATGTGATGTGCTGGATAAACTTACGGGCGAGTTGGTGGTCTCTCTCTCTCTCTCTCTCTCTCTCTCTCTCTCTCTCTCTCTCTCTCTCTCTCTCTCTCTCTAGGAAGATCAGGTGAAGCCAGCAGCGTTTGTCTCGTCCTGAAATCGGTCCTAGAAACGGAACCAAATTTTCATATTAAAATGGTAGCTCAGATTAAATTTTGGTTGAGATAGGTTAATTTAGTCTATGTTAAAATTGGTTACGTTAGGTTAAGTTGGGATTAGTTAGCTAAGTGTAGGTTATGAGTTAGTTTAGTTAATATAGGATAAGGATAGGTTAGGTTAGGTTAATTTTAAGTAAGTTATGTTAATTACTGGTTAAATTTAGGTTCCTTAAGTTAGGTTAGGATAAGTACTGGTTAAATTTAGGTTAGGTAGGCTAGGTTAGGTCAGGTCAGGTCAGGTTAGGTTAAATTTAGTTAGGTTAGGTTATAGGTTGGGAGCTGGGGATTACCGAGTACCTAAGTCTACAGTGTACATGGTCGGGGCCAGGCTAAACCTTCTCCTCTCAGACACACTGTCAAGCGATGGTCTGGTTATTCTATAAATCTTGGTCAGTGAAAATGGTATGCAGGTCAGGTGTTATGGTTCTGGGAGTGAGTAGGCTTATGCGTAACAGCTTCTCTTTATTTTTTCTCAGACTCTCACATCTTACTTTTCATATATTTTGTATAAAGGATTATATTGCGTAATTGTGTGCGTGCGTGCGTGCGTGCATTTAAATGGAATATACCATTATCATTGCCCAAATTCGGAAAGGAGACTCACCGCCCTATATTTTGTCTCAAGCTCCGCCTACTGCGCCTCCCTCGACAGAGAGAGAGTACCCGAACTACGTCCCCTTGACACCTTGCAAGGCCTTCTCTTTCCGACAGCTGTTACCTAATACGTCCTCTCCTTTCCTCAGCAACTTCTCCTCTTCTACGTATTCTCCTCAACGCTTTCCGAGGACTGTTTCTGGCCGATGTAAAGAACGAAGTCATGCCATCATGCTATCTTATATATCTTCAAAATTTTCTTGAGGGTCGTGAGCTTCGTGACTGAAGCAGCTCTGAAGATCAGGAGTAAAGAGACTATTCTGTTCTGTGACACACTTGTCCTGGTAGGTTCAGGAGCTCAATACTTAGTGACAGATAATTCCTATCATCATCTACCTCACAGACGTCACCCACATATCCATAGAGTCGTTCTGGCGTAAGGATGCATTCTCCGGTAAAGAAGATTATCATAACTATATAGTTCTCCTAATGGCCACCTTTTCCTCCCCTTATCTCTTATAATGACATCGTCGTTATCAGTACAGTAACATTCTACAACTGTTTTAAGGTAATTTTTCAATCAAGAAAACTCTCGAATTACCTAAACTTTTTTAGATTGGGGGAGGGGGGGGGGGCATTTCCTCCCTTAGCTATATCCAGAAATACAGTGTCTCTCCATTCAACTGACAGAGAGACAGACAGACACTCTCCCACCTTGTACACATCTCTCCGCTGCTCTCAGAATTTCACCGCCCTTGGCAGATGTAGCGGGTCCCCCTGGCGTTAGTGATGGCGGGTCTTAAGCTATGTTGTCACTCGGGTAAAAAGATGTCTGGTGGGATGGTGTAACACCCAGCGACACCCGTCTGTAGCTGCTGAGACACGACGAGTGTATGTGTGAGTGTGGGGGTATGTTGTGTAGGTGTAAGATATATTGTGAGTCATATTGTGAAATTTGAATTGTTGCGGGCAATAGTTAGTTTATTGTGCATTCTTTACTCATCCTGTGAGCAGTAGCGCAAAAATGACTACAAAGCAGAGGTAACAAAGGGTGTGTATCAGACCCCAGTACGTCCTTAACGCATGAGTCAAGAAGGCAAGCATGAACTCCACATCTTACCAGAGACAGAAAGATAGACAAACTGACAGACGAGTAGACATAAATCTGAAGTCAGACGCGTAGACAAAGAGCCCCCCCCCCCCCCCCCCAACACACCACACACACAAATGGTCACGACATAGAGACAGAAATACACGTAGACAGAGAGAACCAGATAGAGAGACAGACAAAGAAGAGTGCCGCACCAGGTCCCGGCCAGTGTCCAGAAGACTGGCACTCTACCATCACGCTGTCTGGAATAAGGCCAGGATGATCTCCCCAACGTGGTCAGCTGCACTTATATACGACCCATGAATTAAGCCGCGAGTGCCATCCTGATGACGACCCACGAGACAGCGCCAACGACCCTTGGGCGACTACATGGTCCTCTTGATGGTGGCGTGAACCCGGATGGCGAGACGACTTCTGGATAACGACCATATCACCTGGATAACGACAACGACGACAACGGATACCCCCGTGGACAAGATCAAAGGCGACTCCTGAACGACGAGGACGACCTACTTCCCACACAAACATCTGAACAACGACAACCAATACCTGAACATTGAGACACAAATATCTTGAGAAAAAACAAGAATAACGACAACTCCTAGAGTGCGACGACACTTACCCTTCGTAAATACCGTCAACGACTCGTAAATTGAAGACGTTAACTCGTGCAAAATACAACATCAGAGACTAATTAAAAACGACTACACGCTAGTAACGACGACTCTTGTAAAAAAAAGAGACGACTTGTAGGGAAATACTTCTCGCCACAATCAAAATCCCTGGACAAAATTTCGCTGGGAAAAATCCTTACTGCTGAAAAATCCAGTGTTGTAAATCCCGTAACAGAAAATCCCATATGTGACAAGTACCAGCGGACAAAATCTCATCCAACAAAATCCCACTGGGAGTAATCTCATTCGTTAAATATCCTCCCCCCTCCCCCTCCCCCCTCAAAAAGAAAAGTAAATTAAACGAGACAAAATTCCATACTCTAATGTTACTTATAGTTATAAAATCCTGGTTTGGTTACGTTAGGTTAGGTTAGATTACTGTAGTTTAGCTTAGGTGTCATTAGGTTAACTACCCTAGACCATTTTATCTGAATTTTCTCCTAAAACTTCCGTCAAGACGAGGATGGCCCGTGTGGTTGTGTTCGGCCACTGTTGCCAAGTCTGGCGGGCAGTCGCCAGGGTGTAATATTATAGATCAAAGGGAGGGTGAACAACATGGTATTTTGGCACCACTGGCTCCTCCTGACATCTTTAGACGCGGGCATGTGATTAAAGTGAGTTACTTAGTAGTTTACGAATAGAGAGAGAGAGAGAGAGAGAGAGAGAGAGAGAGAGCATCACGAAAGGAAAAATATTAAAGAAAGCAAGAGAGCAGAGAGAGAGAGAGAGAGAGAGAGAGAGAGAGAGAGAGAGAGAGAAATGAAAGCATTGGAAACCTCTCTCTCTCTCTCTCTCTCTCTCTCTCTCTCTCTCTCTCTCTCTCTCTCTCTCTCTTTTCCTTTAATGTTCTTTATTATGATCTTGTCTCTTGACTTGTGAGAGTCACTTATGTACCGAGGTAATGTACCTTGTTATCTCTCTGTCTACCCACTTACCTGTCTACTTTATTGCCTCTGTTCTTCCCTGTCTACAGTCTTCCATACCTACACTCAGACTTAGTTATCTCTCATCTCGAATACTTTCTTAATGACCATATCTCCTCTATTTGCTGTACTTTTACATATATGGTTACTTATCTACGTGTGTTTGCGTGTGTGTGTGTGTGTGTGTGTGTGTGTGTGTGGATATATTGTTTCCTCGGAATATGTATAGTGAAATAAATTGATGTCTACAGGTAAGTGGGAGAAAGTGGGCAATCACTTCCCATCTTGATAACTGAGACGTCCTCTTGCACCCTCAGCCACCCCCAGAAACCACCAGAAATTCCCTATTCCCTCCATGGTAAAAAGACACACCCAAAATTCCCTCCTCCTCCACCTGAAAAAATCCCCTAGAAAACGTTCTCTTCATCCCCCTCAAAAAAAAAAAAAAAAGAACAAAAATCTCCCTCCTTCCCGAAAAAAAAAGGTCAAATTATCCCGTAAAACGAAAATTTCACCAGTACTCATCAGACCGTAGCTGGGAAAGTTACCGCTGGCGGATATGGGTCCCTTTAATGATTTTTAGTCTCTCTCTCTCTCTCTCTCTCTCTCTCTAACAATTTTTGCCCCCTTCGTTTTCTACAAGAAGGTTTCACCCTTTTTTTTTCTCACGTCAGGAAACGCCCGAGTAATTCCCTCTTCTATTTTTTCTCCATCTTATGTTAAGAAATGTTTTAGTGAGACGTGGTAAATTCTCCAATATTAGAAGGTTTTAGTGAGACGTGGTAAATTCGACAACATGGGGCAATTTCGTGTAAGTGTTGAAGAGGAGAGGAATGAGAAGGGGAGAGGAAGAGAAGAGGTTGAAGAGGAAAAGGAGAAGAAAATCAAATTGTATAGGCCTATAGTATAAAGAGAGAATGTCGAAATGAGGGAAGGAAAGTAACAGAAAGAGAAGGATAGGGAAGGCGGGAGAGAGAAAGATAGATGAAAGGGGGGAAAGAAAGATGAGATAGAGAGGAAGGGATAGGAGAGAGAGAGAGGATAAGGAGTAAGTGTAAAAAAAGAGAGGAAAAAGATTGAAAAAAAGAAAACAGACAGAGAGAGAGAGAGCACGAGGAGAGCAAAGAAAGAGAGAGGGAGAGATAGAAAAGAGAGAGTTATATCTACACACGAGAGAGAGAGAGAAAGAAAGAGAGAGAGAGTGTTTGGGGAAAGTGGTGGTATGGTGTTTGCAGTGATGCGTGTTCTATAAGCCTCTTACCTATCGCCTTGGTAACCTTCTTCCCTATGTCTACAAAATGAAATAAAAGTCAAAATGTGGAGAGAGAGAGAGAGAGAGAGAGAGAGAGAGAGAGAGAGAGAGGAAGATGATGGTAAGAGTAAGAGAGAAGAAAGAAAAAAGAGACACCAAACAGGCGTTAAGAAGAAGAGAATAGAGAAAAAAGTTCAAAATCAATAGAACAAAATCCCACTATTTACACTTAACTGGTCGTATCGTCTTGGGTTAAATACCAAACAAACAAACAAACTTACTTTTAATGTCCAATTTACAAGTTTTCATTAACATTCGTATATTAATTTATTTTCCTTTAGGTTTTATTACAGTATCATTCATATCATTTTTATACCTAGATAATTATGAACACCTGAGTGATATCATATACCTTGTTGTCATGGATACCTCGCAGCACTATGAAATACCTGGGAAATATAACCACAATAATATATATCTAATTCACTTCTACTTTATTCAGGTATTTTTTCTTTACCTGTTAATCTAGTATATTAATTTTGAGCTAGGTTAGGCTAGGCTAGGCTATGCTATGCTAGGCTAGGTTAAGTTTAGGTTAGGTTAGACAATTTCAATGTTGTGTTTCTCTTTATATGTTGCCATTGATTATGACATTATGACAGTTTTAATCAATTTCCTCATAAACATAACATCTTTTTTGTCCTTACTTCCGACATTCTGAAGTCTATTATTCACATTTTCATTCCCTTCTTCGTTATCCTGGTTATTTTTCTTGATTATTCCATTTCCCTATTCCCCACTTCACAAACTCACAGTACCCAACCCTTATTGTTTTCTCTTATACACAATACTCACCGTCCAAAACCTTGTATAAACACTCAAAAATTCTTCCTTTGTTTAGATGGCATAACCTGGAGATGTTTCCTCACCGCACCTGCTTTTGTCCCATAGCCTTTGTCTTTCAATCGAGATTCGCGGACGAGAGGACCCCAGCTTGGGTTCAGAGGTCCAGCGCGCTGCGTCGTTAATACTCTACCCGGCAGGTATTAATTAAACGAGATACCTGTGCTAAATAAACAAAGTCTTCGTCGTTCAAGGTCTATTTATGGTATATCTTTATGTAAACAAGGCGTATATTGAAATTGGCCTATTTTATTTTTGTGTATTTTGTTCGTAAGTGAACAAGGTGTAGATTATAAAGGATCTTTCATAGTTATGCCATTTTTTGATAGATGGATCTTCAATATAAATAAATATGAATGACTAAAATAAACACAGCCACAGTCCTAACCTAACCTAACCTAACCTAACCTAACCTAACTTAACCTAACCTCCGGGTCATCTGGTACGCGTCCCAGTTTTAAGTAGTTGGTTTGGTTAGGTTAAGTCAAGATAAAAATAGATTAGGTTAGGTTAGGTTGAGATAAAGCTCAATTAGGTTAGGTTAGCTTGAAGTTATGTTTCGATAAGTTAGATAGATATTAGATCAAGTTAGGTTTCGTCCTCTCAGTTACCGTCTCCCTTAAACGACATCTCGACAACAAACCTCACTTAGCGTTTACCTGGGAGGGGGGGGGGCAAGGAAGGCACCCAGGTGAGCCCACAGCAAGGACGTTCCTTAATTAAAATGTATGGAGCTCTTGCTGCAAACCTGGCCTTTGAGAGAGACCTAAATGTGTCTGTGTGTGAGAGAGAGAGAGAGAGAGAGAGAGAGAGAGAGAGAGAGAGAGACCATCTCTGAAATAAGCAAGGAGGGAAACTAGAGAGAGATAGAGATAGAGAGAGACCACCTAACAAAGGAGCAATGAAGTAACAAGAGAGGGAGAGAGAGGAGGAGCCAGAGAAACCTCACCTTTATTTCCTCATATTCTTAAATGCAGGAGGATGATGTTCCCTTCCCGGCTGCCTCGTTACAGAGAGCCTTAATTTAACCGTATCTCTTTAGTCAGAGTTTAATTCCCGCAGCGTGGGTCTTTCTCACACACTCCCGCCCACCGTGATATTAGATTAAAGTCTCGCACCAAATTGCTTTGAAGTGTTGGTGATGACAGACTTTGCCTGTCGTCATCATATTCTCAACCTGGCAACTCTTAAGACTCCGGGAAAATTATATATATATATATATATATATATATATATATATATATATATATATATATATATATATATATATATATATATATATATATATATATATATATATAATTATTATATTATTTTTTTCTCTAGCGATCATAACTCGTTTCTTCATTTAGGGAGACCTATAATTATGTAGGTTAATCGTGAGAAGCATTGGAACAGCTGCAGCGTCAACATAGGCAATCAACAGCGCCTGGAGTTACTCTTAATATCTATGATTATCTGTGTACTGAAAGGTATGCTAGGCAGACGCTCGACACCTTCTGCCTGCGGTGGTCAGAAGTTTGTTTCCTATTTTCATGTTTGGCAGAACCTTTGTTGGCCCCAGCTGATGTAATCGAGTTGTAACAACTGGTGTTGCTCCCAGGTAATTACTAACTGGTCGCCTGTCATTCATCCAGTCAGCCAGGTAATGCAGTCCTCTCCAAATTAAAAATGTCGTCTCTCATTCAAGATGGTATAGTTAGAAGTCTAATTAAACGCAACACCAAACTACCACTTAACAATCTTCAGGTACTACAGCACCCACTCCGACGATATAAACCCAGGAAGCTTCACACTAGATCAAGTTCATTGAGTGCAGTGAGTTTACAAACTACTCATTGTCAGACCTCACTATGGTACACACACACACACACACACACACACACTCCAACTTACAGAGACCAAACAACATCAGGGCATCTTATATCTTCTTCTCCTATCACATGATGCTTTTTGCCGTCATCCAGTTGATAGAATGTTCGTAATCCAGTCACCAGAAGCATACCACAGTCAACTCAAAACTACCAGTTACTTGACCTCCCAGTGTTAGGTTACTCATTGTCATTATACACACCCAAAAGTCTATCCCAGTTCCTCTTCCGTGATTATTCTCATTAACCTTCCTCCCCTCCGTCTTAATTTGCAGTAACCATTATCCATCCCACTTCCGTTATCCGCTCCTCCTCTGTCTTCGACCCGTTCAAGCTTTAATCACTAGTTTGCTCTCTCTCTCTCTCTCTCTCTCTCTCTCTCTCTCTCTCTCTCTCTCTCTCTCTCTCTCTCTCTCTCTCTCTCTCTCTCTCTCTCACCTCCCATCTTCATCCCTCTCTACCTACCTCTTATCGTCATTACTCTTTCTCAACACCCTCTTAACCCCCTCCTTCATCTCCTCATTCTGTCTCACCATCCACTTGTACTCCTGCCCTTCCTCTCTCCCCCGACCTCCCACTCACCCCCGACCTCCCACTCACCCCCGACCTCCCTCTCACCCCCGACCTCCCTCTCATCCCCGACCTCCCTCTCATCCCTGACCACCCTCTCAACCCCGACCTCGTCCTCCTCCTCTCTACCTCTCTCATCAGCCTTTGCACACTTTTATCTCCTTCCACTTCGCCCCTTTTCATCATTCCCTCTTACTGCCCACTCCACTTGCTTCTTACCTCTCCTCACCACCCACTCAACCTCCTAATCATCTCCCTTCACCATCGACTTCCCTCTCTCCACCACTCACTCACCTCCTCTTACCACCATCTCCCCTCACCACCCACCCTCCCTTTACCATCTACCTCCTCCCTTACCTACCACCTCCTCCCCTCACCACTCTTCACCTCCTATCACCTCCCCTCACCACGCCCACTACCTTCCCTCCCCTCACCACCCATATCTTGCCCTCACCCCTCACCACCTCCCCTCACCCCTCACCACCTCCCCTCACCACCCGCCGTCACTCACTGAGCAGAAAGTAATAAGGAGAGCAAACAGAGCCATAAGTTCTTCAGTAGTACCCGAGGGTGGCCGTGTTGGCTGCTGTGGGGAACCTCGCTACCAAAATCCCGGAGAAATTTTTATATTCTAAAATAGACTTAAAGATGAAATGTTCCTCCGTGGTATTCTGTAGGGTGATGAAATTTATGCATGTAATGGATTTAATCTGTTTATTTTTAGGTTTGGGGGAGGGAAACTTTTTTTGAATTAAGTGAAGTTGGAACAAGTTTAGGTAATTGGCCATAAAAATGCTTCAAAGTCCATAGCTGTTATATTTTTTTTTTTTCAAGTACCTTTGCTAATAGTCTTTCAGGATGATTTTTTTTTCTGTGATTTTATTTTACATCCTCACCATCCATTGTTTATATTTAATATTTGTAATAAACTGGAAAAAATAAGTCATATATTTACCTCGGTATTTGTTAACTCACACACTGACTCACTCTCATCCCTCTCACTCACAAGTGCTTCTGAAAACTTTAATTGAATATATTTGTGTCGACTTAATCCGTCATTTAGTATATTATTCTGACTTCTTATCTATAAATGTCTGAGCTGTGAGGCCGTCTGTTGGTGTTCTAACTTCCCCTTACATATTCCTTTTATCATCATTATTTCTTATTGTTCTTTTCTGTTTTTTATATTTTTCCTCGTTTTGTTTCTTCTTTCTTGAGGTTGAAAGACACGAGTATCATTCCTTCCTTCTCTGAGTTACTGAGTTGAAATTTAGACGATGAGAACTTTAATCCGAAACTCAGTGATATCTTGTATAATATCTATTCATATGGTGGTATTATAACACGTGTTCCAGTATAGGTTAATGTCTAAACTTCACTACATATGAAACTTTTAACCCAAATTCCTTGTATCGTGAAAATTGACACAAAGTAGACATATAACTTTCCTAAAAAAGGTTAGTTTCTGAAAAAAATAATAATGAAACTATAACAGTCATTTTCAAATACTTTCTCTTAACTATTTAGTATTTTTTTTTTATAATGTAAGAGTTTAATTTTTTTTTATATCTGTAACAAATTCATGCGGACATTTTTTTTACACCAATGTTCTTGAAATTGGAATTAAAGTTCATGATAATTCTAAATACTGGTGTTCTTGGTGTATTTTGTATTCTGAACAATCCTCACGAGTCACTGAATAAAAGCCCCGTCCAGCATACTCAAGTCAACAGGCTAAAGAAGGCAACTGTGAGACATTTATTTAATTGGATAAAAGTGTGGAGAGGGAAGAGGGAAGGAAGTTGTTGTAGCCAAGTTTTATCTCTCTCTCTTGATCTATCTATCTCTTTATCCATATTTCTCTTTCTCTCTTCTCTATTTTCTTTATTTATATAATTTTTGTCTCTATCTCTATTTCCATATCTCTCTCTCTCTTTCTCTCTATCTCTCAAATTTAGTAATATAATTAACTGTCTTGGAAGAAATACTTAGTTTTACTCTAGGCTAATGGAGTTCCTGCCCGAGTCATTTGCATCCACATTTTAGTCTTTCTTTTTTTTTCCTGCTGCTGTGGAGGGGTCATATGGGATGGATGGATGGATGGATGGATGGGTTAGTGGATGGGATGGTAGGTAAGTGTGAGGGTGGGTGGATGGGGTAAGTGGATTAGTGGGTGGGTAGGTAAGTATGTGAGAGGATGGATCGGTGAGGGGTGGATGGGTAGGTGGGTTAGTGAATGGGATGGTAGGTAAGTGTTAGGGTGGGTCGATGGGGTAAGTGGATTAGTGGGTGGGTAGATAGGTATGTGAGAGGATGGATCGGTGAGGGGTGGATGGATGGATGGGTTAGTGGATGGGTTGGTAGGTAAGTGTTAGGGTGGGTCGATGGGGTAAGTGGATTAGTGAGTGGGTAGGTAGGTATGTGAGAGGATGGATCGGTGGGGGGTGGATGGGTAGGTGGGTGAGAGACAGATAAGAACAAATAGAGAAAGAAGGGATTGGTGATAAATGAAAAGATAAACATAGAAGACGATATAAAATAAAGAAAGGGATAATGAGATAGAGAAGAATAATGAAGATATGTAAGATTAGAAAGAGTAATAATAAGAGAGGGGTGAACTATTATTAAAAAAGGGGAGATAGAGAGGGGGGAAAATTACGATAAGATGAAGTGAAATGAATGAGGAATAAAGAGGGGAACTGAGAACCAAGAAAGGGATTTGGAAAGGTTAGAAAAGGGGAATTGTATTAAGCTTAAAAAGAAAGAGAGTGAAAGGGAAGGAGTTCAGGATTTTAAGGAGGAAGAAACTGAAAAAAATAGGATTCACAGGGATTAAATGATGATAGGATAGATTTATCCTTTGTGAATATAAGACCTAATAAAAAGAAATGGTAGAGAAGGGGTCCGATGAGAATGGCGGAGCTGAGGATAGGAAGAGAAGGGTTATAATAAGCAGATAAAAGAAAAGAAAGAGACTAACAAGAGAATAGAGTAGTAAAGATATAAGAAAGAATAGGATTGAAATAAATAGGAAACAGGAAGAGGCAAAGATTGAGATGAAAATGAAATTGATAGGTTTAGAAAAGGGTAATGAAAGTAAAGAAATAGAACCAGGAGAAAAGTGAAGAGGGGGAAAGAAAGTGAGAATGGGGTGGGAAGGAGGAGATGTGGGACAATGTAAAATAGGAAAGGGGGGAAAGAGGCATTTTAAAAGGGACAGAAAAGGAAGAGAGGACAATGAAAGGGAAAATTGGCGATAAAGCAGGAGTTGAAAGAAAAGGAGGAATGTGAAAGTGAAACAACTGAAATAAATGGAAATGTTACAAAATTGAAAGGGCAAGATGAAGAAAATGAGACATGAGAAAGCAAAGTAATAGAAAGAGTGAGCTATGAAAGTGAACAGGCAGAGATTGTGAAAGGGAAAGTTAGATAGAAAGTTGAGGATTTATTTCTACCTTCTGTTACTTATTCAACTGAAAACATAGTAACTTAATCTCAGCTGGGTCGATTAGGGGTTATTCAGTCAATAGTCAGGTGTCTTCAGTTAAACCGAGGAATAGTGTAATCAACAGGTGACGATGGGGTAAACACAACATACTCGTTCATCTCATGAGAACCTTAAGTTACCCCTTATAAGACAAACACTTCAGTTATACTCGACCTAATATAAGCAACTCGACTTAACTCGACTCAAGCCACGGGAAGTGAATCCTCAGGTTTTATCAGTGACTTTGGGGGAGTCTTGTTCGTGTTTGTTTTTATTGAGGGATTTTGTCTATTTGTAGTTTGCTGAGCCTTATAGGGGAGAGAGGGCGAGGGGGGGGGGGCGTCTTTGTTACCTTAAAGTGATGGTCAGTGTTGTTGTGATGCAGTTCAAGGTCAAACGTCAGGTGTTAAAGGTGATTTATTTTCATCACATTCTTTTTAATTTTTTTAACCGTTCATTGTTTACGTTATGTAAATACACTCTAAACTCAAGTAACCTAAACAGTTATCAATTTTTATTAGATCTTTTCTCAGGTCACTATGATTAAATCTTACCAATAAAGTTCAAAGTTCAGACACTATCCATCGTCGCCTTTCTTTCAAGTGCTAATAAATTCACTATTAACATATTAGCCGGTGTCAAACTCTCCCAGATATTATCACACGTCTTGAGTTCTCGGTGGTAAATATCCCACAGTATAAATTCGTTCTTTTCTCATAGATACGTTTCAAAAGTATGATATTCCTCGTCTTCCAGCAGCAGGATTCATAAGGAAGACTCAACACTCCACGTGCCCATCACAAGCTTTAATATTAGACGTGAGTTCATTTGTTTATCGTCAAAAACATGTGATTTCTTCTTCCTGTTGGCGTACTGTGTTCGTC
Organism: Homarus gammarus; assembly: GCA_958450375.1. NCBI lineage: Eukaryota > Metazoa > Arthropoda > Malacostraca > Decapoda > Nephropidae > Homarus > Homarus gammarus. Next base: position 4,977,811 of record CAUDMG010003243.1, on the reverse strand, counting down.
AAAGAAAAGACAGACAGACAGACAGAAAGACAGAGAGACAGATAGACAGAAAGACAGAAAGACAGACACACAGACAAACAGACAGACCGTAAAAAAAAAACGATGAATAGCTCTGCCTTTTAACTCGTAACAAATTGTTTCTCGTCAGAACAGGTGAGTTAACTCCCTCCTCTTCGCCTCCCTGTTGGCGTATATCAGCAGCTCTTAGTGTTGAGTTACTTTCCCTCTTACAGATACACAGGATTGATGGCCTCAGCTGCATTATTCATGGGCCCGGGAAAGAAAACTATCAATTTAGCATTTTCGCGCGAAGTGGGTGGGTGTTGGTAGGGGTGGGTGGGGTGGTGATTGTAAGGGATGTAAGGGGTGGTGGGTGGGTAATGGTGGTAGGTAAGGGGGGTGGGTGGGTGATGGTGGTAGTAACAGGAGGTGGGAGTGGTGGTAAGGATGGTGGTGTGTTAGTGAAAGAATAATGTTGACAAAGGAGATATTTACTACTGCCTGTGATGGTGTGAATTAAGATTTTCCTGATGAATTATTGATAGTACAAACAAGTGACTATTATGTAGAATGAGAGGATGTATAGACCGTCAATAATACAAAAAAAGAATGAGGGATAGATATACGTTATAACTGGTTTCCATGGACTTATAAAAACACACACAAAATATTATCCTTATACGTGGGGTCTTGAGAAGTATCAATAAGTGTAGAGCCATTAGAAATATTAGTTCACTTGTGGTCAAAACTTCCTGAACGTCTGGCCTCTGGTTCAGCGTCATGTAGGAAAAAGAACTTAGGATTTCTTTTAATAACTACGTAATTTGTTCTGCTTATATCATTATAGATTGTTTTCACGCTACTGACGCATAATGAAAATCAATGTCACCAATCACATACATGACCCAGAAGTAGATGCTAGATGCTTTTACATGTTAAGGAAATTATGACCACATCTATACGAACATGCAGTAAAAAAAAAAAAGTCTCTATAAACAAAGAAAACTCATTAAATAACTCGATTATAAACACAACATGACGAACCATTCCTGTTATGACATCAAACACATCATGTTACTCGTCAGAACAACCATTAGTGTACAGCTACAGATAACTAACTTATTATACAGTAAACAATGTATGTAGACAGAATAATGCCTGATTAATTCCTTGAGTACGATCATCTGAATACAGTGAATTAACCCCTTGAGTACGATTATTTAACCCTCTGAGTACAGTAGAGGCGAACTCGGAGATGGTTTTCTACAGTGTTTCAAAGATTTCAGACATTTTACTTGAGAGGTTAAATCATCCTGCTCAAGAAGTTAAGGCATCATACTCAAGAGGTTAAGTCATCGTACTCAAGAGGTTAAATCATCGTTCACAAGTGGCTAGGTCTTAGGTCATCGTACAGAAAGAGCTAAGATACATTACTAAGTAGATAGACTAATTCATTGTTGGAAGGAGTGAGCTGGTATCATTACTTAAGACGTTAACATAACAATACACCTTGGCCGCTTAAGATTCCCATTACGCCGCCTCCTTTATAAGACCGTGTTGCATGTATACAAGAATCCGTGTCAACAAACTCTAGATAAATATCAATAAAACTGTCTCCTCTCTCTCTCTCTCTCTCTCTCTCTCTCTCTCTCTCTCTCTCTCTCTCTCTCTCTCTCTCTCACGTTCTACATAATTTTCCACGTCATTTTCCCTCCTCCCACCAATCTCAGCAGCCTATTCGTTCTTGATTTGTCGAGGGAAATTCCTTACATCCTTACAGACGGGGAAAAAAGTGGTTCCTCGTTGACAGATATATATGGCCTCGTTTTTATAGACCCATTAATGGAGTTGAGGTTTATTGTGCATTTGTACCCAAAGTTGTTGTGTGTTTGTTTCCCTGGTTACCTTGGTTCTTCCTCACAAGTATATAGGAAGAGGAGGAGGAGGAGAAGAAAGAAGAACAGAAAGAGGAAGAAAAACAGAAGGAGAAGGAGGGGGAGGAGGAGGAAGAGGAGGAGGAGGAAGAGCAGGAGGAGGAGGAAGAGCAAGAGGATGAGGAGGAGGAAGAGGAGGAGGAGGAAGAGCAAGAGGAGAAGGAGGAGGAGGAAGAGCAAGAGGAGGAGGAGGAGGAAGAGCAAGAGGAGGAGGAGGAGGAGGAGAAAGAGGATGATTCACTGTGTGGTCATCATGCTAACTGAATTACTCCTTTTACTGTGGACGTTAACTAATGATTTAAATGTTATTTGTTTACCAGGAAAGTTGTTTTATTTCTTCATTACAAAACATTTTTTTTGTCTTTGGACTAAATCATGAACTAATCTATTTTTATTTATTTATTTGCATAAGTATTTTATTGGTGATTTTTTTTTATTAAATATAAATTTAAATGAATCGACGGATAGATAATTGAATAGATAATTGTTGGTTTGCCTTTCTTCCTTATTTCCTTCTTGCCTACTTCCTTGAGTTTACATACACCAGAGGGTCAAGGAATCTCTCCAACACCAAATGAAAAAATAAAAGAACTACCTCCAACACCCTGTGTGGAGTGAGCAATCCCATCAAGATCACATGGCAGGTGATAAATCAATGCCCATTGTGACCAGCCAAAGATCACGACCAAGGTTGACCCTCACACTTACCTGTGAGGTCACACAGTACCATATGAAAAGTTCTGCCAACACCACGTGCCAGTTCAGCCCCCCCCCCCCCCTCCCTCACCACACCTTTATCTACAGCCAAACCTCAGATCCTCATCCAGGTGTAGATGTTGAACACGACAGCAATATCAAGACACGTCTTTCCCCAATCACTGCAAAGATTATCACATTCATTGTTAACTCATCTGTTCCGCCATGTTTCTTCTTTTTGCACTGAAAATTTTTGTCAAATACTCCACTTCCCAACGCCACCTTATGTAAATTATATAATTTCTGTTCATTATGTATTTTTAGCTTTTGTTTGCTGAGATAGTTTAAGAAACCATTTATTATTATTATTATTATTATTATTATTATTATTATTATTATTATTATTATTATTGCACAAAACGATATTTCATCTACTTGCTCTAAATTTGTCTCTCATTTATTTGGGCCACAGTGAACAGTACAAACGTTGTCCACTACATTGATATCTGAGACCCAGTGACCTGTACACCCAGCTATCGAAAATAAACTTTTATCACTATTATCAGTAACAACGAAACCAAGAATATCTGTCTGTCTGTCTGTCTGTCTGTCTATCTGTCTGTCTGTCTGTCTGTCTGTCTGTTCCAAGAAATCCTTCAAATTACTTAAAGTAAAGAAGTCAGATAAATCACCCTGGAAAAGTGTTTGACCGAGAAAGGCTTAGTGATAAAAAGTAAAGTCACAGGAAATCACGGAAGACGACAGCGGTGCCCACACACACACACACACACACTAAACCATATATGAAGAAATGTCTGAGTGACAAAAAGAATTTAGGGGAGGGAGGAGAGGCATGACGGACACGGGTACAGTACTCTCTGAGGGATGGATGTCTCCGCATGTGTATGTATGAGTACACACACACACCCTCCCCCACACACGTCCATAGCCATACACACACACACACACACACACACGTGCATATATACTCTACAAAAACTATATTATTATCTAACAAATATTATTTCTATATGGCGCGGTATTTGATAAAACAAAAAATGTGTGTGTGGTCATTACTGGAGGTGGGGTGAGGACAGTGATGTATGGTGAGGGTGAGTAATGAGCCTCGCTAGTTTGTAGTGGTCCTGACCTGCCATAGTGCCACATCTAGTCTGGTCTTATACACACTACACACCTCCCACACACACTACACACCTCCCACACACACTACACACCTTCCACACACACTACACACCTCCCACACACACTCCATACCTCCCACACACACTACACACCTCCCACACATACTCCACACTTCCAACACACTCCACACACCCCATCTACAAAATCTACATATATGAAGATAATCAAAACACTACAAAAATCATTAACGACAGACACATATAAAATAATGGTTGGATTTTTTTTTCGAGTTCCGAGGAAAAATATAACTTACTGTGACTACATCTGTTGAATAATTTGTAACATTGTGACAAAACATGTATGTTACACCTCCATATATCATTAATGCTTCGCGGACAAACACAATTAACACTCTTAATGTATGAATTCTGGGACAGCTCACACATTGTCATTAATATTTTAACTTTTGATGTGAAAAGAGTATCGCAGAAAAGAAAAAACGAGATTGTCATTTTTTTTTTTTTTACGATTTTATGAATACAATTATAAGCATTATGAAAAAGATTTGCATATTATTAGTATTTTTTTTCTTTATTCATGACTTAATAATCATTAGTGGATAGAAAGTAATTAAAGATACAAAAGAGTACGGTTCATTAGTCCCTCTTAACTTACATTTTAAAGTCTTTTTTTTTTTTAGGTAATTTGTGAAAAATAGGTTGATATTTCAAGCCGGGGTGTGGGCTAATGAGAATACGATTACGAAATACACCAGAGAGTTAATGGTATTATCAAAAGATTATAACTTAATGTCGTATTATGAATAAGTAATTTCATTAGTAGGACATTACAGCCAGGCACATATTTCGGCTTATATTATGTTGATTTGATTTTAGATAAAGAATTAGAATGTGTTCCCCGTCAGCCCTCAGCCCAGACCTCCCTCTCCTCTCCTCTCACAGTTCCCCTCCTTCTCTGTTCCTTCTCCTCTCCTCTCCTCTCACAGTTCCCCTCCTTCTCTGTTCCTTCTCCTCTCCTCTCCTCTCACAGTTCCCCTCCTTCTCTGTTCCTTCTCCTCTCCTCTCCTCTCACACTTCCCCCTCCTTCTCTGTTCCTTCTCCTCTCCTCTCACACTTCCCCCTCCTTCTCTGTTCCTTCTCTTCTCCTCTCCTCTCACAGTTCCCCTCCTTCTCTGTCCCTTCTCCTCTCCTCTCATACTTCCCCCTCTTCTCTTCTCCCTCTCCCCCCACATCTCTCACTCCTCCTCTCTCAGCAGACCACCAATTCCAAGATTGATACAGTCGTACATTGTTACAGCGGTACGAAGTTACAGTTATAAAATGGTACATTGCCACAGTGATATAGAGCTACAATGGTACAATGATACAGTGGTTCCGTGGTAAAATGGTAAATTGTAATAGTAGTGCATTGTTACAGTGATAGAGAAAGGCTGTTTTAGTATGAAGGCTGTGATATCTCTCTCTCTCTCTCTCTCTCTCTCTCTCTCTCTCTCTCTCCTCTCTCTCTCTCTCAGCCAGTAGGTGGTTGTGTCACTGGCGCCTCAGGAGGTGTGTGTGAGTTAGTGGTCGCTCATCTACATACAAATGACACCAAGATGTGACACATATGACACCCACCCACAGTTTTTCGCCACACGACTGGCAGTTTCAGATACCAACCGGGCCATTGTTGAGAGAGAGAGAGAGAGAGAGGGAGAGAGAGAGATAGATTTTATTTAGTTCACAAAAGTTCTTTCACCTCAATTATCCCATCTCCTTCCCTTCTCTCTTCCCAGATTTTCCCTTCCTCCGCCCAATCTCTCCTTCCCTCCACTAATTCTTCCCCTCCTTCCTCCCAATCTTCTCCTACACCTTCCTCCCAACTCAATCTCCCCCCCCCCCTCCCTCCCAACCTCCCCTACCTCCTCCCAATTCCCCCTGTCTCCCCGTCACCTCCCCATCCGTCCTCTCTCTCCTCCCAGTCTTCCCACTCCCACAATGCCTTCCTTCTCCCTTCCTCTTCATCTTTCGTTGGTTTTCTGTTTTATCAGCCCGGAACTGTGGACCAGAGGACACAGCGTACATAGTCCTTCCTTTCACCCTAACATCTGCTGACTCTGAACACTCTCTCTCTCTCTCTCTCTCTCTCTCTCTCTCTCTCTCTCTCTCTCTCTAACCGGAAAGAGAGAAAAGTCACACCACCACCCCTACATTATAACCACATCAACAACACCACCCCTACATTATAACCACATCAACAACACCACCCCTACATTATAACCACATCAACAACACCACCCCTACATTATAACCACATCAACACCACCACACTACATTATTACCACATCAACACCACCACCCCTACATTATAACCACATATAACAACACCACCCCTACAATATAACCCCATCAACAACACCATTCTTCACATTATAACCACATCAACACCACCACCCCTACATTATACCCACATCAACACCACCACCCCTACATTATACCCACATCAACACCACCACCCCTACATTATACCCACATCAACAACACCACCCCTACATTATACCCACATCAACAACACCACCCCTACATTATAATCACATACAACAACACCACTTCTCAATGCTTCACCAGCCTTTCTCTCTACTTTAGAAAACCTTTAACCACATCGATCTTATTTATTATATTCAAGTATCATCACAACATTCACAACTTCCTCGATCAGCTTGGAGTGTTTTTTTCCCCCGGTAATCTAAAACCTATTTAGCGCCTGGTCGCCAATCTAAACTTTCCCTCTACTGTACATAACTTAAGCCATCAGTCATGAGACAAGTGGGTAGCGCTCTTGCACCATTTGTCCTTTATCAGTATATGTTTGTTTTTTGTTTTTTCACTTGTTTATTGTTTTGTGTTTTGATTTTTGTTTTTGTTTTTGTCTGTTGTTGTTAGGATAGATGGGGTTGGTATGGAATTCGGTTGTGTTGTGTATTTTAGTGATTTTTTTTTTTTGACGGTGTGTGGTGTGTTTGGATTGCTATTGGTAAAGTTTAAGGTATATTATAGATGTTGATGGACCTGTTTTTTGTTCGTGTGCGTGTGCGTGTGTCGGTCTTAATTTGGGAGTTGCTATACCTTTTTACCTAAACCTGTCGGAGGTCTGATAATTAATCATGAACATAACTCCTTAAACTGAATTATAAGTCCACTCTTAACTCGCCTATGACACTGTAAGGTTCTTCATAAACAAAAGCCCCCCCCCCCCCCTCGGCCACCTCCCTCACTTCCCTCTCTCTCTACCCTTTTTCCTTTCCTCCTTTCTTTCTTTTCCTCTCTACACCCCCTTCCTTCCCTCCCTTCCTTCCATCTACACTCCTTCCTTTACTCCCTTCCTTCTCTTCCCTCCCCACTTTCCTCCCTTTCCTCTCTCTCCACCCTCCTCCCTTTCCTCTTCCTCTCTACCCCTTTTCCGTTCCCCCCGTTCTCTCTTCATCCACCTCCTATCCCTCCCTCTCTCTACACCCCCCTTCCTTCTCCTCAACCCCCCTCCCTCAACCTCAACATTGGCCATGGATTGCTCCCGTATTGGCCACCAAAACGTTAATAAACGCTCTCCGGGTCGATTCATGCCTCGATTGTGGATTTTATGAGGCAGTGACGGCGTGTCAAACAGGGATCTAAGACATGCTAAGCTCCTTGACACTGACACATACACACACACTTGAGCTTATGTCTTGGAGTGTGGAAGTAACGCGGGGTTTGAAGGGGGTGACAGTGACGTGTGTGTCTGAGAATTCGTAGCTGGAGGGAGTGAAGTGGGGGGGCGAGGAGGAGGTTGAGGGGAGGGGGTGTTATCTAGCTAGCTCTTGGGTTACACGTCGAGAAAAGTATACTTGATGCTGGTGGTAACTAGCGTCATGTAAAGGCCCTGTGTACTGTATTGATAAGTACTTGTAGATATCAGTGTTTAATCGTTTGCTGGAGATTTCTTCGTTTGGTCTACTAACTCGTCTCTTGGTGTCTCTAGCTAGTGTGAGGCGTCACGTCGTCTCGTCTGTGGGAGTTATGGCCTTTACTATTGACAGAAAATTTACTTAATCGTGCTTTCTGTTCAAGTGTGTGTGTGTGTGTGTGTGCGTGTGTGTGTGTGTGTGTGTGTGTGTGTGTGTGTGTGTGTGTGTGTTCCCCAATGAATGAATGCAACCACTCATTACATGCCAGTTAGTGTGAAATAAGAGAGTGGCATCGTAGTTATGATGCTTGACAACAGTATACCTCGTGTGGTTCACCCTGACACACTGACACCCCTGATAGGGGAGACCTTGAGAGTTATGTCAGTATGTTGTTTCCGCTCATCTATAATTATACTGTATGTACCTCTTATCGCCTGTCTCTAACTCATGTCACTGAATAAATTGCTCTCTCTCTCTCTCTCTCTCTCTCTCTCATTCTGACTATTTATATATTACTAATCATTTATCTCCGTCTGCCTGCCTGTCTGTCTGTCTGTCTGTCTCTCTCATCCATCAATCCATCAAGGTTCACAGTAGTGTTTGCATCTCCTGTTAAGACACCATCGTTAGTGTCGAGAGGATGTTGTCACAAGCCTCCCTGACGAGCAGTGGGCACCTCCCCCTCCCCCTTTCTTACTCTCGATCGCCCTTTATCACCCCCCCCCCTCTTTTACTTATTCTTACATAATACCTCTTCCGTTTCTATAATTTCTCCGGTCTGATGCTCTTAAACCTCACCCAAGTCTCTATCAAGATTTTAAAACAATGTCAAATTCCTCTGTATTTTGTTAGTTGTGCTGACCTTCGAGTCTTCTGTCGTAGGATTGTGATTATTTGATACCACATGTGACTCCTGAACCTCTCGTATGTTTGTGAGTATTATTGTACTTGTTAGAATGGTTAGGTACTTCACTTTCTTCTTGATAGTTTTGTTGTTCATTCATTTGTTTAGGTTCGGTTTAGTTACGTTTGGTTAGGTAAGGTTAGGTTAGGTTAGGTTTGGTTTGGTTTGGTTTGGTTAGGTTAAGGGAGGAGTACTTCTGAGTTCTCGTTACCTTCTGTTTATCCATTCTTACGCATAGTTCAGTCGTTTGAAATCATCCTTTGCTCATACCCAGTGTTTGTTTCTCAGATATATTTTTCTCTTTCTACATACTCACTATTTCATCATCTTTACTAAAATCTTACATCCTTTCAATTACCCTTTCATTCGCCTTACTTCAGTTATACATGCAATCCTTAATGCTATCCTCATAATTAAATTCATCCTAATTATTTTTTTACATTACTGAATAACACATCTTTGACCACCCCCCCCCCCTCCCCTCGTGGCTAAATCCTCATGTCATCCTCATCCTAATAACAGTCTATCATCCTACAGGAATAACAGTTAAGACAATCATTGATACAGCTGTTTATCGTCTTCGCCTCTCTTACTTTTTATCATACTATATGACATACTTTCTCTTTTTCAGTCCTTTTCCTGGCTAAATTATCCTGTTCCAAGTCTTATTTAATGATTCTTTTGATTCATCTGACTCTTCTTTTACCCATCATCATCAACATCATCATCATCATCGTCATCGTCGTCTAAATGTCCTTCACCATCCTCGTCTTCATCATCATTTCTCATTGCAAATTCCCTTTCAGCCTACGAAGTCTCTTATACTTTTACTTGCTTTTTCTTACACGCCAAGTCTCTCTTCTTACTATCGTCTGTTATCGCCCATTGAACTTTCTTTATTCTTATCCACCCAACTTTACCATGTACACCTTATCACCATCCTCGTCTTCATCCTCTTTCATCCTCCTCCTCAACTTTCGGTTTCCTAAGTACCCCTCCGTACAGTCTTGACATGCTCTTGAGGTGTCCATGTGGTAAGAGAGCTCCTCTGTAACACAACCTCGGAGTGTCACTTGGGGGGGAGAGACAGCTCACATGTATCACAGGACTTGCCACTGAACCGTCTTAGATACGAGGGTGTAATTACGAGAAGGTCACACGCCGCCAGGTTCTTGGAAGTGTAAGGTAAGGAGATTAAGGAATGAGGGAGGGTGGGGGGGTTGGGGGTGGGTGGGATGGGGGGGGACCTCAGTGCCTCGGTGATGGGTTTTTGGGGAAGTAATGCTGGGAGTGGAGGCGAGGTACTCTTGAAGTGGATGGTGGTGATAAAGATGGATAAGATGGGGAAGGAACACAGGAGAGAGAGAGAGAGAGAGCGAGACGGATGACTGGGTATAGGTAAGAACGTTGGAGGAAGGAGATGTATGAAAGGGTGTGTCCCTATAGCTTGGGTGATTAGAAAGTACTTTGATGGAGGATTCAACAAATATCGTTCAGGGTGTTGTCGGGGAGGATTAGAAAGGGTTTGTTGAAAGCGTAGCCAAGGAACTGAAGGGGGGAGGGGGGAGCTTGGTAAATAACTAGAAGGTGAGAGTGGGAAGGGCAAGGTAGATGATTCGAGAGACCGTGTTGTTAATATGACCAGAAAGGTTAGAAGAAGCTTATAGGGGTGTGTTCATATGTAGTTAGGGAGATTAAGATGGTCTTGGAGAAGATCATAGGAAGGGGCGTTGGGGTGAAACTGATAAATTTAGGAGAAGCTTGGAGAGGAAGAGGTACAGCATTATTGTGTAGCTAGGAAGATTAGAAAGGGTTGGAGAAGGTCTCAAGAAAAGGGAAAGGAGGATGTTTTGATGTAGCTCGGGAGATCAGGAGGATTTGGAGATCACAGGAAGGGAGTGTTGGGGTGTAGTTGGGGAAAGGGAGGATTTAGTGATAGACTTAAGAAGACTAACACAGTGAGCCGCCCAACGCCTCTCACACCTCGTCCTACAACACTTGAAGGACTCCGTGTTGATCTTAGGATACCTACCTAATGCTAGAGGCTGGGTGAAGGAGGGATTGTCGGTCTCAGTACATCAAGATAGTTTCCTGGGTAGTATTTGTCCTGCCACATGCAGTATGCTGGTGAGAAAAAAAAACTGTATACAGAGAAATATTTTATCCCAGCTACAATAAATAGTCTCTTGGGTATTGGAGTTTAAACTGCAGAAATAATTTAACATAACTTCTGTAGATGGTGTTCTCATAACCTCTGCTACAGGAATAAATACAGCATAAATGTATAGAGAATCCAAGCATAAGACACGAGTCGTAACAACTTGGTGTATGTAATGTTATCACAGCCAGATATGTTCTCTCATTCCCAGTAACAAGAGGAAAATTGACATATGATACGAGGAAAATCTGATTCTGGGAAGTTTTTCTCTCTTACAGAAACTCGTTGCGTTTCACGTTAGCTGATCTGCAGGCGTTTCTTATTTCATACTCGGGTACGGAAGGTAAAAAAAGTAATACGAAAATATCCATTACAAGTCTATTGAGAATTCAAGTGCAAGACATCATTGCTCACTTGAGAACCTCATGTGTTTTATGGTCCCTCACCTGAGTCAGAAGCGCCCCAGAGGTCTCCCCTTCCCAGCACAAAAACTTTATCTTCCTGCTTGGGGGGGGGGGGGGGGGGGGGCGTCTTCCTCCCTCCTCTTAGCACGTTTCCCTGGCGATACGGGCAAGTTTCCTCTCCCAGTCAGCCCATTTAGAAAGGATTCAGGAATGTTTTCTCTGCATCGTAAACTCATTTATCGGATGTCCCCTGACCGACAGCTCTGCCCATCTCCAATCTCGGTTGATGGACTAGGTAATCTCTTGCCAACACAACATTTATCTTTCCTGCAATAAAGAAACGAGGAAACAGGAATTTGAAGGAAAACTTTCTCCCACAACTGTTTGTCATATTAGTCTTTTGTACGTATGTCTGTCGGGCCATGGTGGAGTGACATTATTTTGATGTTTTCTTTTTTATATTTTGTTTCATTTTTTGCTACGAAATATAGATGAATGTCACTCGTTTATTTCTTCGTCGATCGTGGAGATAGAGAGAGAGAGAGAGAGAGAGAGAGAGAGAGAGAGAGAGAGAGATGCTATTTTTGTTTTTAATTTGAATTTTCAGGGTCACGTTATTAGTTTAGGGAGGTTGAAAGGTCAGATCCAATAATATGTTGACCTCCGTAAGTGAGAGGGTATGCAGGTCAGGTTAGGTTAGGTTAGGTCCTCATTGCAGATTCCCCAAAAGTTTCGTACAATAAATAATTCCCGTAACTGAAGCTGTAGGAAAATGTTTACCTGGTCGACTTATGATTAGACTTACCTGGTCGACTTATGATTAGAATTACCTGGTCGACTTATGATTAGACTTACCTGGTCGACATATGATTAGACTTACCTGATCGACTTATGATTAGACTTACCTGATCGACTTATGATTAGACTTACCTGATCGACTTATGATTAGACTTACCTGGTCGAGTTAATATAAAAATAGACATAACATAAAAATAAACTCACTTGAAATCTCATCATCAACATTACACTTGACACCTGACCTTCACAAGATACTGTACTATAATTTTAGCAACGATTATGGGACATATTTAAACTAACATACATACTAAACGATCTCTCCCATAACTGACACTAAATAAACGTATCTAAGGCAAGGAAGAGTTTCAGTGCAATCTAAAATAAAGTAGTCGTAGTTAAGGGAGGAAGTTAACCTATATGCTTTTGAGTATAAAGGTCTTAGTTTACTCACCTAGTTTGCTCACGTTATTAGCCGTCACACTGAACACTCTCAAACAGTAATCCCATGTAGTTTCACCTTTATTATTATTATTATTATTATTATTATCCACGCTAATAAGCAAAAGCAGCCTTCGTCCTCTTATGAATAAATTGCATGTCTTGAATCGGGGGAAAATAATAGGGAAGGTTTTTTTTATTATGAATGCTAAGGAATATACGATGAAAAGAAGCCATTGTAAACGACTAAGTTAAAAAAGGCTCCATTGTGCAACCGAGTATACTCTAGAGAAGGCTCCATTGTGGACCCCCAGTAAGACGAACATGATGGGGGAAAACTCTAAGGAAAATGTTGAACTTTTTTTTCTTCCCTAGTTTATTTCCCTAAACAAAATTATGACGGAGCTAATATGCCATCACTGATTGGTCCTAGGAGCGTAACGTCATTTCACAGTCAATATTAATACGACCTATTCATGTGTTATTAAAAAGATCATAGGAAAGATGAGCAAAAAAAATAACACAACAATGAACAGGAATGAGGTACTCCATTTTTATTTTATTCTGAAGCTGTGTTGGTGGGTGTTCAAAGGGATTTTTTCTCTTAATTTTATTATTCATTAATAAAATTTCCACTTCTACTCTACCCTCTTCTCCTTCTCTCCCTACCCTACCCTACCCTCTTCTTCTCCTCCTACCCTACCCTCTTCTCCTTCTCCTCCTACCCTACCCTCTTCTTCTTCTCCTACCCTACCCTCTTCTTCTTCTCCTCCTACCCTACCCTCTTCTTCTTCTCCTACCCTACCCTCTTCTTCTTCTCCTCCTACCCTACCCTCTTCTTCTTCTCCTACCCTACCCTCTTCTCCTTCTCCTCCTACCCTACCCTCTTCTCCTTCTTCTCCTACCCTACCCTCTTCTTCTCCTCCTACCCTACCCTCTTCTCCTTCTCCTCCTACCCTACCCTCTTCTTCTTCTCCTACCCTACCCTCTTCTTCTTCTCCTCCTACCCTACCCTCTTCTTCTTCTCCTACCCTACCCTCTTCTCCTTCTCTACCCTCTTCTCCTTCTCCTACCCTACCCTCTTCTTCTCCTACCCTACCCTCTTCTCCCCCTACCCTACCCTCTTCTCCTTCTCCCCCTACCCTACCCTCTTCTTCTTCTCCTACCCTACCCTCTTCTCCTTCTCCTCCTACCCTACCCTCTTCTCCTTCTCCTACCCTGCCCTCTTCTTCTCCTCCTACCCTACCCTCCCCTCTTCTCCTTCTCACCCTACCCTACCCTCTTCTTCTCCTCCTACCCTACCCTCTTCTTCTCCTCCTACCCTACCCTCTTCTTCTTCTCCTCCTACCCTACCCTCTTCTTCTTCTCCTACCCTACCCTCTTCTCCTTCTCCTCCTACTCTACCCTCTTCTCCTTCTCTTCCCACCCTACCCTCTTCTCCTTCTCCTCCTACCCTACCCTCTTCTCCTTCTCCCCCTACCCTACCCTCTTCTCCCCCTACCCTACCCTCTTCTCCCCCTACCCTACCCTCTTCTCCTTCTCCCCCTACCCTACCCTCTCCTTCTCCCCCTACCCTACCCTACCCTCTTCTCCTTCTCCCCTACCCTCTTCTCCTTCTTCTCCTACCCTACCCTCTTCTTCTCCTCCTACCCTACCCTCCCCTCTTCTCCTTCTCCCCCTACCCTACCCTCTTCTTCTCCTCCTACCCTACCCTCTTCTCCTTCTCCTACCCTGCCCTCTCCTTCTCCCCCTACCCTACCCTCTTCTTCTCCTCCTACCCTACCCTCTTCTCCTTCTCCTCCTACCCTGCCCTCTTCTCCTTCTCCCCCTACCCTACCCTCTTCTCCTTCTCCAGTCGCGCGTCAGGTCAGGTCAGGTCAACACGGCTGGCCAGACATATTCTCCGATCTAAAGTGTTATTGGTGGGGACATACTCGCTGTGTGGGAGCGGGAATTTGACAATGTGTCAGTGAATATCGGATGTCACCTTAAACATTGCCACCCAAGGTTTCTTCTCATCCCCGACGGCATAAATTGTAAATATTCCGTGTGTTCACCGGCGTTCTCCAAGTGAGTGGTGACCCATTGCTGAGTTAGTGGTGGAATAATGAGGGGGCTCGGCGCTGAGGTCAGTGTCGTTAGGCCTGCTTTGACAGGGGTGGTCCCGAGACTATCGCCCCTATGGGGCTGAGAGTGCTGCCCATGCGGTCGCCCCCACCCCCACCTCCACCATAGTAACGGACACTTAATGTAGGGTCTCGACGAACCAAGTGAGGATGGTCTGAGGTGTTGTGCCGTCAGAAAAATAGAGTTACTATTAAGAACAAGTGAAGTGTAATAAAAGTGCTTATAAACTGAGAATACACCTGTTACCTTACACCACACTCCCTCCGCTCCCAGGAGGCCCTCCTACCCTCGCACCTCCCAACCACCGCTGACTTCCTAGGAGTGCCAAGCAGTCCTCGGCCCTCTGACGTAGGCATATAAGTCGAGCCCTGTAACTCCACCATGTCTGAGTTGACTGGAGACACAGCTGCTCGCTTTAACTCTCCTGATGCACTGAGTGAGCCAGGCGACTGTGGTGTTGACCTTGACACCAACGGAGAAGATGGCTTTCACCTAGTTCAGTCCAGGAACAAGCGGAAGGCCGAAAAGGCAGAAAGACTCAGAGACAATCAACTACAACCACAACCCCCCAAGAGAGTAAGATTGTACTTCCCTGGAGGCACATCACCTGAAGACAAGTATCTCTGGCTGAACGATGCGGAAGACAAATATCCTGAGGCTGAGTTTCAGTTCAGAGTCGGTACACAAGATCATGTTCTGATTAGAAACGAACCAGCAGTCATACAGGATCTCCTCACCAATAGCATAAGGGGAATAACCATGGAACAATCATCCCAACCATCGAGCAAGAAGACCATAATAATCATTGGGCTCGACCAGTACCAGACCCCTACACTACTAGAAGCCCATCCCTACATCAGAAGGACGAAGCGACTCAGGGGCAAGAATGCAGTCATTGCAGACTGGGTTGGCTCGGAAGACCCACCCAGGACCATTCGAGTCCGTGGTGCCTATCGGACTCTGAAGGTAACTCTCTATCAGCCCCCTAACCGGAGGTGTTACAACTGTCAGCACTGGGGCCATGTGTCCCGGTTATGCCCCTCGACTAAGCCGTGGTGTGGTCTCTGCTCAAGGCAACATGCAACACAGGTTTGCAGAGATACAGTTGCTCAAGGGGGTGTCA
Source organism: Homarus gammarus (assembly GCA_958450375.1). Classification (NCBI taxonomy): domain Eukaryota; kingdom Metazoa; phylum Arthropoda; class Malacostraca; order Decapoda; family Nephropidae; genus Homarus; species Homarus gammarus. The sequence continues at coordinate 4,962,143 of CAUDMG010003243.1, read as the reverse complement.
TCCAACAGAAGTGTATTAACTGCAAAACAGTTGGAGTTCCTGTATGGCACCCTAACTGTTCTAGAGCTCCTACACCCCTTCAGCGCCCAGGCCCGCCACCCAGGCAGGTCTCAAGAAACACTAATGCTGCTAGGGTACTCCCTACGGCCAACCCCTGGCCTGCCCTCCCCACCAAAGCTCCAGGATCATCACCAGCAGTCATCGAAAGATCAGCATGGGGCAACACAGACGTACCGACACAACAGGTAGCTGCCAACACACTCCACGCATATCGTGAAGAGATCAATGATGTGAAAAATGAAATTAAAGAACTCAAAGCTCAGGTTACAGCTCAAGCTCAAGCTCAAACTGAAATGTTTAAGAGCCTCTGTGATACACTAAAGGAAAAAAACACCACCAACACAGTGCAGCAACTTCGGAAAAATTGCAGTCAAACTGAAGACATTCAGATGTCAGTACCAGATGTGGAAACTCAAGACCCACCAGGAACTAGTGTCCACGCAGAGGAAAATAGTGATACTGGTAACAGTTCTACTGATGCCTCTGTGGACATGGTCAGTGAAGATGAACAAGCACAAACAGAAAATGGTGGTGATGTCGAGTGTAACCAAAGTGAGTTGTTGTCTGCCACTGAAATACAACAATTGTTGAGCCGTACATGCTCCAGAAATGTCTCCAAAAGGTTAACTGGCCTACTGCCTGCCGAAGGGACAGGCAGCGCAGAAAAGAACAGTATCATACAGTGCCTTTTGCTTCTTTCCAAATACATTTCATAATGGCCAGTGTTAATACCAGACAAAATTCCAAATACATTTCATAATGGCCAATGTTAATACCAGACAAAGATACAGAGCGGTGAAGGTGATGAGTTGGAACATCTCATCCCTTAGAAAACGATACCCTGACCTACACCACAAAGTTGTGACTGAGGACATCGATATTGTGTGTCTGCAGGAGTGTCTCACACCTAATGGTAAGCCCCCACCCAGTCTGCCCAATTATGTGTATTATGATCCTAGTTCTACTCACACATGTTTGATGTATGTTAAGAAGTCACTCCCGCATGTACCTCTTGTATCCAAAAAGACTACCAACCTTCAGTACCATGGGATCACTATCCACCTGGGCAACTCCACACTCAACGTGCTAAACGCCTATGCTCCCTCAGATCAGCTTCAATACACAGATCTCCCAGACTTTTTACACACTGAGCCCACTGTCCTAATGGGTGACCTGAATACTAGACACAAGAAATTAGGTGACTCCACCACTAACACCAATGGTAGGAGACTTATCTCACTTCTCAGCGCATATGAAGATGTTCAAATTATAGGTAATAATGAACCAACACACATCTATGGCGGGGGTCTAGACAAATGTATTGGCTTTAATCTATCATACACAACTCATAGCTCTGATGTTGTCACTGATCTTATGTCTGACCACAGCCCAATCCAAGCTAGTATACATGTAGCCAATGGCACCCCCACTGGTGGTAAACTCAACAGACGTAGAATCACAGTCAAGCAAGAACATGAAAGCCAGTTCATAGACTTCATCCATGACTGGTACAAGGACTACAAGCCTGACAATTACCAAAGTTTCCATGACGATCTGATAGATAGGACTTATGTATACTTCACCAACAATGCCTCCACCAAAAAAAGGAGAAAACGTGGTCAGCATAATGGGAACAGGCAACAGCAGTGCTATAATGACCCTGAGCTGAAAAAACACAGGGCTAGGGTCAGGAGGGTGGGTAAGGGTTACAGACAATTTAGAACACCTCAAATGTTACAACTGTATCAAGCTTCCCTTGCTGCTGTCAGGGAACGTGTAAACGAACTCAGACAAAATGCATGGGAGACATATGTCAACAGCCTGAACCAACACACATCCCTCAGCAAAGCCTGGAAAGACATAAACATAATCAGAGGTAAAAACAGAAGACACGTCTCCCATCCAAACCCTCTGCAAAAGTCGAATGAGCTAATAACAAAGTGGGCTCATGTGTCGAGCTATGACATGTTACCAGCTAGGACTCGGGGACTCCTTGATGCGAAGTCTGTAGAGAGAAGTAATCTTATTAGCTTTATGCTGGGCAAACAGCACGATGAGTGTGATGTTCCATATACTGAGTGGGAGCTTGACGCCGCCCTCGCCAGGGGTAGGTCTACTTCCCCTGGAGAGGACGGGGTCACCTACAACATCATTAGACTACTAAGGCGCGTGCCAGGCAATCCATTGTTGGTATTGTACAATATGAGTCATGCCGAGGGCCAACTACCCACATCATGGACCAGCAGTATTGTTGTACCAATACCGAAACCAGGACAGCCTGATGCCTTTCGTCCCATATCACTAACCAGCTGCCTGTGTAAAACCTTTGAGAGGATGGTTCTTGGCAGACTCTTATATAGAATCAGAGAACACATGTCTCCTAACATAAATGGCTTCACCCATGGTAAAGGTGTACATAATTGCATCACCACATTCCTAACTGTGCATGGTGATGAAAGGCACAGATACACCACATTTCTTGACCTAAAAGCTGCATTTGATATTGCCAATAGGCAACTGATATTGTACGAACTAGCCAAAATGGATATAGGAGGTAGGCTGTTACACTGGATAAGTGGTTACCTAACCAACAGAAGGGCTGCTGCACTGTTTCAGGGATACAAAAGTGAAGTTAAAGATATGCAACTTGGTACCCCTCAAGGTGGAGTACTTAGCCCCACTTTGTTCAATGTTCTTATGAATGCATTATTAAATTTAATACCAGACAACCCCAGCAATATCTCAATCAGCTATGCTGACGATATTCTTATACATACTAAAACTCATCGTGAAATGCAAACCACCCTGAACCATGTATACGCAGCCTGTGAACACCTCGGTCTTATTATCTCCACTGACAAAACTAAGGTGTTCAACAAACAAGCTGGGAACCGCAAACGCGGCCCCGCCAAGTTCAAGATAGGTAACAACACTATTGACTATGTTTCTTCTTTTAAATATCTTGGTGTTTCCGTCCCTTGTACCCTACCTGCCATACAACAGCTAACCCGCCAATGTACTGACAGACTGAGACCTCTTAGAAGTGTAGCGGGGTACAGCCCGCACTATGGTGCTAATATTAGAATTGTTAAAACAATGTACCTAGGCTATATAAGATCTCTGATAGATTACCACGCACCAGCCCTGGTCATTCGTGACGGGAAAGGCGTTGACAAGCTCGAGAAAATGCAAAATAAAGCCCTCAGAATTATCCTAGGATGTCCCATGAGCACTAAAGTACTTAATATGAGGAAAGAACTAGGTATACCCAGTGTTAAAGATAGAATAATTGAAGTCAACCTCATGATAGCCCTGAGGCTTCTGCGTGGTGATCCTGATAACATTGTTTCCTTAAAATTGCTAGAATGTATGAACCATGGGACTACTGAGTCTAAATGGATCCAAACTACAGCTACACATATGAAGATATTTGGACTAGACCACCTGTACAAAGTTGAGACACAACAGCGCTTCCTGCCACCCTGGCGGACAGTTCCCTTCGATATCACAATACCGACGTATCCGCCTAAAAAATTAATTATACAAAGCATTTATCTCCAACACACTGCCAAATTGAGAGCTCTTGAACACATACACACTCTACAGACTGATGATAATATCACACAGACCATCTACACTGATGGGTCTCTAAACACCGCCTGTGGGAGGGCTGGAAGTGCTATTGTTGTGACTCAACCTGACGGTAATATAATTGAGAAAGGAGTTAGAATTAACAACTGGGCATCCACTCTACAAACTGAATTAGTTGCCATACTCACAGCTATTAAATTCATTGAAACCACTTTTACTGACAGTCTCATCATCACTGACTCTCTATCCTCACTACTTGCCCTTGGCACCCTCGACTCAGGTTGTCACGCTCTTGTCTCTGAAGCCAGACACAAATATGCGTGCCTTGTTGACCGGGGTGTCAGGGTCAAACTGTTGTGGATCCCCTCTCACATAGGCCTCATAAAACATGACAGAGTTGATGCCCTCGCCAAACTCGCGTCTAACAAAGACACCGTTGAATACAATTTGGGTCTGTCAAAAAGAACCCTTAAAACTGTAATTAGGAAAGAACTTATTGATGAGTTTGACGCAAGTAGACAAGTGCAAACAGGCACTAGTCAATCCATAGTTTACCATGATGAGATGTATCAAGTGAAACACGTTTATGGAGCAAGTAACAAGATCACTAGATTACAAGATGTTGTAACAGCTAGATTAAGGTTAGGATATAAGTACCTTTGGCAGTATGTTCCTCAAGCAGATGTAAACAAAACTAAATGTAAAGTGTGTGGCCATACATATGGCCACACACTTGAACACTACGTCCTCGACTGTGTGAAGATAGAACCTTTTAGGGACAGGTCCAAGCACACTGTGTGTGAAATGGCACAACACTTCATCTCTAATGGCAAGATAGCCGACATATTAAGATTGTATCCACTTTTTTGCACTTAGTATCTATGTCAGTTCTCATGTACAGAACCAAATACGCAATGTGCTTGAATACCTCCCACGTAAATGTGAATAACAAAGTGTGAGGCCAGACATACTGCCTCACACGCCTGTTCTCACGCATTTGTGAATAAGTTACCCTTTATGTATAGAACTAAACAAATAATGTAAATGAAATACTGTGTAACTTTCAGTGCCATAATATCCTGACAACGGGGGTTAATTATTATGACCCTTTGTAAACCCTACTCTGTAATCCTTTTGCGCTACCGCTCACAGGATGAGTGTGGGGTGCACAATAAAGTAGCCGCTGCAAGCGGCAAAATCAAATCAAAATCAATTCTCCTTCTCCCCCTACCCTACCCTCTTCTCCTTCTCCCCCTACCCTACCCTCTTCTCCTCCTACCCTACCCTCTTCTCCTTCTCTCCCCACCCTACCCTCTTCTCCTCCTCCTACCCTACCCTCTTCTCCTTCTCCCACTACCCTACCCTCTTCTCCCCCTACCCTACCCTCTTCTCCCCCTACCATACCCTACCCTCTTCTCCTTCTCCTCCTACCCTACCCTCTCCTTCTCCCCCTACCCTACCCTCTTCTTCTCCTCCTACCCTACCCTCTTCTCCTTCTCTTCCCACCCTGCCCTCTTCTCCTTCTCCTCCTACCCTACCCTCTTTTCCTTCTCCCCCTACCCTACCCTACCCTACCCTACCCTCTTCTTCTCCCCCTACCCTACCCTCTTCTCCTTCTCCCCTACCCTACCCTACCCTCTTTTCCTTTTCCCCCTACCCTACCCACCACCTCCTCCCCCTTCCCTTGCCATCCACCCCACAATATACCCAACAGTGCCACAGCTCTGACACCTTATAAGGCAGCTCCAGCAAAACTATCCCATATCCCCTCACGTGGTAAAGATCACTCTCCCTTGGCCCCCGTCTCCTTAAACAGTTGTATTGAGGCACGTAGCCACGCGTGAATAATAGAAGTGGTAATAGTGACACATGGACTGTGAACATGGGAAGGGGAGGGAAGGGGGAGGGAGGGAAGGGGAGGGGAGGGGGATGTACGCAGCAGCAAATTGAACAGTCAGGAGTCCACAAGCCGTGAAGGCCGACACGGACCGTCAAGCTATAGGGGAAATTCTCAATGGAACAATCATATGGCGATTTCCATAATGTATGTCGGTGATTTAGTCTGTGTATAACGAACGGACTTGAAGCTATTACGATTGATGGATGGTCTTTATGCCAAATGTGTGGTATAAGTCAGGAGTCGACACACATACACACAACATACACGCATCTCAGACGTAAATTTATGTTGATGTAATTAAGGTGAGCCATGTATTTCAATAATCATTATACATGTTATTAAGTGTGTGTGTGTGTGTGTGTACTCCTTGACTCCCCTCACCAATAATAACTAAACCTCTTATTATTATAGAGACGAGCAAGCAACTTCCATCCTCCGGAGTCTTAAGCTTCTTATCATCCCTAATACTGCACAAGTAATTTCAGATAGTTTTCTTTGAGCTAATCTTAAGAGTTTTGAAAGTTTAATGACTGAGGATTTGGGTTGGCGGGAGGGAGGATGTCTTTCTGGGGAGCTGAGATTATTGGAAACGTTCGCTGAGTAAAAGTTGAGAGAATCGCTGAGACACCAAGAGTTGAGAGAATTACTGAGACACCGAAAGTTGAGAGAATTACTGAGACACCCGCTGTTATAATAATGTATAGAGGAAACACTTGTTGATTAATGTATGGTTATTCCAGTGATGATGGTTGTATATAAATGTATTAGGTATTATATGTATGGTATGTCATGCTCTCTCTCTCTCTCTCTCTCTCTCTCTCTCTCTCTCTCTCTCTCTCTCTCTTCTCAGACGCTTCTTTCCTTTTTTTTCTATAATTTCACTGAATTTATCTTATTTTGTCACTCCTTTATATTTTCTATCGCAATTTATCCCTTTTCTCGTTTACTATTTGCCCACTTCATTTTCTCTCTCTTTCTTCTTTATTATCTCTCTTTTTTAATATCTTCTTGATTTCTCATATGTTTCCTAATCTTTCTTTTCTTTCTTATCTTTTTATTCCTTCTCTGTCTCCCCCTCTATTTTTTTCTCTTTTGTAGTACTATATATTTTGTCATTGCTGTCACTCTTCCCTCACTTCCTTTTCCCTCAACTCTGTTCCCTGTTTCCCCTCTTTTCTCTCCCATGTTTCCCCTCTTTTCTCTCCCCCGTTTCCCCTCTTTTCTCTCCCCCTGTTTCCCCTCTTTTCTCTCCCCGTTCCCCCTCCTTTCTCTTTCCCATGTTTCCCCCTCTTTTCTTTCTCCCGTTTCCCTCTAAGCCAAATCCTAACACTCACCCAGACCACAACATAAACAAATGCCTGTAGTAGATTTTACCAGTATCATTCCCGCCCGCCCCGCTTCCCACCCCGCCCCGCTTCCCACTCCGTCCCGCTTCCCACCCCGTCCCGCCCCGCCCTGCCTCGCTGCTTTAACATCATTCCCAAACCTCCCAGAGGCGAAAAAGAAACACACACACACACACACACACCCAACCAACCAACCACAGCCTTCCCTTCTCTCCTTCTCCCCCTCTTCCTCTTCCTTCCTCTTCCTTCTCTTCCTCTTCCTTCTCTCCCCTCCTCCTCCTCCTCCTCCCCACAACATCTAGATTCCGTGGGCAAATATTTACATAGCGCCGGGGAAGGATGCCAATCACCAGTGCTCGTCGAAGTTTCCTGGGCCGTGTAGAACCAAGTCACCGATCACTTGGCTATTGTGTATTAGAGGTGCTTAATGCCTTACCTTAGCCATGGTTAGTTTTTTCGTTTTTTTTTTTCCATGGTAGAAAAAATCGATGGTGTACACATTTATAAAACCTACAACAAAAACGTTAATACAATATACATTATCTACAAGTAGTTTCTATTAATAATTTTTCTTTGGGAATATTTTTATTCTACACAATATTTACTTTTCATTTATAACTTCACTAAACTTCCTTCTGGCTTTATTTTCTGTATGGAACTTAATCATCTTCCTTGATGGAATTCTTACTACCACTACAAACTTTTACTTTTACCTAGAAGCTTTTATACTTTAATACTCATGTAATAGTTTTCCTCTAGTTTTGTATATTGGAATTTTTAAGGAAGTTACAATAATTTTACCATTTTAAGTAACTTGTAGTATCATTAAATTTTAGTAAGTTCCACTATAATTTCCCTTTTCAGTAAATATACCATCTTTATCTTTTTAAGTAAGATTATTAGTATATTACCCTTTTAAGTAAGCTATATTATGGTTACCTTTTTAAGTAATATGTACTAACATTGTCTCATGGCAGTACTTATTAAGCTGACTATGTGTTAAAATGTGAAAGTTATCCGTGTACACAACAACATATTGCCCGTTTCAAAAACAATATTTCTTGCTGGTGATAATTATTGATTCAGATGCAAAAAAACAACATATATATATATATATATATATATATATATATATATATATATATATATATATATATATATATATATATATATATATATATATATATATATTGACTTAACACAAACCCATTAGGATAAAAAAACATTGAATAATTGTGTAAACAGAATCAATTATATTACGTTTACACACAGATAAAATTTTGACATATAATAACTTATATGGAAAAAAAAGTAAATTCGTAAATAAGACAGAATAGTTTTTCCCAGTGTGTCCTTATTAATATATGATGGAAGAGATATAATATTTTAGATCAGTATTTTTTTATTAGTTGACGTATTGTAAGTTATTGTGTTTTAACAGCCTTGTGATTGATATACAGTATATTAAAATCACGTCTTAGTAAGCTGAGTGACAAACTGCGAGACCATTATTTTTATCTTCAGTTTTTATTTATTCGTTATTTTTCTCAGTTGCAAATTAAGAGGATATGTTTTGACAACAGTGTTATGACCAAATTATGAGTGTCTAAATTTTTGTTTTGTTTTTTACTTACATTAAAAACAAATTAAACAAAAGCATGGTGTATGAACACTTCAAATACCTATACGTGTTTAGTTTAGCAATAGTAAAAGAGAGAAACAAGTTAAAATAGAGAGTTCCAAATATTTTTTAATTATGTCGGGTGTAGACAATAACAACCTTGGCAGTTTTAGCTCTCAACAAAAGTGGTGAACAGTGCTTAATAACCCTGATAATTGGAACACCCTTACAAAACAAAAGACTAAATGAACGGCTCTCAATAACCCTGGTAGTTGAAGCGACTTAAACAACAACAAAAACACAGTCACATTAGTTTCCCCCCTGACAGAGTTCCCAGGCAAAAAGAAATTCTCAAGTAGAAGACAGAGTAAAATGTGTCATGAAAAACGCTGTGTAAATATTAGCTCCCTCCCACCAAGGCTCCTGCCGAGACCTGCCTGCCGCTGTGAAACTTGAGTCACCTGCGGGAGGAAGGTACAGGAGGAGACATAAATTCCTGGGTTATCTTACACCCTTATACGTCAACACGAATAGACATAATAGATAAATAAAGGGTTTACAAGAGATCTGATAAATTAGTAGATGTGGGTTTAAAAAAAATATATTTATAGGGGGAATTAAAAATATATATAAAAAAAGGTTTAAAATAGTTTATAAAATGTCTAAAAAAAATAAAACATTCAAAATCCTTATACTTATTCTACCATAAGAAAAAAACTACAACTAATAATAGATAAAACGTCATCTTATCTAAATATCACATTGCAAACAACTCAATATATTCAGAAAAAAGACAGAATCTTACAAGAAAATGTAATGTGAGAAATATGTCACAGCCTCAGTGTCAGAACACACACATATATCAATGTTTTTTGTCTTCATAGAGACACCGTGGCCGTAAGGTCAACACAGCAAGATGTTTGTATTGTTAAGGTCAATATTAACTTGTGTCACCCTGTCGCCATAGTCGGCCTTGCTGGCAGTACTTTGTAGGTTTTGTTCCTTCGATCCAGGAAATGCTTACCGTCTGCGTTATTAATATGAGATGAACAATGATAAAGGTAGATATTACAATAGTAGTGATAGAAATACTAGTAAGAAATATATTAATAATGTTGATAATAATAATAATAATAATAATAATAATAATGAAAATAATAATAAACAATAATAATAAAAATATTAATAAACGTGATAGGTTCCATGCTTACTGATTAAAAATAAATTCAATTTATCACACTCGGTTTTTATCTAATTAATAAATGTATTAAATGAAAATGCTAATCTCAACTGAATTATCATTTTATTGTTATTGTTTACCAGCTGTTATCACATACGTTATCACTTAGTTATGTTACTGTATAAAAATGGAGTTCAGGTATATATATTATTATTATTATTATTATTATTATTATTATTATTATTATTATTAACAGTGGTATTGGTAGTAGTATAGTAAAATAGTCGTAGATGTAGTAGTAACAATAGTATAATAGTAGCAGTAATATAATAATAGTCGTAGTAGTAGTAATATCAGTAGTATAATAGTCGTAGTAATAATAGTTGTAGTAGTAATTGTCGTACTAGTAGTAATATCAGTACTATAACAGTCGTAGTAATCGTCGTAAAATGTGTATAATATCAAGCCTTCTCGTAGCTCCTAGCCTCGAGTTAAGAAACAGACAAATGTTACATAAATTGACCGGAAAATGCATTATCGTAAGTGTGCCCTCGGGAGTCTCTTGAGCTGACAGATACAAGAGCAAGTAGCATTATGGCTCCACCTATTGCCTTGGGCCGCCACTCCTCTGACCATCTGTTTGTATGTGGTGAATCTTGAGAGAGAGAGAGAGAGAGAGAGATCTTCCTGAACTACGTTTCTCTCAGCCTCCTATCCCAACGTAACTCATACTGTATACTGTACGTATACTGTAGGCTTCCACATCCAGTACAGGACTCTACCAACGTGCCCTCCATGACCTCCCCTGACTTCCATGACCTCTCCTGGCCACCACGACCCCTCCTGGCCTCCACGATCCCCTGGCCTCCACGACCTCACCTGCCCTCAACAACCTCACCTAGCCTCAACATACCAATCTTATTCCCTTTAACCAACTCCACCTTTTCCTCACAGCCCCGCAAAGAACACCATCTTCTTTCGGCCTTACTGTCTTTTTAATTCATAGCACCGTTTACCTCCCACCGTGACTCTTTCCCTCCCACAGTGGCACTCTCTCCCTCCCCTCTCCCTCCCACAGTGGCTCTCTCTCCCTCCCACAGTGACTCTCTCTCCCTCCCTCTGTGACTCTCCCTCCCTTCCGCAACAATTCTTCCTCCATTTCCCAAAACTCCTCTTGCAATCGGCTGTTTGCACATCTTCACAACTCCTTAAATTTGTAGCAACTTCCCACAATTTCAATATCTACACTCAGTTCCCACACCATCCTTCCAACTCCCTCCCTCCCACAATTCCCCCCACAACTCCCTTCGTACCTACAGTCAGTCCTCCCCCCAACTCCCAGTATCTTCAGCAAATCCTACACCGCAATCTTACTACATCATCCCCAGTAGCCGAAATTGTTTGCCCAGCCTACAAGAACACTTCCCCACGGCCTCTCTCCACTACAGTGACTCTATAAGGTAAAGCAATGGGGAATTTACCTTTGAATTTTATGCCCATTTTTTTTTTCCACTTACAATCTCGAAAAGTTTTGTTGACAGTGAGTTAATATCGCCTCTTGGTTACGAAAAACGAGGGAAGGTTTTATGCGGCGTGTTGATACAGAGATGAAGTGGTGGTGGTGGTGATGATGATGATGATGATGATGATGATGATGATGAACCACAGAGACGGTATGGTGGTGGTGGTGATGATGTTGATGGTGAAGTGATGGAGACTGATGATGATGAAGTAGTGGAGATTGGGGATAGTCATGGAGAAGTGGTGGAGGCTGATGGTGATGATGATGGTGACCCAGGAGACACACACACACACACACACACACACACACACACACACACACACACACTATAGGCGCTCCTTAGGGTTACCAACCTCTCCTAACCATCCACACACTCACAGGAATACCAACCTCTCCCCCACTAACCACACCTAACCAGCTATCCCCCGCTCCTACCACTAACACACCATCCACAAAAAAAAAATCAAATTACATCCTCTCCGTCATAAGCTAACATAGCCTTTCCTCAGCTGCTTATCCCCACACATACCTCAAGCATAAAAATCAGAGAGAAAGAGAGAGAGAGAGAGGAAAAAAATCCACTCACTTTTTTCCTGTTTGAGTTTATGAATCAACGGAGGTTTCTATGTGCTTTCCAAAGTAAAAAGTCTCCTTTAATTAGAATCTAAACTTATGAAGAAGAAGGAAGAAAAAGGCCAAAAAATATAATAATCTACTTCCCTTGGTGTATCGTTTGCTATTTATTCTATTACGCCAGGCGATGGTGCTCCCGAGGCCTACTGAGATAATTGACTACGTGAGTAATTCTCTTATGTAATGGCGGTGCTTCAGGGCCTAAGGTAACTGGGTCGTATACTTTTATTTAGCTCCTCTTTAATACTTTCTATATATTTTGAGCGTATAATATATCGTTTTTATTATGAATTATGTTTATATTATATAGACTGTGTGATAAACATGTAGCAATTTTGACTGTTCCCTCTGCTTGAAATTTGCATTGGGTTAATTTTACGCCACATAAGGTTATTGACAATCGTGTAATCTAACCTACCCCCCGACCCCCACGAACCCCCGGCCCCGACCCCCCGAGACCCCCCCCCCCGACCCCCCGAGACCCAGAGCTACGTGGCACATGGTATATCTGTTGTTAATGTAATACTTCAGTCTATCCAATGCACCGTATTTCTATATCACTTCTGACTCTTGTTTATAGTTACTGACACCCCCAGGTATGTGTGTGTGTGTGTGTGTGTCTGTGTTTGTGTGTGTAGGGGGGGGGGGTTGATTTGGTGTATGTGGCAAGCCGGTAAATGATAGGTCACCGTATGCCCTGGCGGTTCGTAGAAGGCGTCTGGGAGAGGAAGAAAGGCTTCGGGTCCTTATCCTCGTGTATAACATCCCAACAACACCGAATGGGAGCCGAGGACATGGTCGGAGTCCTTGGGATCGTCCTCGGTAAACAAAGCGAGTAGGAAAACTGGGCAGGTGGAATAAAAGTGATAAAGTAACATAACACAAAGAAATAGTTAAAAGTGCATAGAAAGTGTGGAAAAAAGTATGTGTGTCATTAGTTATCGTTAGGGCCAGTGCGCGCATAAGCCTTTTCCAGGACACTATGCTCGACGTCGCCTTCACTTACCCATCGATAAAGTTAGGCTCCATTCACAGTTGGTTTAATTGGGTGTACCCTCAATACAAACCAGGGACCCTAAGGACAGACGGCGAGCGTTGTATCCACCCAACCGTCGCAGTCCTTGTAAGTGTAATATGGAAAATTTAGTATTGTGTGATAAGAATGTGAAATGATATACCTGTAAGAATTAGGTATAGAACGGGATAAATTGCGAAGGTATGTATGTGCTTGTGCGTGCGTTCGTGTGCGTGAGAGAGAGAACGAACATGCAGAGCTGTATTGGGCAACATTCTCTTTTTTTTTAACCTGGTAAAGAGATACTCTGAGGGTCTAGCTGGTGTCAGTTATGTGAGGAGGGAGGGGAGAGGGCAGGAAGGAGGGGGAGCCACAGGGGAGTGAGACTAATGGGCTCTGCCTCGAGGATTCGCTTCCCTGTGAAATTTATGTGTTTACAATCACCATCAGTAAGAAAGGACGCGACTAATTAAGGAAGATGGGCAGGTGGTTTGGCTTCAACCCAATAGGAAGTTTTATCGATCTCTCTCTTTTTTTTTTTCAAACTTTTATTCGGAGGGAGAGGAAGTCGTATTTGTTGGGGAGAATTCTGTAAGGTAAGACAAGACTACACAACCCGAGGAATGAATACGTAGATACTAACGTTGAGATTTTATTACTCCGCATTAAATATATACTTCTTCAGGTTTCAATATTCATCAGTAAACATATTCTACCACCTTAATGAAGGAGATAGTGACTGAAAATACCATCGTTCTGTCGGCGAAAATTGTAACTCTATTTTTTTCCTAATCCTGTGTTGTTAGATGGTTATTTATGGGGCCTTAACCAGACTGTCTCAACTGTCGTCTGGTTAACGTTAGTGCTGTAGCCAACGAGTCGATCATTGTCTTGAAGATGGAGTTGACTTAGGTGGGATTTATCGAGATTCTGTTCAATAGTTTCTGATCGTGTGGCCATTAATCTAAAAAGTGTCCCTCTTTGGGGACTCGGAAGGTCGTAATCGCTTCTTGGTTTTGTTTGAACAGTTTTTGGCTTGGAACTTTTGCTTGTTTGGCCACCTGCTGGCTTGTACACCAGCTTGTACACCTACTTGTTTGAAACTCCTGCTGACTTGTGCACCTAATGACTTGTGCACCTGCTGACTTGTGCACCTAATGACTTGTGCACCTGCTGACTTGTGCACCTAATGACTTGTGCACCTGCTGACTTGTGCACCTAATGACTTGTGCACCTGCTGACTTGTATACGCTGGGCGCATCAGCGACTTTCGCCATTCACAAATTTCACTAAAGTCAGATTCTACATTAGAGAAGAACTTTCGAAAAATGTGAATGATTGTATTTATTTTATGATCTGAATAACTATTGGGGTAAATACCTGCTGGAGTGAGGAAACACACACACACACGCACGCACGCACGCACGCACGCACGCATACACACACACTCCTCACCGTCTCTACCCCGCCCCCCTACCCCTCCCTATCTCTTCTCCCTCAGGGTTGAGTCCCCCCTTACCCCCCGGAACCTGGAGCCATTCACGAATAAAAAGAGACCACGGAAGGTTAGATCAATATGTTCTACCGGGGAGTACAAACCACGCACCCATTAGGCTATTCTTTGGCGGGACTGAATAATCGAGTCTGTAGGTCCACCGGGGTTAAATGTCTTCCTGTGTTTACAATGAAACTTGCTTTAATTATTAGGGAGAGTAAAGTATATCCAGTGGAGAGCCTCTGGTGACGTGTGTGTTATGTTCGCCTCCCGTGGTAGTTGACTTGTGGGTGGGTGGGTTGGTGGACTGAATTCTTACCACTAGGAAACTACATTTTTCATAGGTTTCTTCTTCTCGTTAATTTACCTGAGAGAGAGAGAGAGAGAGAGAGAGAGAGAGCCACTCAACTCTTAATATCTCGATCTATTTTTAACAATTTGAAAGTTTCCAAGATTTCTGAGAATTAAACACGACAAAAGGAAGAAATTTCAAGATTAGTGAGTCTGATTACCTTTTCTTATTACTTTCTCGTAGGCGCTCAGGACGGAATATAGAAATGAATTCCGTCAATCCGTCGTCTTGTCTGTCCTTACGTCCGTCCAAGTTGCCTTTCCGGGCTAAATCCATTTCGCCAGACCTTGATAGAAGTTTTTTTTTATGTAAATTAACTTGGCGGTAGAGGCGTGTCTTCTTAGAAATGGCAATCTAACTTCTTCTTTGTTTCAGTAGTGGAAGATATAGAAGAACGTTGTCTGTCCTTCTTGGTGTACCGTACAGCGTGGTGCAAAAGTACTTAAGCACACACCTTTTCCTACTCGTTCCACCTGTGTCACTCTTCCCCTTAGAACCCCCTCCCACCCCTTTCCGAACCCCCTCTCCGCCCCTATAATCCCGCGCTAGACACCAACGTAGCCTGGAGGAGACCTGGTGGAGCCTTGACTTTGTGGTGTGTGTGTGTGTATGTGTGTGTGTGTGTGTGTGTGTGTGTGTGTGTAAGAGGAACACCTCGGCGTAATCCATCACCTCCACTACCACGTCGGGCCACTTCCTTCATTAATCATGATGGATCCTCAATCCCTCTACCAACACAAACAATTTTGCCAGTGCCACCGATTCCCTACCCTGACGCCAGAGCTTTTATCTCCAGGGGGAAAAAAAAGTGCATGACGGGTCTGAATTTTGCAGGTTCATATCTGGGGTTCAGAATTGGTATGATATTGGAACTTGTGCTGATGTGTAATGATGATGATTAGTTTGTTTATAATGGTGTAAAAATTAATGTTCTGCCATTTTTTACCTGTTCAATTTACATGGTTCAGAGTTTGAATGATATTAAATATTAAACCCATACACACACACTATAAATGTATTTCCCTTCATACACACACACACACACAGACACGAGAGTATCATGCCGACCCTGAAACCCCTGAAATGCCTACTTAACAGGAGGTCATTACCACAACATACAAGCTTGACGACGTTTGCTGCTTTTGTTCGAGTTAACATGACAGAAGTACCCCCCCCCCCCTTCCCCCCATGGTGAGACTGGGTCACAGGAACGAGTCGCAGTACTAACTTTCCTTAACTATCGTCGGCTGCACTGTTTTCTCCCACTTGGGGTCG
The DNA here is from genome assembly GCA_958450375.1 of Homarus gammarus. NCBI lineage: Eukaryota > Metazoa > Arthropoda > Malacostraca > Decapoda > Nephropidae > Homarus > Homarus gammarus. The sequence continues at coordinate 4,946,153 of CAUDMG010003243.1, read as the reverse complement.
ATACTGCTTCATTTTGAGAGGCCCGAGGGGGTAAACTTTTGTTCGCGACTGTAGATAATACCTAATGACATTCTGTCCAACAAGATGGATAAGCTACATAATGTTAGAGAACGAGTTATGAAGTTTTATTATGAAAATATTGTTAGATTGACTGATCTTGTCAGAGCTTTATAACAGGGGAAGATCACAGAATGTTTTCTTAAACATGAATGAACTGAATTTACAGAAGAAAATTTTTTCTCATTGGGTCAGTCAGTCAGAAGAGGCGACATGTAACGCAGCCGAATAGTACAGTTTATGTCAGATTTGAATTACATGTAAATGGAATCATCTCTCAGCTTTTTGTCACAACATCCAGAGCGTGGAAGAGCAAATTAGCGAACCTACCGTGGCCTGCTGCCCTATATACCGTACCCGCGCCGCCACCACTATCACCCTGAACCTGTACAAACAAAAATCAATATCGTCTAGACGACAGCCAGTTGAGTTAATATTGAAACAGATGACATGTTGTTTAATTAAATGCTTCCAAGTGCTCTTCTTCTTGAGTGACGGCAATTTCCTGCATGTTTGTTGGAGTTGATAGTCGAGGCTTCCTTCCGTCCTTCACTACCATGGGAACACCCGTGAATTTTACGAGTTGGCGATGCAGAAGCACTTGACATCTGATTGATGGCTTCGTAAAAATGTTCCACTACTGAATTGATATCTGTAACTTTTAGAACAAAATTCCCTGTTGGTTGACGCCCCTCCCTTGGTCGGTGAACATATTTCCTGATAGTGACTTTGTGTTAAACATTTGACATCTGATAAATTGTCCGCTGGAAATTCTATTGAGGAATTAATGGATATAGCGTTCGACCATTTCCCCATATTTTGGTGATAATGAAATGTTCGTCAGTATAGCGAATGGGTTTTAGATGTTTTTTTAATGTTTGCGATTTCGGTTAGGTTAATTGAGCAGAGTAATTCGGTTAATTACAACAATGTAGGTCTTTAATAGTTTTGATGATGTGAGCTCTCTCTCTCTCTCTCTCTCTCTCTCTCTCTCTCTCTCTCTCTCTCTCTCTCTCTCTCTCTTATCATTCACTTCATTATCCATTTATTTACATATATTTAATCCTACACTTTACTCCCAGCTTTATTCCATTACCTCCTTTTTACACTCTGTTGTATCATGTGTTTTTATTCCTCTGTATGTATGCTGCACACATGACATTTATTCAATATTTCATCATACACTTATTTAATATCTCATTCATATGTAGTTTATATTCTTTATTATACATTTTTATCCACGTATATAATTAATCAACAAGTTCAACATTAATTTATCTAATTATTCAGTTTTATTCTTGTATTTTACTGTGTGTTTGTTTGTTTACAGTTTTTTGCTTTCTCCTCTTCGCATTTTTATCACTTTATCTAATCAATCATTTTTTACTTTGTTTTCACTACGGTTTCGATAAGTCCTCGTCAGCTTTTTTTTTTTTTTTTTTTACACCGCCTCATCTTTCATTAATTTTGATATTAATTTTGTATTATTTTTCTATGATTCATGACCTTTATGAAATTATCTTCCTATCTTTTCATTCGTAAATTTCTCTCTCAATTTCATGGCTTTAATTTAAAGGTTCATACCTAATTATTTTACCTTTAATGGGATGCTTCAGAACGCGTATAATTGGCTTACTTAAATTATACCACAAACACAGATGAATAAATGGTGATCAAATTGCACTGAGACTCGAGTATAATTATAGGACTTCATATTGTTTCTCCTAATTAGGGGAAAAAATTAGGTAAGAATTATATCCAACTCTCGCCCGAATGTTTAATGACACTTTTATTCATTTTCTTCCCCTCGTTAACTGTAATGGGAAGATACAATGGAATTTTAGTGTGATTTTGATACCAGTTGAAGGGAGTCGCTTAGATACGTTCTTATATCTCTACTTATATATATACGAACCAGTGAGAATCTGAGGCCGGAGTTAAGGGGAAAGATTAAAAATACGAAGCTTGGAAATATATCTTGCCTTTAAATGAGGCAATTAAGGGCCAAAATTAGAAGGGTTACCTGTAGATTTTCCCCTAATTTATTTCCTCTTGATAATTAAATCCCCTAGAGATACACCTGGTGAGGTTAGGTTAGCTTAGGTGAGGTGAGGTTAATTTAGTATTGATGTGATTAACCTTAAGATGAAATAAGATGGAAGGCTAATCTCATGGTGATTTAATTAAGCACCTGAACCAATGAAAATACATCTTGTCTCATAAGCATAAGAGAAGACAATTTTGAAGCACTCGTTCACCTCCAGATAGGTCGTGCAGTACCAACACAGCCTCGTACATCTGCCCTCTAGCGCCGCAAAACGACCCCCGACAGAGTAATTGGTCTCAACCAACCATAACCTGAGGTGCTTGCGACCCTCCATGCTTGTTAACGAGAGCGTGGTGATGACCCGTGAGCTGGGTTGTGTGGGTTGAGGGGGAGGGAGGGAGGGAGGGGGAGCAAATTGAGAGTGGGAGGGAGCAAGGGAGACCAAAGGGGTGGGTGAGCAAAGTGAGGGAGGGAAGGGAAACAGAGGGAGTGGGGATTTAGAGGGAAGGGGGCACAGGGAGAGAAGGTTGGAGGAAGAACAACAAAGAATATCTTCGAGAGAGAGAGAGAGAGAGAGAGAGAGAGAGATTCCAAATAAAAGTTTTCACGTACTTCATGATCATCCACAGTTCGATTTATGTTACACTAATAATGAAATAATTTGTTTGGGTGTAAAACAAATTACATCATGTAGTGAATATATTGTGTAGTTATGCCCCAACAACGTGTCAGTTCATAAATACTGTGTTATCAATATTCCAATCACCCGCCGACATTAATATAGTATAACTATTTTTAAATTTGACCGAACTATAGTGATGAACGTTTATATCTGAATTACCTTAAATACAAATCATATTTTTCTATTTGTTACGGTAAAATACGATTTCTTATTATTTGATCTCTCTCTCTCTCTCTCTCTCTCTCTCTCTCTCTGATTAATAATAAGTGAAAAATCATCCATTACAATGATGAAAAATACGTTAATAAATTTGTATTGTGTACTAATCAATTTAGTCACGGTTGGTATTTCACATTAACATCAAATTCCACGATTCCTCCTTGTACTGCACAGAAACCTGTATCGAATTGTGTATTGACTCTTGTACCGAAACTTACACCGAACCCTCTAACGAACCCTGTGCCAAAACATGTATCGAACCCTGTACCGAATGATGTCCGAAACCTCTAGAATCCAGATCTTCACGGGAATGGCACTGCTATATTTAGACGTGTTGTTCCTAATGTATCTAAAACATTATGATTTTAGCATTAGTTTAGGTAAGGTCAGTGATTTGGTGGTTCAGTAGATGTTCACATATCCAGATCCACGGTGTTTCAAGGTCAGAAGAACAGGGTCTCGGGGATACAAATACAAGGGACTTATGGTTAGGAAAACAGTTAACTTAAGGTGGAAAGAAGAAGACCTCTTCCTCCCCACAGAAGGATGGAATGTGGCTCAATGGGACTCTAATCTAGCGTCTTTGAGAACCTGTAACTGGAAGAAGGTAAGGGAAGCAGCTGACTCCCTAAAACCTGATTCAAAGAGAATCTAAACCCATAGTGTTTGGAACGAGCGAAAAAGAATGTTTTGGAGAAGAAAAAAGGGCAAAGTTTTATCCTGTTGGAGACAAATGGGGAAAGGGACAGAGTAGACGTCCTCCTGAAGCTTGTCTCAAACAGAATTTGAAGCTTAGAGTCATCGGGATGGACAATATTTTGAAAAAGATGAGATGAGACAATCTTCAACATTTTAAGAGACAAACTGGGAATGGGCACAATACATGTCCTGAATTTTACCTGAAAGAGAATTTACAGCTAGAGTCTTTGAGGAAGACGAAAGATAAATTTTGAACAGAAACCAAATTTTATCCTCCAGGAGAAAAACTGGAAGGTCGGAAAACATGAAAGTCATCTAGATCCCGAGGACTTAAGCGTCTGAGACGGACGAAGAGGGAGTTGAAGATCATGAAGTCATCTGGGGTATAATTTTCCCAGAGTGTTTACAATTTGTCAGGTCTGTCTAGCCGTATGAGTCCTTGTGGTATAGCTGTATGTTATGAGTAATAATCACTGTAAATGTAAATAATTAAGTGATATTGTGTTGTGCTAAACTGAGTTGTAGGTTATTATAGGTTGTGTTTTATTCTTTTTTGTTATTGCAGTAGAACGCACTAGGCTCCTCGGGACTTAATTCCAAATATTCAGACAATTCTATCATAAATAGCTTTTAATTGTTGATAAACTAATGTAATTACTAATCATGTTACGCGCTTAATGACCTTAATTATTGAAGTGCAGTAATAACATTATAACATTAGCGTCAAGGTTCCAGATGCATTTGTTGTATGTAGATAATCTGTCTCTATGTAATTGTTAACCTGAGTCAGTCTTACTTCACCCAGCTCTTATAAAAGACTCAACGCAGCTAAGTCTGGGGAAGCGGGTTCTAAATACTAGTAAATGTCTTCTCCGGGTCTAGGCAGATATAGTACTTCTGTTTATTTTTCGGTCAACAAACGCTTTTAGATCTTAATTAACCCGGGTTACGCTCACCTTGTATTTCCAAATTATTTCACCAGGTAATTGATTAGAGTAAGTTATTTTGTTTATTTATGTAACGAAGTTTTTTTGGGTAGTATTTTCTAGTTTAGAAAGGTTAATGGGAGAGAGGTGAGTAACCTTAATTTACTATTTATTTTAGGTTGTATAAGGATGGTAAATATTAATATAATGATTTGTTTATGAATTCAAGCATTAAAAATGGTGATGGATGTTCAGTGGAGATAAAAGAAAACAAGCAGGTATGTAGGTGTATTTATGTAGTTTGTAAAGGTAAACAGTATTATAAATTACTACTACTACCTGAGCTAAAGAAAGTATAAATAAGAGAACATTTTATTTCTGATTTGCGTATTTCAGTTCCTCATTTTCTTTCGTATATAATCTTTCTATTCGTTATTCTCTCATAATTACCTAAAGTAGAATTAAGAACAACAGAGATATTAATAAATGCCAACGCGTGTGCAGCCTTCAGAGTCTTACCTTGAAGGCACTTAACTAGGCGATTGGTTTCCTTGCGGAGTGCCTAAGGGGGAGTTTTTGACCCCTTGAGGATTACTGGGCAACAATACTGGGTGAAGGAGTTAAGAGTTACAGGGATGGGTTGTGGGGAAGAGCCTGAGGGAGGACGGTGGAGATGGGGAGTCCTGGGGAAGTAACATAAGGAAGGAAGAGAGAGAGAGAGAGAGAGAGAGAGAGAGAGAGAGAGAGAGAGAGAGAGAGACTCGTAGATCGTTGGCCAAAGGAAGAGGATGGAAGGAAAAGAAAAAAAGAAACACACGGCAAAACATCTCTGGAGTTTTTGCGTTTGAGAGATATAGATAGAAAGAGAGACCAGGTAGAGATAGCAGGAATGTAAAGGCGTAAAAGAAACAAAGTGAGATAATGAGTCAGGACGGGGTCGGGAAAGGTGAAGTCCAATCCACAGCAGGAAGCTCCAAACTCAATACTGAGTTAAATGAAAATTGCATTACTGAATTGGCAGTTCCGTCTTTGGTTACGGTTGCCTTCACGATTCTTTTGAAAGCAAATATTGCATTCCAGCACAGCCAGGTAGGGAAGATAGGCCCCCAGTGACTGTTTTTTTTTTTTCAGTACAACCGTAATTTCACACTTAGTGATTTTTTAATTTGAGGTAAAGACAAATTTCTGCATCCAAAAAGCGAACATTTTATCCATTATTGCATCATAAAACGAAAATTTCCCAAGTTGTGTCTTGTGTTAATCAAAGTTTTTATTTGTTTAGGAACGTTTAGGGCAGGAGATTAATACGTATTTAAAATTATACTCACAAACTTATAAACTCGATTTTTTCATTATAAATCTTGTTATCCAAAAAAGTATTATGCGATCATTGAAAGTTCTTATATGGCAATAACAAGAGAGGAAGGAAACACAATTAAAGATAAAGAGGAAAGAGTGCTGGAAGATCAGTGTAAAGATAATTGGATTTAAATAAAGCGAATGACAAAAAACTACGCACATACATTTTAATATAAGTTCTTGTGGATTAGTTGATATAATACTAAAATAATCTACTAAGCCTTTATATATACTTTTGCTTGATAGAAGAAATATCACTATAATTTTCCTTTAGTATATAACATCATCGTATTAAGAACTGTATAGAGCGAATGAGAAGAAGATGAGAAGTACTATGAATTTGTGTCCCCCAAACTTCGTCGACCAAGGCTGGTGATTCTATTTTGGTAGCCGAGTCAGAATACTAATTGGGTAAATCGTTAATGGTTTCTGATGAAGTGCACGCGAGGAGAAGTAGGTGTAAGATCAAGAGGAAGAGGAAGATGATCAAAGGAAGGAGGAAAAGGAATATCGAGAGGAGGAGGAAGATCAAGATGGTCATGGGGAAGAGGAAGAGGAAGGTGATCAAGGAGAGAAGGAAGAGGAATATGATCAAGAGGAAGAGGAAGAAGGCGATCAAAGGAGGAGGATCAAGAGGAGGACGAGGACGGTTAAGAGAAGGAGGAGGGGGAGGTGTGTGTGTGTGTGTGTGTGTAACCGACTGATCACACCTGTCGCCCTTGAGTATCGACTTCATTAGATTCTCCGGTGATGAGTCACCAATTCAGAGTTTTGGCCAGGTGGGTCTTCGAGGGTTCAACCTTCATTGTAAACGTCAGGCCAAGCTTAAAACCCATTAACAAATCCTAAGCCCCTCACCCCGAACCTGTGAACCCCGAACTCCTATACACCGAAGTTATGAATCAATTAATTTTTGGTTCAATGCATCTTAGGACCAGTGAAGCATCAGGACACAGGGCAGTTCCCACTACACACATGGCTGTGTTTTCTTCCTTTTATAAGCCAGCAGGAGCCTTGGCAGCTCCCTCATCCCTTTATTACTTTATCATCTCACACCCCCAAAAAATATAGATGGAATCATGACAGACACAAGATCATTTAAGATCCAAAACACATATTTTAATGTAAATATTCTGATTTTTTCCTCTCCTTTTTTTAGAATCTGAGGTACGTTTGGTAGATAGGTAGATGTGTATGTACTGTAGTACGTCACTTATATATATATATATATATATATATTTGAATATAACCTGGAGAGTGGAGGAGGGTCAAGGTAGGCCCCTATAGTCACCTGTTGTCTTGGGAGGCGGATATTGACCAGGTAATTAATGAATACAGACAGCTGCTAATAAATCCGTTCTTCTCACACCTGCATTTTGTGTGTTTTTTCGTTGTTTTGCGGCATCACTGTTTACCTTTACGTTGCTCTCTCTGCCTGTTTCCATTTGTCTGTTTGTCAGTTTTTCTAACTATGTTTTTGTCTCCGTATATTCACCTCCCTTTGCCATGACGTATCTCTCCATCTTTCTGGCTCTCTACCTTCCTCACTTCATACGTATCCCAGTTGCTATGGAGGGACGGTACACTGAGAGAGGGGAGCCGGGGGAGGGGCGATGGGGAGGAGTGACAGGTAAAGGGGGAAGATAATTAACCCATAACATCTGTAACACCTGTGAATGCTGGGCCACGCGGATCTCCCCCTCCCTTGACCCCTCCCTCAGTCAACACACCCCACCCCACCCCTGCCACCCTCCCTCTCCCCCTCCCACCCCTGCCACCCTCTCTCTGCCACCCCCTTCCTCTCCCTCCTAACCTAACCCCCAGGACTGACATAACCCGTTTATTTAGTCCGAAGTTCGAGATATGAACTGTACTGTAATTGGGGGTACACCTTTTGAAAACTCTAACTCCATTAAAGATACATTTTATATATTCTTACTTAAGCTTAATGATCACCTGAAGATTAAGCTTCAGGTTATCTGATTAAACACCTTAACATATCCTGGGGGGTGAGGTTAGGTTAGGTAAGGGTGGTTAATCTACAGGTGAAATAAGCTGGTCAGGTGTTGTTTTATGTGGACGTGAGACAGACAGACAGACAGGCTAACAGACATACAGACATACGTGTGTACGGGATGATGTAACTTGGCAACTGTATGGTAACCCTGAGTGATGTTTTTGTATTTGTTTATGTAACTTACGCCTGTAATTATTTTAGCAATAAGTTTAATAAAGTATTATAAAAAGAACAGTATGTATTAGATTATTGTTCATGATAATTAAGACTTAAAGTAAAACACCTAATTGTTAAAAAAATGTGTTTTTTAGGGATTTCAGTGTTATACAAAGTTATTATCTCTCTCCTCTCTCTCTCTCTCTCTCTCTCTCTCTCTCTCTCTCTCACGTAAAATTTGAACCCTTATGCTGTGTTAAAAAATGTATCTTAATTCACTAATAGACGTTTAAATAGCAACATTAGGTCATACTCTTCCACAGGTCCCTCTTGCATCTTAAAATAGTTAGAGGTGCATATTACGTCACACACACACACTTTAAGGAGACACAAATTAAAGAATTTATTCAAAAATTGATTTAGGTCAGATATAAATTAGTATATTGTTGATTGGCGAATTTAAATGAAGAAACTTTGTATTAGACGTTTACCTAAGGATTTGTTAATGATGTAATAGGTCAAATTCTTATGTTTATAGCTTCTAAAAAATATATACATATGTACTGTATATCGAGTATTTTGATAATTTAGTTATCTGTTAATTGCTATTTGGAAATGTCGGCAGTTTAGGTAATCGAGCGTTAGGTGTGAGGAAGGAGGAAGGATTGAAGATTAATGATACTCGTGTTGTTGTGCGAGGTCTTATAAGGCCCTCAGGCGCTCACGCACTCTTGTGACATCACGTTTTCATTTGCTCAACGGTGATTGGTCAAGAAGTGACGGTCTTAAGCTGTACTGAGCAAGTAGAGCAAGTCTTGATTACAAAGACCGAACCCCTTGAGTACAATGACTGAACCTCTTTAATACAGTGACATAATCCATTGTGTGAGATGTCTTAAATCTTTGAATACTATAAAATTTTACTCGCGGGGAAGGGATTAGGTCATTGTCCTTAGTGGTCAATGTCTCGCCAGGAGGTGTAAACTAAGATTACTTTAAAGATCTTCTAAAACAACTCCTACAGTGTCTTCAAGGATAAAACGAATTAGAATTGTTTACCGGTATCAAACATCTCTCACGAGGCAGAAATATCTATGAGTCAGGTCAGTAGGTCCAGGTATTGGATGACCTTACTCGTAAACGGATATATATATTAAGCTTATTTCACCTTAAAATTAACCACTCCTAATGGTTAACCTAATCTAACCCAACCTAACCTAACCAAAAAATCTGGAAAATGTATCTTGGTTCGTATTTTCGTCACCGTGTCGCTGTAACTGACCGACTGTCTAAACTGTACCAACACAATTAACTATTTACTATGGTGGTAAGTGTGTGTGTGTGTGTGTGTGTGTGTGTGAGAGAGACGTGGCACTAAACACCTGTCGTCAGATGCCTGGTCGGAGCTGTGTGGGGGTTACACCTGCATTGGTTGGTGGAAATGTTTGGGGAGGGGAATAAAAGTGGAGGGGAGGGGGGGTGATGTGGTAGAGAGATATGGAAAGGGAGGGGGTTAGAGGGGTGAACGTAGGGAGATGTCGGGCTATGATGAATGGTGAAGAGGTTAGGTTAGGTTAAGTTAAGTTAGGTTAGGTTGTGATATAATAAAGAGTGGTGGAATGCTGAATGTATCACAGAGAGAAAGGGAGGGACGGAGAGAGGGAACAAGGGAGGGAAAAAGAGAGGCAGGGAGGGAACAAGGGAGGAAGGGAAGGAACAAGGGAGTCATGGAGGCAACAACGAAGGCAGGGAGAGAACAAGGAAGGCAGGGAGGGAACAACGAAGGCAGGGAGAGAACAACGAAGGCAGGGAGGGAGGAAAGGGGAGTTTAAAAGTGTAGTTACGAGCCAACAGCAGCGGCGGGAGTCACAGGTGTTCCATAAACGTTACGTAACGCTCGATCCCCACAATGAGATTTTACATAAAGGATGATTCAGTAAAAAGAGCAAATTTACAGGTGCAATATAACCACATTCTGATCACCGGAGGATTAGGCACCCAAGCTTATTTTAACTTATTATTAAACATTCTAACTTAACCTAACCTAATCTAGCTTAACCTAACTTAACCTAACCTAATCTAGCTTAACCTAACTTAACCTAACCGTACTTAACCAAACTTATCCAAACGTAATTTAACCTAACATAACATGACCTAACCTCCAGGTAGCGTTCAGGTGTTTTTTTCATCAGGTAAAATAAACTGGAGGTGACTAATCTTATGATAATCCTCACATTTATTTATATATGGAAATATATTCACTTACATTAGTCGAAAAATATCAATAAATAACAAAAGAACTGATGAAAAATTACGGGTATATTTATTTCTGTACTTGGTAATCAAAAACTCCAAAACAAACGAAAGATATTGAGAAGTGATCAGTACGGGATGGTGTGTAAGGCAAAAAATAAGATACCAGGATCAGGTTTAGTAATCTGACTTTGGTAGTAAGTCAGATGTCAGATACAAAAAAGATTTATAGGAAATAATCAATACAGGTAAGAGGTAATTTGCATATAAAGAGAATCTGGTCAAGGTATTGTCTTAACTTTAATACCAGATAGACGTGTATAAGGAAGACTTATTATACCAAGTCATAAAGGTGAGACTACTAGGAATTCTATGTAATTATTGTTGAGGTTAATCCGACAGGTGATCAAAATTAACTAAGGAATAAATATGTAAATATTCCCCCGACAGGTCTGCCCGATAGGTCCCCGACAGGTCTGGCCGGGACTTTTAGAATAGAATATTTCTCTAGTTAAATATATAATTCCTAGAGAAGCTCACTGCGATATATAGCTCGAAAAGGAAAATTATTTAATGGATTAAATAATAAACAGAAGTAAGTGAAGATAAACTAACTCGATACTTGTAGGTATTTTCGCAGTGTGTGTGTGTGTGTGTGTGTGCGTGCGTGTGCGTGCGTGTGTGTGCGTGTGTGTAAGACCCCTTATTACGTGTCCGTGTGTGTGTCTCGTCATGCTGGTGATACATGAGTGTGTCTGTGATGTATAACCCGTGTTTATTCCCATCAGCTGTTTCAGGAAGTATTTTAGTATAATTTAGAATTTTTTTATCACGAGAATTATAGTTGGAAAATATATGAAACTAGAGCACACACACACACACGCACACACACACACACGCACACACAAAGACAGGAAGCACACACACACACACACACACACACAAGGACAGGAAACACACACACACACACACTCACACACACACACACACACACAAAGACAGGTAATTCTGCGTATTACTCATAAGTGTAGTTTCTTAACGCCTGTGAGGTTTTATCGTGTAATTAGCGACCATGAATATGTCTTCAGAAAGAGATATTGGACTTTAATATTTTTCAGTAGCACGAGAAACGGATCATTAAAACAGTAGCTGCTCTTGTGCCTTTGGTTGTTTCAATGAGTTTAGAACCCAATTTACACACAGCTTTAAGAACACTATATGGGTTAAGATTATGAGTCTTATATCAGTTCTCCAGAAACCTAACCTAACCTAACCGCATATAGTAATGGACACGGTATATGATCCACCAGTGAAACCTGAAGGATTGACAGAGAGTAAGGTTCCTGGGAGGTCGTTTTGGGACAGTTAGCATAGACAGAGAATCGCCTTTCTGAGTAGACGCCCAAGACACAGAGACGGGGCCCTCCTCTTCGTACCTAGGGTTATGCTCTCTGTATGTGTGTTTGTCCAAGTCTGGTTTGCTTCCTGGCCTTAAGGGGAGTTGGTCTCGGTGAAGGAGCTACGAGGACCTCTCATTAGTTGATTCCGCCAGCGTCTGTAAGGAATTATTTCTCAATCATGGTTTCCTGTGTGTGTGTGTGTGTGTGTGTGTGTGATATGACTCAATAAGGTTAAGAATGAGTCAGTCTCTCTCTCTCTCTCTCCTTTTTTTCTTCCTTTACCTTTTCTGCAATTAAAAAAAAATGCTACAACTTCTTTAGATTGTGTGAAAAATATATATGAAAAGTGGATCAGATTAGGCCAGATTAAGTTAGATTATGTTACATTGGGTTCAATTATTAGGTTAGTTTAGGTTAGGTTAGAAATGCAGTTGATGTCGTATTAAAAGTCAATCAGGTAAGCAATGCCTCTATCAGCACCACACGTCTCACCTGTTCCTCGGGGGATACGTCGCAGGGAGCTTGTCTGATTACCGCCGTCTAGAAGCAGGGGGTCATTATATTCTGCTGAAGTGTTTTTATTGAGAGATGTAAACTAACTCTTGTATAAATTCAGATTATATGTTTGGTGAAAAAGTTATATAGTGTCTCGTTTGTGTGTGCATGTGTAGGGGGTGTGTGTGGGTGGGAGTGTGTGTTGGTATAGCGCCAGACACGTCACGGGTGGTTTGGGTGAACGATTTCTTCACACACACACAATATAATAATATCAGGGGTGCTGTCGAGAGAGGGAGAGAGAGAGAGCAGCAGCAGTAGTTTCCTGTGAGTGTCTAGCTGTGGGCGTCATGCAGGATCTATTTTTACCATCAGCTGACTGGGCCCATACAAACGAGGAACCAACGTGGGGATTAATCAGTTTCTTTTCTACCCTGACTCCCTGAGGCGGGTGCTGGCGAGGGACGGAGGCGGGAAGAGGTGGAGGAGGATATTAATGTAACTTTGTGTTTTAGGAGATAGAGAACCACTGATTTATTTGGCTACCTATTTCTGCTTATTTATCTTAACAGTGTCATCATCAATCTGCATTCTAACCATGATAATCCGTGCCAAAAATCACATAGTTTTTAGATTGAAGGAGAAGTGGGGTAGGTAGCCTGTACATCCGGGTCGGTTCGTGTTGAGTCAACTTAAAGAGGGGGGATGGAGGAAGAGGAGGAGATTGTAGGTGCGGGGAGTTAGAGGGGAGGGGGCAGGATGGGAGGCAGAGAGGGAGGGAGGGAGGGACCTTGGAAATGAGGTGGTGGTAGGTAGGTAGGTAGGTAGGTATTCTCCACACCATCCATGTCCTTGAACAGCGAGAAGAGAGAGGTGAGTTTCACGTGATCATTGTTATTACCTCCCGTGCCGCACACGACGCTCCTGCCACTGCCCTCCGTCGCCGCTGCAGGCAGAGAGAGACAACTGTGTAGGGCCCGTAACAAGGACGTTGTCGTGTTGTTGCCGCCAAGGTAGACCCACCCAGAGGGACAGATCTAAAGGGAGGGGCGGTAGGGGACATGTGGCGGGGGAGGTCGTTAGGTTAGTTTAGTATCAGGGTGGTTAATCCTCAGGTGGAATAAACTGGGGGTGAATATTGATGTGAACCGAATTTTATTATTATTATTATTATTATTATTATTATTATTATTATTATTATTAATCTATTCTAGACAGGTGAGAGTGTGATAGATAAGTATAAGGCTAATTGAGATCTATTGAGTGTAGGGAATGTGAGAGAAATATTTACAGAGTGTAGGGATCGTAATGGAAGGGATCTATTGAATGTAGGGGACGTGAGAGAAAGATCTATTGGGTGTAGGGGACGTGAGAGAAAGATCTATTGGGTGTAGGGTACGTGAGAGAAAGATCTATTGGGTGTAGGGGACGTGAGAGAAAGATCTATTGGGTGTAGGGTACGAGAGAGAAAGATCTATTGGGTGTAGGGGACGTGAGAGAAAGATCTATTGGGTGTAGGGTACGTGAGAGAAAGATCTATTGGGTGTAGGGGACGTGAGAGAAAGATCTATTGGGTGTAGGGTACGTGAGAGAAAGATCTATTGGGTGTAGGGGACGTGAGAGAAAGATCTATTGGGTGTAGGGGACGTGAGAGAAAGATTTATTGGGTGTAGGGTACGCGACGGGGGGCAGAGTATGAAGGAGGGGGAAGAGGAAGGGCACGGGGTAGGCTGGCAGGTTCGAGGCCTCAGCTTAGCCTCCGATGCCTGCTTGCTGCATCTAGGGCCGTTGCTACTGCGTCGTCGTCTCTTGCTTGAATACTAGCCCCACCAACTGGTCCCTACTCCCCTCTCTCCTGCTGACCCCCCCCCTTCTACTCTCCTTCCTCCTCCTCCCCTCACCCCTTCTCTCTCTCCACCTCCCTCCCTTCCTCCCACCCTCCCCCCTCCCAGACACACTCGCCTCTCTCCCTCCACGCCGCCTCTCCCCCTCCCCCGGCACCGCCAGACTTACATAACACCCCGTCCCCTGTAACCTCCGGCCGGAGCTGCGACGCGCCGACCTGGGGAGGACGGGGTGAGAGGAGAACGAGGAGGGGACGTGGGAGGAGGTGAATGGTGTTAAGGGGGTAAGAGGACGTGGAGGGGGAGAGGAAAAGACAAGACGGATAAAGGGAATGAAGAAGAGGAAACAAAAGGTAAGATGTATAATAGAGGGTACAAAGGGTAAGGGGATGGGTTATGTTGGGGGAGGGTCAGGCTACCTGGTGCTGGGAGTCAGGGGTCATCAAAGGTTTACAGATCAGCCGTGAACATGAGGGACCTCGGCCACACGTCAATCTCTCGGTCGTCACCCCAGGCCAGATGTTAAGACGCCAAGGTAACAATAGGAGTCTACTTATAACTCTCTCTCTCTCTCTCTCTCTCTCTCTCTCTCTCTCTCTCTCTCTCTCTCTCTCTCTCTCTCTCTCTCTCCTCACACACACACACACTGCTTTAGATGTTATTGATCTTGCCAGCCCAGTCTGGGAGTCGGTGAGTGGGTCGCAGGGGGAAAGAAAACGAACGATAGAGACAGACAGACAGACAGAAAAAGGCAGACAGACTGACAGACAAATCTAAAATCATAGGAAAAAGGGCTGAAAACATAAAAAAAAAATAGAGAGAGAGATTGATGAGCAAAACACAGACAAACGGATAGAAAAATAGACACAAAAAACAAAATGAGAGAAAGAGAGAGGAGCAGGGGAAGTACCAGGTGGCCTAGTAAGCCTGGAAGGTTGGTTATCTAGGTGTGTACCCCACAGCATGGTGGTAGTGATAGTAGTGACGGTGGTCGTGGTGGTATTAGTAATGGTGTTAGTAATAGTAGTAGTGGTGGTGATGGTAGTAGTGGTAGCGGTGATCCTCCTTCACCACTAACCACCACTAACTAACCAGTCAGAGGTACACACACACACACGCCCGGGGGACCACTGACACAACACTGACCTCCTACTTAATCATTTCCTTCTTGCCACCCTTTTCTTACTCCCTACCCTGCCTTCCTTGCTCCCACCCTTCCTTCCTTACTCCCACCCCTTCCTTCCTCCCACCCCTTCCATCCTCCCACCCCTTCCATCCTCCCACTCTTCCTCCCTTCCACCTCTTCCTCCCTCTCACCCCTTTTTCCCTCCCACCCCTTCCTGTCAACCCGTTATTATTATTAACTTCACTATCAAACAATCGACCCCTCGTACACACACACACTGAATCATCCACGATACAAAGATAAATTTAAAACACTTATCTAATGTTGATATTTACAGTAGATAAAAATAAAATAAATTTTATAAAATGAATTAATTAATGGAAGTTGTCAGAAGAATAATATAATTTTGGTAATTTTCCATATGTGTACTGTACTAAATGCCTCGTAGTAAAGATTTTCCAAGTGAGTGAGTGAAAGACAGACAGACAGACAGACAGACAGACAGACTGACTGACTGACACACAGAGACACATAAAGAGATGAAAGGAAATTTTCATCAGAGGGAAACAGACCCCATTGCTTAAAATCACCCACTGAAAACATCGTGCAAGTGCCTCATTGTGAACCAATCATTGATATTGACTCAATTTCCCTCTAAAACACACACACACACACACACACACGAGACAAGCTATGACACTTATAATCTAATATTTTTTTATCATTAAATAACACTAAGGTTCATATGACCATTCACCATCACTTTAAGGAACTACGCCAGACGGACGTTCGCCTATCGTCTGCCTATACTAACGCTCATATGTTACAGTGGTTTTAACACTTGCAAGACGTTGGTTTAACACCTTTATAGCTTTGGTTTAATAATTTTTAAGACGTTGGTGTAACAATTTGCAGGATGATGGTTTAGTTAATTAAAGACGAAGGTTTATTATCTTGAGAATATTGGTTTAACGAATTGAGAATGATGGTTTAACGCCTCCATAATGCTGGTTTAACCCCTTTAAAATAGTAGCTTAAACCCTCGTTCTCAAAATAATAAGAAACAGAAGATACACAAGAACTCACTAAGAGAACATACACCGAAAGAATGGCAATAAAAGGGAAGAGAAAAATAAAGAAAAACCCAATAAAAGTTGATTATTAGGAGTTTGGTTAAGTGCCAGGTTAGGGGCGTAGGTGATGGATGAGACAAACACTGGGCAGGGAGGGAAGGTAAAAGTTCCAAGAATAGTATTAAGAATTTGTGGTATGGTGTTGATCTGGAGAAGCTATGTTGGTGGAGTAACATTCTGAGTACCTAGAATGTTTAGTATTTAGAGAAGAGAAGGTGAAGAGAATTGAGAGAATATTATTGAGAAATACCAGAGGATGTTCTTAGTTCAGGTGACAGTCTATGAGAAACAGTAGAATAGGTCTTTCTTTACTTCAGGTGGTATTCAGTTAACATTAATTAAAATCTCAGGTTGTTTATTATTGTAATGTCTGGCTGAACTAATGTATATTATATAGTAGGAGTATTATATTCATCATCACCATCGTCACCTTCATTTTCGTCATCATCTTCGTCACCATCATCATCATCATCATCATCGTCAACCATCATCATCTTTATCGTCATCATCGTCATCCAACACACGGTAGCCCACGACATTAAGGGTGAACGACGTGGCAGGTGTACATATGGAGATAGCAAAACGAGGTCTGAGAGGACATGCACGTGTGAACTAAAGTTAATAATGAGAAGAAGATGAAGGGGGGGAGAGAGATAAACTCCTCGTAGGTATTTAGGGAGAAGGGGGGGGGGAAAGGGGAGAAAATAGGTAAATCAGGGAGAAGAAGAAGAGGGAGGGAAATAGGTAATTGGGGAGACAAGAAGAATCGGGAATAGGTACATGGTAAGAAGAGATTAAGATGAAGTAGGAAGGTAGGAAGAAGAAGAAAAGAGGAGGTAGGTATACGTGAGAAGAGAAAGAGAGGAAGGTAGTGTGTAGATAGGATAGGGTTTCGTAGAGGTAAAAGGGAAGAAAACAAAGTAAGCATGTAAGAGGGAGGTAAGGAGATAACACAGGCTAAGAGGGGAGAAGAAGAAGAAGAAGAAGAAGGAGACAAAAATACAACAGAGGAAGAGAAATAGGTAGCAAGAGATATGATAATTAATTAATAAACACAAGTTCCCTCGTTGAGAAGACAGGCAGACCGACAGACAGACAATTGGCGATTCTAATGCAAAAATAACACAGATACAAAACACTAGCATGCATTAGAGTAGAACTGTGAACTTTAGACAGGTAAAGTTTAATAAATAACCTATACATAAACTCACAACTCATATATATTTTAAGAGAATAAGGATGATAATGACGAAGGTAAAGTCGGTCAGAGTATAAACAATTTGGGTTATGGTTAAGGTTGGAAATTCTGTAGGAAAAAGCAAGGAAGGTAAAATTGTGGCTGGGGAACGTGTGGAGCAGGGTGAAGAGGCTAGGGTGGTGTGCAGAGGGAAGGTAGAAGAAGCACAGGGAGAACAGATTATTAAATAGAATGTGATAAATATGGATAGATGAAAAGAATATTGGTTAAAAAAAAGGGTAGAGGAAAATCAAGTAGAATAATTCCAATTGATTCTGACAAAACTAAATGAAAAAAAAATCCTCTCTGTTATGATAAGTTGTCTGTATTTATTTTTTTTTTTGCATTCGTGATCCAAAAATGCTAATAATTATAAAGTTTTATTTATGCTAATTCCGGTCATTAAGTAGACAGTTCTAACTTAGATAATCCGCTAAATAAATGACTACGTTGTTTTGTATTACTAACATTTATATTTCAATCATTATTATTGACTGTATTTATGAAAGTATACTTGTATGTGTACGTATAACACACTTGTTCTGACCTCCTACCCACCCCGGTATCCTGTGTTCTAAGGATCAAACTAATTGTAACCACATCCTTGGCCACACTCGCCATATTTCCAGTCACATCTATTCTCTCCCCGCGCCACACCCTGAACCACAATATCAACTTGTCGGCCACACCCTCACTTCCTTCCCAGTAGCCTCCACGCCCCCTAGGCCACACTCAAGGTCATTCCCCAGTAACCTCAAATCCCACGGGCCACACCCCCTCCCAGTGGCCCCGTTCAGTTTACCTTAGATCCCAATTCCGCACCTTGCCCGCTCCTTCCCTTCAGGGCCTCCGTGTCACACCCTGGTATTCGATAGTAGTAAAGGTGGTGTGGTTGGGATAGTGTGACGGGAGAGGAAGTCGGTGCGGGAGGTGTGAGTAGCGTTGAGGGGAGAGAAAGTGCAAGTAACGGCGAGGGAGAGAAGAAGTAGGCGATAATGAGGGAAGGAGGAGAGGGGGGTGGGGGAGTGGCAAGGAGATAGACAGAAGAAGAAGGAGGAATGGCGAGGAGGAGATGGAAAGGGATGAGGTTAGTTAGGTTCTATTTAGGTTTAATTTGGTGTAGACGGAAATTAATGTTTTGTAAATTGAAAATTATTAAATCCATCCTTAAGAAAAATATTTTTCCTTCGGAGCATCAAATTTGGTCGGGAGGAGATGACGTTATAGGTTATGTTAGGTTAGGTAAGGTCAGGTCAGATTGGATTAGGTTAGGTTAGAATAGAACAGGTCGGGTTATATTAGGTAAGGTTAGATTGTCAGAGTATATTAGGTTATGCTATGTTATGTCTCTAAGTCACTCTAATCTACCATCATCTACCTCCTTTCTGCCACTAACCAAACGCGGCGCCACTAGTGTGTATTTTCCCCTCGGAGACAGTTCCCATTTACCACTAACAAATCCACTTACTTCCATTACCACTCTGCTACTAACGAAACGCTATTCATCTTCTCCTCCCCCCCCCCCCCCTACCACTTACGCACTAACCATCCGTCCCCTTTCCCCCACCACCACCACTGACTAACCTTCCACTAACCTCCTCTCCATCACTATCACCACCACCACCACCATTACTACTACTAACCCAACCACCACTTAACACTCACACCATTTTCCTGCCACAAAACAAAGAGCCTTCAACACCACCTCCACCACCAGCTAAGGACACCTACCACCTACACCAGCAGCCGAGAGTAATAACATCAAAGCCGGCAGCCTTGCGTGGAATAAGAAGCTGGTGATGAAGGTGGAGTACATGTACACATTAGCGGCTCCTCGCGCATGAATACAGAGGAGGAAGCCCACGGGAGTAATGAGAGACTCGTGAATGATAAAGGCTACAGCTTGGTTAGATATATATGATCCACAGTGATCCACAAAGATAGATAAGGGATCCAGGAATACGTCAGGTAAGGAGAGAGTCATGTGTCCTTCAGTATCCTCTATTGTATGTTGGTCATGGCATAAACTTCAATTTTTCAACGTGTATATACGAATACTGTACAGGCAGTTTAGACATATACATTATATGTCTTTATTATGGAAACTTCATGAGAGAAGAACAACGCGAAAGAGACTTGAGTAATTTTCCGTCATTATGAAAGGTTCACCTCATTGTGTCAGGCCAGCGAAAAAAAAAATGGTTACTTTGTGGAGGAGGTTTGGTGCCTTATTGACCAAGACCACCGCGACCTTTGATATATTTACCCTCCTAGATCACCAGCAGTTAGGGAGCCAATTAACATGCACCACACAGGAGACTCGACCCATTGTCTCCTTGTTTCAGAGACGAATGTTGATGCTGTATAATCCCATCACGGGACAAATGCACCCTGTTAAGGCTGTTATTGGCCGTCCATTTTCTAAAGGAGGTATGCTAAAGGGCTAGAAAGAGGAACATCAATACATTCTTCTCCTTTGTGTTGTGTTACCTTCCTTAGCACAAAACACCAGCAATGAAGTTCTAATACAGAGAAGAGGAATGGTTGATATGACGTCTATGGACATTTAAATAGAGAAGGGAAGGAGAGAGGCTGTATATGCATAACTAAACGACTAAACACGGAGAGGCTGCCATGATAAGTTTGCTAAGTATGAACGCTGGAGCTCTTATCATTCTTGAGTTAAACTGCTGACATTCTTACTTATTTACAAAAGTTGAATAAAGGCGGCACTTTACGCTTCTTCTACCAGCTGGCGTGAGTAACTGTATTCACCAGACATAAACATTACCCAAGTGTAACGTTGCTTGTTATAAAGGCCCATTATCTGGAGGTGGAGTCTTCAGGGTGTGTCCTCTACGGCTCTTAACCACGTGTGCATGAATGTCTACCCGCCACCATCACCACAACAACTAATTTTACTACCACCCACTATTCACCACCACTACCACAGCTATCACCCACCGCTCTTTACCATCACCACCACTAACTCTAATACCACCACCACCTCCACCAACAACAACAAGCGCTGCTCACCCTCATATAAACTCTACTTAATCACTGACGTTAACGAACCTTTACTATCACCACAAACACCACCACCCCTCCACGACTATCACCAGCCCTCAACCACCACCACCATCCCTCCACCGACCACCACTAACCTAATGTAACTTACTAAATCTCATCCGTTTGTGCTATAATGTATATATATATATATATATATATATATATATATATATATATATATATATATATATATATATATATATATATATATATATATATATATCAGGTAGTAGGTAGTAGGCAGCTACCAAACAGGGAGGTACTACCGCCTGGGAAGATATTGGAAGCATAATGTGTTGTCTAATGGTAGGCCCTGCTGCCATATGGCATCACCAAAATCGTGACCAAGTCCCAGGTTGCTGATCTGACTTTCTGCCTCATTTACACACAATTGCAGGGTCTCAATTGTTTCTCTTACTTTGACAACACAACATATAAAAATCGTTTCTCACTATTTGTCTTTTTTTTAATTTTTGAAAATTATTTATTATTATTATTATTATTATTATTATTATTATTATTATAATATTTTCGACTCCCAGGCCCTGATGTGGGTCAGTGACCTGCGCCCAGGTGGGCTAATCCTCATAAAAAAAATAAAAATATATAACAAAAATATTTGTTTATTGTTGTGCTTTCGATCAACTCATCAATTCGTCTATTTGTGTCGTTTTTAAATTAGTCATGAATATTGGTATACTCCTGGGGTGCGGCAGTCTGGGGATACAGAGCTCGCCATTTTTCCTAAGGGTCGCTGGTTCGCACCCACACACGTACAGTTGTGGACAAAATGAATTCAACAGGGAGGGTGTGTAAGCCTCATAATTAAACTAAAAAAAAAAATCAGTTTGTGGTGTGGAAAGAATATGGCAGAATTTTACTCGCCACCTCCACTCCACCCTGCCAAGTGTTCACCTCCCTCCCTCCCTGCCGATGGTTTTTTGTCAACAACTGTACCTACTTTCATACTCAAACATTCTTATATGTCTGACTCTTCGATTCGTTTTTAGTTGCGCGCTCACACACACACACGACAGAGGAAGATAACTCAGAGGGACCTGTTGGTGATCCACTGTGTTTTACCAGGTATAGTATGGAGACTAACTTAAATTACCACTATTATTCACTCCCTCCCTTACCTCATGTCGCTCCCTATTTTCCTCTTCTCTCTCCCTCCCTCTACTCTTTTCCCCTTCCTCCCCCCTCCTCCTTTCTTCTCCTACTTCCGCCCCCCTTTTCTTCCCTTACCTACTTCTCCTTTACCCCCTTTATTTTTCTTTTCTCCTCTTTTTTCCCTACCTCCCTCCCTCCCTTCTACCCCCTTCTTCCTACCTTTCTCCCTCCTCCCATACTTCTTTCGTCCCCTTACCCTTACAGCCTAATAACCCTTTACAAATTACTTAAGTTCTTTTGCCATACCTTCATTAGTCTTTCTTTATGAGACATTTATTTCTGAGAAGCCATGGTTGACAGGCTGAGAGAGAGAGAGAGAGAGAGCACGATTCATGATAGTACGGATGGATATAACAAGGGAGATTCCATAACACAATATTTTCCTTATTGTCATTATTTATTCACTACAAAAAATATGGATAATATTGAGATACCTTCAAGTGATCACTACACATGAGTTTGGTAATGTGATATTTAATGCATGTTGCTCTCTTCTCCCATTGCTGTAAGTAATTGCGCCATTAGTGTAGATATTAATGCCTTTAATTAATTCTGATCGTCCGTTTTAGAAAAATTTTGCATCATAAATTTCAATCTAATTATGCTGTCGTATCTGAATGAATCATAACGACCACTATTTTTATTCTGTACCCGTCAGATGTCGGATCTAAACATTGACTTTCGGGACTGTGGGCGTTATTCTCGTTTTAGAAGACCACTCCTTTGAATATGAACCCCAGAACACATTTGTAATACGAAGGCGACGAGGAGGGAGGTCAGGATGAGGAGGGTGAGGACCAACCTGAAGCTGTTTTTTTTCGTCTTGGTGGTGTAATTTTTCGCCCTCTGGTTAATATCCTGCCGAGTATCACCACCCCTGGCTACCACCCTGGCTACCACCCTGGCTACCACCCTGGCTCTCATATTAACTTCTGAGTGAAAGAAAATAATAATACATACAATCACTCCGTCGATAGAAAGGCTTCCCCCGCGGTCCCTGGCAAACAGCTTTCCGGACTTCGGCCATAGAGCGCAGTTACCAAGTCGTTTGATTTTAACTGTCGTGCTGGAGACTGTCGGGCCAGCAGGACACGACTGTATATTAGAAGCGTTGTGCCAGTCCGGTGTTGCTGTCCCTTCCGTCCTTTCCGCCTGTCCGCCGGCTGGTGGTGACAGTGGTGATGGCCAACAGAACGGCTGGCACAGACACTGGGAATGGTTTTGTCTCCTACCACTAGAAATCTGGGCTGGTACACACATGGGTTGAACTCTGATGATGGTGATAGTTTTGGTGGTGGTAGAATGGTGGTAGTAATGGTGGTGCTAATGGTGATACTGGATATGATAACAATAATAGTGATGGAAGTGGTGGTGATTATGGTGACGGTAGTAGAAATGGTAGACAAGATTAATCACAACTCCCTTGCATTATCCACCCTCCCCATCCACCCTCCCTCTTTCCCCTCCTCTCCTCATCCACATTTTTCTTCTTTCCTTTCCATCTCCTTTACCCCCTTCCCTCTCCCTCTCCCCCTCTCTCTCCCCTCTATTCCGTGCAGGTTCACAAGTTTCCAAGACCCGGAATGGGGTTCCTTCCGTTTTAATCTTGTGTCGGGTAACTTTTACCAACTGTCTGACGCGGCTGTTTATCAGGTCGTCTCGTGTAGCCCAAACAACCACACCCGAGGGAGCTTTCTAACTGCTTTCCCTTTCTACCTATCCAAAGTTTCTCCCTATTAACACATTTAAATGCTTTCCCTGTCTACTGATTCAAAAGCTTTCCCTGTCTACTGACCCAAATGCTTTCCCTGCCAACTAACTAGAATTTACTCACATGTTTCTCCTGCTATTTACTTATTCCTTCTTTGGCTTTATTTTCTTCTTGTGTCGTCTACTTCCTCTTTATATTTCACTTAATTATCTCTCATTACTTCCCATTCTTATATTTACTCATTCCGAACCTAACTGAACCTACCCTAACTTACGATGACCAAACCAAACCAAACCAAACCTAACCTAACCTAACCTAACCCCATCGGTGCCTATCCCATGTCTATTTTTTCTATGCCCATTAACCGAACTCCCTGCGAGTCGATTTTTCTTACCTCCCCAACCCCTCGTGTATCCCTTATCACCCCCCCCCCCCCCATCCTACTCACCTGTCTCTGCACCGCCGTGATATTGCAACTAATTACAGGTGTTCATTCTCAATCAGTGTTTTTATTTGTCTAACATCACAACGACCATGAAAAAAATATATAATTAGGTAGATAGTTATTGACCTTGTAGATTACCTTAATTATAATGTGATTTTCTAATTAAGAAAAATGGTAATTGCATTGTTCCCCTGATTAATGCGTCGGGATGGGAGGGGGGGGGGAGGCAGGTCTAAGACGGAATAATAATGATAATAAATACTCTCGTGATGTTTTTTTCCTTTGATAACACAACACGGATGTTTTCAGCTGCGTTAGTTAACTTTGTATACACCATTCTTGGTCAACTGTCTGAGAGAAAAAGATCACCAGCACCCCCGGCCCGCCCACGTCATAAGATTCTCTCTGCACCCCCGGCCCGCCCACGTCATAAGATCCTCTCTGCACCCCCGGCCCGCCCACGTCATAAGATCCTCTCTGCACCCCCGGCCCGCCCACGTCATAAGGCCCTCTCTGCACCCCCGGCCCGCCCACGTCACAAGACCCTCTCTGCACCCCCGGCCCGCCCACGTCACAAGATCCTCACTGCACCCCCGGCCCGCCCACGTCACAAGACCCTCTCTGCACCCCCGGCCCGCCCACGTCACAAGATCCTCACTGCACCCCCGGCCCGCCCACGTCACAAGGTCCTCACTGCACCCCCGGCCCGCTCACTTCACAAGATCCTCACTGCACCCCCAGCTTATTTCATCATATGCTTAAACAACCTAATCCTATCTAGGGGTTAGGTTAGGTTAGAGTGTATAATCATTAGGCGTTACTAGTCTAATCTTCAGGTGATTCCATATTCATTACTGTAGTTGGAATCAAGAATATGATACCCTCTTTCCCTTCACTGACTTTCTTCCATTCTCTCTGTCTAAACTGATGTGTTCTGTTATAGTGCTTCCCTGTCACTTCACTCACCTCACCGTCACATGCCACCAAGACGCGTGTCCCCTCTAGCCCCTCGACTCTCTCTCTCTCTCTCTCTCTCTCTCTCTCTCTCTCTCTCTCTCTCTCTCTCTCTCTCTCTCTCTCTCTCTCTCTCTCTCTCTATGTCCATACCACCTAAACAAATTTGGTCAAGTCTCTCCACTTTAAGTAATAACTTGTTTTTATTCCCACATCCAATCCATCATCACCAGGTAAGTAGTCGAGACCCAGGCCGGATACTCATCACACTTCACCACTTAAACACACTTCTCTACTTAAACACACTTCACCACTTAAACACACCTCACCACTTACACACACTTCGTCACACTCGCTCTCCTGTCTTACCCTTCACTGCTCCCTCCTCTTCACCATCTCCACTTCCTTTTTTACTCGGATTTATTCTTCTCAAAACAACCTTCATCATTGTCTTCGAGACATAAAAGCGAGAGAAGTTTGACCCAAAGTCCAACATCAGTATGAGGGACACCTCTTAAAAAGGAGAAATGTCAAGGGACGTCGAACAGGAATACAAGTTACACTCACTCACTCACTCACTCACTCACTCACTCTGTCTGTTCTCTTTAAAACAGGCATTTCAGGAAAGCATAAAAATCTTACTAAATACATATATACACATATTATGGTTATCAATATAACACGCGGTGTATATATATATATATATATATATATAATATATATATATACATATATATATATATATGTATATATATATATATATATATATTTATATATATATATATATATATATATATATATGCACAGAAAATGGAAAAATGGATACATTATCTAAACACATTATTTCGTTCTTTTTCGGGTACTTGAACTTCAAAAAGAATTTTTCGATTCTATGCTGCAATTTTCTCCTTGTCTTTGATGTATAACGCTTATGTAAATCATATTTCATAGCTTTCCCACTCGTGAAAACTTACCAGTATTTTTTCAGGTTGCAGACCTGGTGAAAAACGAAAACATCAGAGTATTTTCCAATGGTTAAAGTCTTGAGAAATGGTGAAGAAGTTTGACTATCTACAGTGGTGAACCTTTAAAACCAGAAAAGATGGTTGACCATTTTCAAGTAAGATTAAAAGTAAAGTCTACAGAGATGATAAAAATTATTAAATATCATTAACAGTTTGAGAGACACGACAGCCAGCTTCATATTCTGTCGGCGGTACGATGGACTAGTCCCCCCTCCCCCACGTCAACAGTAAACCTGAATGTATATTTTATAAACAGTGGGAACTTGACATAAGGGAGAATTATTTTCCAGTGGTGAGACCATAGTCAACATTAACCAGAACTTAGTAAACATTAAACCAGAACTTGGCAAACAGTAACCTGAGCGCCCAGGAAGCTGATTTTTCTGAGTGGCCAGGAATCGGATCTCTGAGTGATATTCAAGTTAGGCTTAAGAAGATAAAGCTGAGTCTCGCAGGTAAACACTAATATATAACTTTGTGGTATGGAAGTCAGTAAATAAAGTCATAGTCGAAACCAAATTATCTCAAAAGAAATTTTTCAGTAGTTGAGTGATTATTTTCAACTGCCTCGTCAACTTCATCAAAAGTCTTCAATCTCCTCTCCGTTACCTTCATCAGAGATGTTAACCTAACCTCAATAGATCGTCACTTGGTGTTTAATTTTTTGTCCACTTTAACCTCTGACGTTAATCAATAAATTCTTCTGCTATGTTTACACTTTTAGTGATTGTTTTGATATATTTACCTTTAATTATATTCTCGTTTTCTTGATCAGTGAAAATAGAATCGAATTGCTTTACAACTGTCTTAATTTTGTTTATCCAATTCTTTCCACGTTCTATGTTCAATTTGATATTCTTTCTCGAGGATGAAACTTAAATTGTATGGTCATCGTTGAGACAGTGGGACACTTTTACCATCTTGGCCGATCATTAGTCAAGACGAGGTTGCAGGTACCTCGATGGCCCTGGTCACAATTTGCATCTGGTGGCGTCCAACATTAGTTTTTGTTTTGCCTGCCAAAATATTCCTCAAGAAAGCTGTACCTCTAAACTCATTGTGTCTACATTAGCGGGGGAAACCTACCCACGTGTATGTCTGTCTGTCTCTCCTTACTCTTAATACGAGAAGAGTTACTGATGGTGGTCAGAGCTTAGCTAAAAGGACACAGAAATAAAAGCCTCAGCATATTATTCCTTACGTCAGGACGGTGCTCAAACTCGAGGTGGAGGTCAGATGGTGCCAGTACTCCATCCTTGGGCTCCGAGTCTCTTAAGATTATTACGTTACATTTCGCTTTTACTAGAGATACGAGAACGCTTCTGAATGTCTCGCTTCATCTACAACACAAAACTAACAAATAATGTTTTCGAAATTGCTGACACTCTCTCCCAACTCGATGTCCACCACACCCAGTTTACAATGAGAGAGAAAAAAAAACTTACGAATCTTTGAGAATCTTGACCCAGGTGCATTAGTTGGAAGCATCTGCGGCACCCATAGCCAGACCTGACACTCGGACAGGAGGATTCATAACAGGTGGAGCTGATGACCTCTACCAGGCACACTCACCCCACCTTCAACGTCCTTCAGGGTAAAAGGTCTTCGTGGTGTCAGGCCGAGTGTTAGGGTGTTCTCTGAGGGACATGGGTCATATATTCCTGTTAGCAGAGACATATTTCATCCGCCTTATTGGTCACAGTTATGAATTTTTTATCAGGATTCATCACTCATAATTCCTAAGGGTCTCATAGAAACAAATCTCACTCCAGCTTAATGAACCTTTATTGTGTGCATCGCAGTTAAAAAAAAACAACAAAAAAAAACATCACATGTGAATGCCAAGAAAAACAGTAAAGTTCTACCTGTAACAGAAACGAACCTCCAAAGGCATCGATCCATACTATGTTGAATCTTTCTTTTTTTGCACTCGAAAGTTTGACCGTATGTTTCTTAATAGGTGTGTGTGTGTGTGTGTGTGTGTGTGTGTGTCTTACTACATAGCCCCTGTCTTATGCCTTATTGTTCTTTACCCAAGTGTCTCTCGTAGGAAAAAGAAAATCAATTCCGTGGGTTTCCTTGGGTGAGAGCGGTAACAAGAGGCACATGATTCGTTGTTATTGGCTCAGAAACCTTCAATTTTGGATATACAATCGGGAGGGAAGTTGCAGTGTTACGATCGTGGTGAGAGAGAGAGAGAGAGAGAGAGAGAGATTGCGTATTTAGATTCCACCATCGTGAAGTGAAATTCTACTAACCTAACCTAACCTAACCTAACCTAACCTAACCTAACCTAACCTAACCTAACCTAACCTAACTTGAACCCATTTCATCAGTAGTAGTTCCCTTCACACCTGTTCCGGACACTTTCTCTAGTCCAGACCAGCGAAAAAAAAAAAAAATACCAAAAAAAAATTACTAGTACAGTTATCCCCAACCCTCTATGGTGGTATCCAGAGTAAACCTTTGATTGAACATTTAAAAATGAGAGAGAGATAAACAGACAGACGAACTGGTGCTTTGAGCCGCTACCTTGTCCACAGAGGCGTGAGTGACTTTTATTCAGCAGTATTTTACAGAGTCTCTTGATGAGTGAGGAGGAATGCTTTTGCTGTGAAAACCTCGTTGTATTTCTACTGAACTCTCACTACGGGGGGGGGGGGGGGGGAGACTCTTGGGCCCATTAGTCGTGTGATAGAGAGCGAGTAATGAGAGAGTAACAGGATAGGTCTGATATAATGTTCCTTGGACAGTTTTAAGGAATACTTAATACCATTATTGACAACACTCGACAAATTTCTTAAAACCATAAGATATAAAGTTTTTAAATCCGACTCGAAACGACAACCTGTGTGTGTGTGTGTGTGTGTGTGTGTGTGTGTGTGTGCTCGTATACAAGTAGGTAAATAATATATGCATTAAATCTGGTTGAACTTGAGAGGAACATTTTTTTACTTTTTAAGGCAAATAACCCGTATTTCTATTTCGTGTATATATAAAATACATTACCGCTAACTTTTATTTTATTTAAAAGAAAATAAATAAGCACCTCATCCATCTTTATTAAAACCAAACTAGTTGACGATTTTCTTTTTGTCTTCATTACGATATTTGTCTTAGGCAGGAGAAGGCCAGAGTTGTCCCAGGGCTATCCCAAAGGTGTCCCAGGGTCTATGTAGGGTTCACTCTACATTTGTATCTTAAACGCTTCTCTCCCTAACTTGAATAAGCAAATCCTGGTGATCATTCTTATACTTTGCCAGAATGTTTTAAAAAAAATTTAAGCTCACTTTCTACTTTCCAGGTGTACAGTGCCTCCTATGTCTTGTAACACCTGAGTAGACAGTGCCTCCTATGTCTTGTAACACCTGAGTCGAGTGTCTTTACTCTTCAGCCACACAGTCATTCAGTTGTTGAGTATCCGGTCTCTATCTTTAGTTATTGACGGGAAACATTTTAGGTCTTTATAATTAAGTGTTTCTCCTTTCATCTTACGTATATACCGTTGTATATATCATCCATCCATCCATCCATCCATCCATCCATCCATCCATCCATCCAATCCATCCATCAACGAATCGTCTTTTTGTTGTCCCCACTGTTGGTACTAATCCCTCGTTACTGAACAGGAAAGAAACTCTATTCCTCGGTACGATTTAATTATCCCAAATCATGACTACAATCTATTTAATAACACTACTACTTTCAGAGCTAATCTCCTCTTCATTAGTACTTCTATTGACTCTCTTCTCACATCATCTCTGCTCTTGTTAAAAAAATAAATAAGCTTTTCAGAAACTTAATTTCCTCTCCTATGTTAGTCCGTGTGTCTCATCCTATCAGCCACTCGCCTACAATGTACACAATACTGTCAGCTCCCTGTGATAAGATCTAGTATGATGCCGTTTGTCATCTCGGTAACAAGGCTCTCATTTCAAGCCATCATATCCGTGGTTCAGTACCCTCTTCCTTCATCATTCTACCACCACGTTATAGTTGATGACAGAGCGAAATTTAATCCATTACACCTTGTGCCTTTCTACCCATGTGAATAGACTCTCTACTCTGCCGCCTGTCATATATACCCGGTGTGAACCTTTCCACCAGGACCTGCTTTCTCCCTCACTTCTACTGTATCATGTTTCTCTTGTCAGTAGAACCGATGGCATGCAATTTTTTTTTTTTTTTTTTGGTTGACGAGAAGATTAGGTCTCTAGTCGATTTCACTTTATTAACCACCCTAAAATTGACAACCTAACCTAACCTAACTTAACATAACCCCCGAGGTAACGTTAGGGTGTCGAATCTTAATGTGATCCAATTTTTTTTTTTGTGCCATCACTCTGCAGTCTTGTGTTATTTTCATGTTGACTGTAAACACATCTCTGAAAGGGAAATCATTCTCCATATTCCTCATTATGTTTGGACTGTTGTGGGAAGCAACTGTATAGTAAAAGAAAAAGAAATAATCGTTAAACTGATAGACAGATAAGATATAAAGACAGAAAAACAAAAGCGTGATCAGACAGCCAACTGGACAGGCAGATAGACAGACAGATATCTGACCCTTAACAAGCATATCTGCCACCACCATCCTTTCTCCACTACCATCACCACCCTTCCACTACCACCACCACCACCACCCCTCTACTACCACCACCACCACCACTCTTCCACTACCACCACCACCACCATCACCACCACCACCCTTCTACTACCACCACCACCCTTCCACTACTACCACCACCCTTCCACTACCACTATCACCACCTTTCCACTACCACCACCCTTCCACTACTACCACCACCACCACCGCCCTCCGCTTCCACCACTACCATCCTGGTCAGGTATTCTGCACCTCCCCATAACACCTCCCCTTCCCACACAGAGAATTTCCTCCTTTCTTCCCTGGACTGTCAGCAATTTTCGGGGTCGTGCAGCTGACCTGGTCGTCTGCTGGGATGGCGGACTCTCAAAGGCTGTGTGGAAGGTCGTAAATTTCTTGAGGGTGGTCGTACAAGATGTCATGTAAGGGACGACCATTTTCGGTGGTCTTACTTCCAGTTTGATCTTACGGTTGCCTGGTACGGTGGTCACTTTCTGAAGACTCGTAAAATGCTCATGTAGAGGGTTGTCGAGAGAAAGTTCCATCAACGACTATGGTTGGTGGTGGTTGTTGGTCGGCAAGTCGTTTCTGCTCGTTAGTCGTGTGGATGGGTCGATTGTCCACTGAGAGTTGTGTCATTCCAGAGGCTGTAAGAAAGGTCATAAAATGAATGTATTGGAAAGCCAGGACTAAGACGATGGCTTTCAATGTTGTTATATTGGAAGGATCATCCCCATATATCATCAACGACCGGACTATCATCAATTGTCTGTATGGTCGTCCAGCTGGTCTGGTCATCTTCTGGAGTCATGGTCTCCCAGGGGGACTACAAGAAGGTCATAGATCATCTGTATTGTAAGTCGTAGAAGTAGACGATTATGGCCCTTCGTTCTTCTATGATGGAGAGGTCATCTGTCTCTTTATGACCCTGTGGCTGATTTAATCGTCTCGTCGGCTCGTAGGTCGTAAACTGAATGTACATAGACACTGTAGAAAATGACGATAACAGCAGACGACTCTACGGTAATAGGGTCGTCCCCAGAGAACATCGACATCATCCAAAGATCGATTCTCTCCTCAAATCTGAAGAATCTCTAATAGGTATTCCTGTGAGACAAGAAATGGGAAGAGATAGTAAGGAGAGGCTTGACGAATACGGGAGATGGGAGGGACGGGAGGAGAGACGGTGCTCGTATCGGAGGAAGCTTGTATTGAAGTTGAAGGAGTGCTGAGGTGAGAGAGGTGGAGGGAATGGGGCCGGGGGAGTGGTGGTGGTGGAAGAGGTTTTTTACTGAGGGGAGGAGGAGGAGGAGGAGGGCTTTACTGAGGGGAGATGAAGGAAGAGGGCTTTACTGAGGAGAGGAGGAGGAGAAGGGCTTTACTGAGGGGAGATGAAGGAAGAGGGCTTTACTGGGGAGAGGAGGAAGAGGGCTTTACTGAGGGGAGATGAAGGAAGAGGGCTTTACTGAGGAGAGGAGGA
Organism: Homarus gammarus; assembly: GCA_958450375.1. NCBI lineage: Eukaryota > Metazoa > Arthropoda > Malacostraca > Decapoda > Nephropidae > Homarus > Homarus gammarus. The sequence continues at coordinate 4,914,040 of CAUDMG010003243.1, read as the reverse complement.
GGAGAGGGCTTTACTGAGGGGAGATGAAGGAAGAGGGCTTTACTGGGGAGAGGAGGAGGAAGAGGGCTTTACTGAGGGGAGATGAAGGAAGAGGGCTTTACTGAGGAGAGGAGGAGGAGGAGGGCTTTACTGAAGGAAGTAGGAGGAGAATCACTGTGGTAAGGGTAATATTATTTTAACCATTATGTTCACGGAAGGAATGACCCAAGTTACGATAATAATGGTAGTAATGGAATTAATGATCGCAGCACAGACGTTACCAAGAGTAATGGTGAGTGTAGAAGCAGCAGAGATCATGGCAGTGTGTTCAATGGTGCCATGGTATGTAGTGGTAGTGGACATGGTACTGTGTTCAGTGGTACCATGAATATATACGAAGTTACGATTGTATATTTCTATCTCTCTATCTTTCCAATCTTTCAATCTTCTCTTTCTTTTCTCCTTCGTATCTTCCATCTCCATTCTTTCTTGTTATCATTTTCAATCCTCCTCATTCTTTTCTCCCTCTCGTATTCCTCCTCTTCCTCTTCCTTCTGCTCTTCCTCTTCGCCCAGGTGCCCCAGTTTCGCCCCCGTAATCAGGAGGTACCTTGGGCAGGCACGAGGAGGTGCGCTGTGTGTGACTTGTAATAATTAATGACGAGCCGAGGTGTCATCCCGTAATACCCTGGTCTTCCTTTTCCATCTCCTCCCCTCTCCCTCCCTTCCCTTCCTTCCCCTTCCTTCCCTTCCTCCCCTTCCCTTCCCTCTCTCACCTCCCCTCTCCCTCCTTCTTCCTCCCCCACCCTTCCCTTCCTCTTCCCCCTCCCCCAACCCCTTTCCTTCCTTCCGTTCCTCCCCACTCTTCTCTTCCTCCCCTTCTTCTCTTCCTCCCCTTCTTCACCCTTCACTCCCTCTCCTTGATGTCTTTCATCTCCCCGATGCCTCTCGTCCTCCCTGACGCCTCTCTCGTCCTCCCTGTCACCTCTCATCCTCCCTAATGCCTCTCTCCCCCTCTGACACATCCCTCCCTCTCCCTGACGCCTCTCTCCCCGTCCCGTGTCCTCCCTGACCCTCCCTGACACCCCTGACCCTACCTCACCCTTACCCTTTTACTACCATTGCCCTCACTATCTCTTGTAACCCCCCTCTCCCACTCCCACCCCTCCCACTCCCACCCCCTCCCACTCCCACCCCCTCCCACTCCCTCCCTCTATACCTTTATCACATCCACTCTTTTCTCTCCTTCCTTTACCCCTCCCCCTTTACCCCCCCCCTTACACCCCCCTTACACCTCCTCTTCCCCTCCCTTTCACCTGACCAAAACAAAACAAACTTGCTAATTAGGTACGAGTTTTTATGCACCCGGCAGAGAATTTGTAAGATGGGGGTTATAATTTTACTCTTGTTAGCCTGTTTGTCTGTCCGTCTACCCGCTGCGTATTATCGTTGTATTCTCTCTCTCTCTCTCTCTCTCTCTCTCTCTCTCTCTCTCTCTCTCTCTCTCTCTCTCTTGCGTAACACCAAACCTATCAAATATGATTTTCCATCAACCTAACCTAACCTAACCTAATCCCTCCCCCCCCCAAAAAAAAAAAATCCACACCGCCAACTCTTACATCTCATTCAAGTTGCAAGGAATATCAACGTCGGTGTGTTGCAATAATTACCAGCGAATGGAACACATCTGCAATATCAATCTTCTCATCCAATTTGTTTTTACTCTGGGGCTTCCGTGATGCATATGAGACCCCCCTCCCCCTTCCTCCCCGCCCGCCCTCCCTCTCTCTCTCTCTCCCTCCCTTCTTCCCCTCCTCCCCTCCCCTCTCCCCCCATCTCCCTCCTACCTGCTCCTAAGACCCTGGATAATGAGAATATATAGGATGGATTAAGACGTCATGGCAATCATGGCTTTGTGGATATTGAGGAGATAATGAGGGTATTGCTCTCTCTCTCTCTCTCTCTCTCTCTCTCTCTCTCTCTCTCTCTCTCTCTCTCTCTCTTGTACCTGGGAGAGTTAGTTCCTGTAGGAGGTAGCGATAATTCTAATTACCCGCACTTGTAATTGGACACTGTTACCATATTGTAAGGAACGCGGCGGTCCATTGGATAGACCGCTCGCTTCCTGTTCCAGGGGTCGGTAGTTCGATTCCCGAGGCTCACAGTTCACCCAGCTGTAATTGGGTACCTAAGTTTATAACTTTGGGAAGTGAATGCGGTTGAGAGCAGTACCGGTTATGCTGTTTATGTAAGATTTAATTGGAATTGAATTACCTGGTCGTAATTAAACCATTCAGGTAAATAGAGTTTCTTAGAGAGTATTTTAAATGATTTGGCCACACACACACACACACACTTAGTTAAACGAAAGACGTATATGTTTTGTTTTATTATGTTTTTTCATAAAATTTTAATTGTGTTTTTGACGAATATAGTTAAAAAGATATATCTAGGGTCTGGCCTCACCGTATCTAGTGTCTAAATATAACTATACTAAAACCTAACCTAACCAACATGTATTTTTTTATTAATAAGAAAGTTGACGTTTAATCAATAAGGAAAACTTACAAAAAAAAATGGCCTAAAATTACACAAATAACTCATAAAAATATTCTTAATGTCTAGCTTGGTGAATGACCGACCATTTCCTTTATAAACATATACATAGAAATATTATCTATCTATCTCACCATAAACGCGAAACATAAACCTGACTGAAAAAAAAACTCCTCAATCCTCTCGATGCTCTTTCTCGATTTATTGGACGGAAACAAAAACAAATTCGCTTGGACGGCCGGATGAGCGGGCGGAAGAACGAACGAACAAGGGTAACAGTAGAGCCTTCCTCCCCACCCCCAGCCCCCCCACTCTCTCCCCTATACTGCCCCTCCCCCTCAGCCTCCGCTCTTTCCCCTATACCACCCCTCCCCCCCCAGCCCCCACTCTCTCCCCTATCCTACCCCGCCAGCCCCCACTCTCTCCCCTATCCTACCCCCCAGCCCCCATTCTCTCCCCTATCCTACCCCGCCAGCCCCCACTCTCTCCCCTATCCTACCCCCCTCAGCCTCCACTCTCTCCCCTCTCCCCCCCCCCAGCCTCTCCGCTCACTGGAAATGCCCTGAGCCATAAAGTACAGACAGAAATACAGTAATTTTTAGTACAGTAGAATCTACTTTTTTCCATTTAAATCATACCCAGGAGAAACTGTCAGAAAATATCACAATCTTTTTATTTAACTTTCCTCGGTAGATGGCTCTTAATAGAAGGCATAGCAACCATATTTGTTTTTATATTACTGTATTCTGGTAAGTGCACATGGAGAAAGGTCTTGTGGTGGTAATACTGTGTGTAATAATAATAATAATAATAACTAACGGTTTATTGAAAGAGCTTGGCAGCCAGAAGGCTGAAAATATACAGTTACATAATTGGGGAATGTGTGTGTGTGTGTGTGTGTGTGTGTGTTTATAATTAATATCAACACAACGTCTACTTCTACAGTGGCTTCAAATAATGCAGGTTTGGGAGCTCTCTCTCTCTCTCTCTCTCTCTCTCTGCCTTAGTAGTGTCGAATATTAATATGATGAAACCAACAATAAATGACAGATAATAAACACAAATAACAGTAACACAGAAATATTACACATAAAGAACATATGATAAAGACGGTGTTAGAAGGCTTATAGAAACATCAAATGCTAAAGAAATGTTAAAAATGAAATAATATGAAGAGTAAACAGATAAAAATCGGGTATCAAGTAGAATTATTTACAAAACGCCACAAAAAAAATCTATGAAGTTCAAGTATAAAATTGTTATATTATTTTACAGGTAGATTTATGTGTGGAATTCAATGATAAAAATGAGTTTGTTCAGGTAGAAATGGATACAATGTTAACAGAGGTAGGACAGGTGAAGGAGAGTTACTTAAGGATCTCAGAGTTATTATTGATCGTAAAGCTCGTCAGGACTGTAGGTGTTGTGTTGTGGATTTCGTTATCGCCACCACTGTCGTTCCCACCGCCACCACTGTCACTCCCACCGTTGACACCACCGTCACTGCTGTCAATGATATACCAGTACAATTGCACCCGCCGTCATCACTACTACTACAACTATCGGCATCACTATCACCACCACTGCCATCACTACCACCTCCACCGCCATCATTACCACCACTGCCATTACTACCATCACTGCCATTACTACCATCACTACCATCACTACCACCATCCACCACCACCACTACCACCGCCACCACTACCACCACCACCACCGCCGCCACCAGAGTCGGTCTTAAACTTTCAATTTATAAACTAACTTCTCAAGATGAAAAGTAACATTAAATTAAAACACCGTAATGAAAAAAAACATGGCAAAAAACTTCCTCAGCTCAAACAGTATTATGTAAAAACTGAGACACTGAAACATGGAGCACTGTACTGTACATAAAACACACAAGGACATCGACCCAACATAATTAACTTGAACACTGGGTACACACAGCTTCACCAGCCCTCCACAAGTTTATCTCAAAAATGATGCTAAACTTCCCCCAAGGACTAATGAGTTTAGTAAATTTATTTCTTGTATGTGTTTAATTTACAGTATGGTCAAACATCACTCAATAAAAAGGGGACTTTTAAACCATTCTCTCCTAGCAACGTTAAGATGAAATAAGATTGTACTGAAAGGTAGATTAGAACTTTTACCATACCACTCTGTGTGTGTGTGTGTGTGTGTGTGCTCTCCGGAGGGAAAACCTCCAAAGTGGATAAGTTTTGTTTGTTATCTTATTAGCCGTTTCTGTGGGAAACACACACACACACACACACACACACACACACACACACACACACACACACACATCGTTAAAAAGTTATATCAATTTGTTTTTTGTACTTATTGGAAATATATTTAACGTAAGTTCTGTATACAATATAAATTTGCCTATTTTATGTTAGGAAAGCTTAGGTTAGGTCAGTTAAATTCTCACGCAGTAGAAGCAATAACGATAACAATAATAAAATAACATTAATAAATACTTAAGAATTATGAAAATAAATAAATATTTAAATAAAGTATATTTAACTAAAAAAATTTATATTTAAACAGTAAATAACTGAAGATTTAAATGAATAAATAAATTACGAATAAATAAATAAATAAATGTTGAATGAATGAGTAAATAAATAAAAGAATGAATAAATAAATATTTAAATGGATGAATAAATAAATATTTAAGTGAATAAATTGTATAATATTTAAATTAATATTTTTTTTATATTATAATTGAATAAATTTTTAAATATATAAATAAATATTTTTTTTTAATAAATAAATATATGTTCGACAATAAATGGCCCGGCAGGAAGGAGTACAGTACCATGATGGGCGGTGGCCTGGTGACCTGGTGGGGAGGGAGGAGTACAGTACCATGATGGGCGGTGACCTGGTGGGGAGGAAGGAGTACAGTACCATGATGGGCGGTGGCCTGGTGACCTGGTGGGGAGGAAGGAGTACAGTACCATGATGGGCGGTGGCCTGGTGACGTGGTGGGGAGGAAGGAGTACAGTACCATGATGGGCGGTGGCCTGGTGGGGAGGAAGAAGTACAGTACCATGATGGGCGGTGGCCTGGTGGGCAGGAAGTGTTTGGGTCCTCACAGCCTCACCTAAATTTCTCTTCAGTCACTCTAAACCTCCTCTGGGAACTGTTTTCAGCCCCTTCACTCCCGCCCTCTTTCACGGGGCCGTCTAAGCACCTTATTAGCATTCTATCGACCGTACACTGCCTTTATAGATGGCGGAATTTAACCTACGGAGAAATTCTGAATTTGGGCCTTTTTCCGGGGTTTGTCACATTCATTAGGCCTATATCTATTTATCTTCTCGCATGCGTGAGTAAAATATATTTATCCGGGGGGGGGGGGTCTCAGTAAAGTTAGTTGAACCAACATTGTAACAAACCACAACTTTATTTTATCACACACACACTCAGCTGTACCTTTCCCCATTATCAAGTAGGACTGGATTAAACACTAACGATCCAAAATAAAAAAAAATAAAAAAATTATTCAAATTTATCTTTTCCTTCTTACTGCTGTAACACAAGTATTCCCCTGAGGTGTTATGGTTGACCCTTGGCTTGTCACTCATAAACCAGCATCACCTCGCAGTAATACGTCCATCACCGTAAACTACTTAACACTATTACTGTCCGATCAGGCACACACACACACACACACACACACACACACACACACACACACACACACCTATCCTGCCTATCCCTCACTCCATCCTTTCCCCCATCCTTCTTGGTCTTCCTCTCTCTCTCTCTCTCTATCGTCCGTTACTGAATTATATATTTTTATTATCTTTCGTTCCTAATTTTCTCTATATTTATACCACCTTAACAAACACTGGTCTGCCTTCTGTCCAATGCCTTCACTCTCCTCACTGTAAATGTTCTCCAGCACAATCTTGTCTTACTGTGCTTCCTTCTCTTGTACACTGACACTCTGTTATCTTATCTCTCCCTCTAAACCTCGCCTATCTTTGCTTCCTTTTTAGTACATTCCTAATTTATTTCCTAATAATTTGTATCACTGATATTTTCAACGCAGTCACAAACACACACTCTCTCTCTCTCTCTCTCTCTCTCTCTCTCTCTCTCTCTCTCTCTCTCTCTCTCTTCCCATCTCACTACTTATCTGTGTCTCTCCTTTACTCTCTCAGCGTCACAGCCCACTCAGCCCCCACCCACTCAGCCCCCTCCCACTCAGCCTCCGCCCACTCACCTACCGTCTTCCTTTATATATAACACACCTCATCCAGGCTGCGTCCTTGGGAGGAAGTAGTGAGGCTCCTGGTCGTACCCAGAGAGCACTTGTGAGAACCTAGAAACTCACTCAACCACCATCACTACCAATACCACCATTACCACCCCACTACCACCACCACGTCCACCATCACTAATACCACCACCACCACCACCAGAGAGAGAGAGAGAGAGAGAGAGAGAGAGAGAGAGAGAGAGAGAGAGAGAGAGAGAGAGTCAACCAATTTAAATCATTCTTACATCTTCAGGTACGAGAAATATTCGTCATATAAGCTTTTGAGAGTCCCTACACTTGAGGTACGTACTGTAGCTTTCCCAGAACAGTGGAGTTTTGGAGGCTTGATCCTAATCACATCTCTTTTACTGTATCTCTATTATACGTGGCCACTATTTTTAAGACAGAGCTGAAATTGGCCAGGGATGGACATAGGTTAGGTTAGGTTAGGTTAGGTTAGGTTCTCTAGTACTATGACTTGGGTAACACCGGGGACCTCAGTAGTACGGTAAACAGTCTCTCTCTCTCTCTCTCTCTCTCTCTCTCTCTCAGCTGAGGAAAATAAGACTTTTAACTGATGTAGTTCAATTAAGCTCCATAATGAAACAAGACACTTGTAACATCACCTGGGGCGTGGCCGAGAAAAATACCCCTTGAGGAAAAGAAAGAAAGGAGGAGTCTCTATTGAGGACGTACACACACACACACACACACACACATACAACATACGTACACCCCCCCCACACACACACACCTCCCCAACGTACAGGTAATTTCCCCGGCCACTCTAACTTGAGCACTTCCAGGTACAAAATTTTCGACCCGACGTTCATATTTCGAGAGGTGTAATGACTACCTGGCACCCTCTGCCCTCGGCTCTCGTCCCCACAATGCAACACTGTGTTGTTTGTTTACTTCTTCCATGCCTTGAAAAATGAAGAAGAAATAAGTGGAGTTTTTCTGATATTGGGATTGTATGTTTTTTTTATATTACTTTACTCCTGACTAAACCTAAGCTTGAGTCATCAATTGATAAGATTACAGTGTTGTTTTGGCTCTGTTTTTGATAAAGGTGTTAAATTCGTTTATTTGTCCCAGTTTATTCGTACTTTTTACTTTGAGAAAAATAATTTAATCCCACATATTTTCGAAGTTTGTAGAAAGTTTTGGCCTCGCAATTCATAATCCGCGGCTGGAACTCCGGCGGGCGGTGTGTGGCCAAGAACGCTCAGACTGTCGCCCATTTTGACGCGTTATGCCGAGATAAGAATAGAATTTGTATCTATATTATGGATTTAACTGGTTATTTTCGCTCCTTGTATCCGATAAACTGTTAGAAATAAAATCGGTGTCGAAATAAAATCGGTGTCGAAATAAAATCGGTGTCGAAATAAAATCGGTGTCGAAATAAAATCGGTGTCGAGGAAAGTAGAAGTAGTGGTCGTTCATGAGAGGAGGAGGAGGGCGAGGCAGCAAGGTAAAATCAGGTTAGGTCATGTCAAATTACTGTTTGGAAACTGAGTTAGCTTGGGCCGGGGGTTGTTTGAAATAGTTTGAGCGAAGGTGTGGTAAACAGGGTCAGGCTGGGTTAGGGTGATTGACCCAAGTGAGGAACTACTGGTGTGTGTAGAGGGGTGGGGGGGTGGGGGGGGGGGTTGACCACACCCACCATAACTTTAACCACCTGAATACAAGAAACGATCCTATTGACTAAGAAAAATTAAGGCGGGTTAAAGTTGTTGATGTGTTTAGGGCCTAATTGTGGTCTTGCCAATTACCGTATGAACGTGTGTGGTGTAACAATGCTGGAACAAGAGTGTGTAAGATATGGCCGGTGTTCAGTAGACTGTACCACTGATCACCACACTTACACTGTCTCTCTAACTTTCCTTCAAGTACGACAGGTGTATTGTGAACAGACCTAATTTATATATGCCTAGAGTTACAAATAAACTCTTTGAAATATTAGGTCAAACTTCACCCACAGAACTTAATAAAAATGAGGATCACATGAAGATTAGTTCCTCAAGGTTATTTCACCTAAAGATTTACCACCATGATGCTAACCTAACCTAACTTAACTTAACCTAACCTAACCACCATGATGCTAACCTAAGTTAACCCGTCCAAGAGTTTAATCATACAGGTGAACTACGCCAAGGGTGGATAATCTTCATGTGATACGAAATGAGAAATTCAACTAATGCATAAATTTTGTTGTGAGGATCAACCTATTCGTGAAATAATGAGTTCAGGTTAATCAGAACTACATTAACCAAAGAACACCTGGCACTGATTACTATGACTATGGCGGGGAAAAATATATATGAGAAATAGAATTTCACATCACACATACCCAGAATGGAAATTGGTGAAATATAACGTTAATATAATATAGTTTATACTCTTAATTTAATTGTCTGTTGCAGCTGACAGCAGAAAACCTGACGCTGAAAAGTTAAATGAACGTTGACGAGAAAAAAAAGATTGAAGTTAGAAATATATCATTGTGCAATAGTTTAGGTAAATGGGAACACATGAAGATTAATCCCCAGCTTATTTCACCTAATGAGTAAACAGCCTAACACTACCCGGCTGGTTATATTAGGTTAGGTTACGTTACGTTATGTTGGACTAAGCATTAAGGTGTTTAATCTAAAGGTAAAACAAGCTGGAAAATGAACAGAATTTTTTTTCGCATCCTAAATAACTCCTCAACGATGGATGCAAATTTAATACTTAATATAACTCACGACTGTCTATTTATTAAAAACTTAATTGCCTAAATCGTTCATATCATAACTTGCAAATTCTGACCCTGGATACTCAGATATTCGTAAGACACATTACTTGAAAATATAATGTAAGAATGACGACTGTGTAGGTGATTACGTTGAGGTAGGAAGAGAAGGGAATAACTACACGGAATAGAACTCGTAAGAAGGGAAAGAGTAAACAAATAAACACTGGTATTGTCAGATCCATCGGGGAAGAAAGAAAGAAGAGAGGAAGAGAGAAAAGGGGGAGAGAGGGAGGGAGGATGGAAGGGTAGAGAGGAAGGAGGGAAGGATGGAAGGAAGGGAGGGAGGGAGGAAGGAAGGAGTGAGTGAGAAAGGGAGGAAGGTGGTGCTGGGAACATCAAAGCAAGGGATGATGAACCCAGCGAGTACATTTAAAAATAAACGGGATTTGTATATTGTCGGGTTTTAGTTATTAAAATTACAAATAAAAATATATGGATGGGATAGAAACGTTTTTTTAAGAGAGAAGAAAGAAACGTTTTTAAAGAGAGATTAGAGAGAGAGAGAGATAATCGAGGTTGGTTTTTTGTACCTTAGTATTAAAGAGATCCAATTCACCTTTGACTTAACACAGTATTTTCCACGGTATATTTAATCTCACAAATGGTCAAGTACTTTAGTTTTTTTTTCCAGAAGATAAAATAAAAACTAAAAAATTATGGTAGAAAATTGAAAGGGTTTTGCATTATTATTTACGCCAGTCGTACTCCACTTAACTTAATTGGTGGTGTAAAGGCGGATTTAACGTGTGTGTGTGTGTGTGTGTGTGTGTGTGTGTGTGTGTGTTTCCCGTATAAGGTCACGTATGTTTATATGGCAGTCAGTACAATAATAAACGCTCCTTTAAAATACAATAAAATGGGTAACATAACACTTAACAAGAACATCATTACCTAAAACACTTCACCAAAACACGTGTAAGTTCTCCTTCTGACCCTGTTATTGACTTTAAAATGACAGGTCAGGAAAAATTCGACCCAACTATTTACAAAACCTAAGAAAGATTATGGGAAACTGTAGATCAGAATTAGGAAGAAAGTTGAAAAAAAAAACAGTTGAAAATTAATGATTGAGGAATAATTGTTGGTGAATGATTATTATTGATAGGTAATTGATAATTGATAGTATTTGATAATTGATATTTATTACTTTAGATTCTTAGTTATAAATTCTTCTCTGATGATAATGTTTGAGAGAGAATAAATTTTCCGGAATAAAAAAAAAATATAAATTCATAAAACAAATCCTTTGATAAGAATAGTGAAAGAAAAAATCCTAGAGTACACGGAATAAATAGCCTTAAAATTGATTCTTTATTAACGTGAACAAATCTTCCAGAAAAACATGTGACCGAATCCTGAGAAAATCGATCAAATCTCCCTGAAACAAGACAAAAAAAAAAAAACACACACACAATCCCTCAAACTATGGAACACATCTTATTATGAGAAAAAAGTCTGAAAAAAATATAATAACTGAGGAGAAAATACCACAACGACTGGATGGTTGATATTTTATAAGACCCGAATAAAACACCAAGCCTTACCTTCGTTTCTCAGGTATGAAGATCTGTAGTAATTAATTAGACAGGTAAAGGTGTTTTCAATATAGTTATGGGTCACTATTTTCCCTTGGCTTCTATACACGATTGAACTTTATATGAGAATGAAAATAGAAATATCATACCTATTAACAATACGACTTTATTAACCTCCACCTACCGTGTTCACCTGCATATAATTACCCACCTACTTATCTGCTATGTCATTATCCCCCTCCCACCTGCTGCTAAACTACCAACCTCTCTTACCTGCTAAGTAATTACCCCACTCTCATCGACTACGAGACTATTATCCCCTTCTCACCTGCTGTTAAATTACTACCCCCTACAATCTCCTGTTAAACTACTACCCCCTCTAACCTCCTGTTAAACTACTACCCCCTCTAACCTCCTGTTAAACTACTACCCCCCTCTAACCCCCTGTTAAACTACTGCCCCCCCTCTAACCCCCTGTTAAACTACTACCCCCCTCTAACCCCCTGTTAAACTACTACCCCCTCTAACCTCTTGTTAAACTACTACCCCCTCTAACCTCCTGTTAAACTACTACCCCCCCTCTAACCTCTTGTTAAACTACTACCCCCTCTAACCCCCTGTTAAACTACTACCCCCTCTAACCCCCTGTTAAACTACTACCCCCTCTAACCTCCTGTTAAACTACTACCCCCTCTAACCTCTTGTTAAACTACTACCCCCTCTCACCCCCTGTTAAACCACTACCCCCTTCCATTTGCTATTAAACCACTATCCCCTCTTATATTCCTTGCCGTTATCCCTCCCTATTTAGTTGCTAAACTACTACCCTTTCTTACCTGCTAAGCCAATCTCCCTCCCCCCTTCACCAGCAACAGGGAATTCAATTCACAGCGACATCAATCTTGCTTATCTCACCTCGGAGTGATTCAAGGCTCGTTGGCCCCGCGAGTCCATCAACCTAACTCGGCCAAAGGATCACTCTACTTCGGAGAAAAGATTGCCCTAATTCGGTCAAAGATCATTCTGGGTTCTTGTAGTACGTCGTCTCAAATCTTTTAGGTCAAGGAAGGAGTCTCTTTTTTTATAGTTTAGTAGTGACTTGTGTAAGGTTGGATTTTGTTCATTGAGGCTTATATATTGAATCAAATCTCACGAGAATATGTTAACTTGGTACGTAACTGAAGACACACCTCTGAGTTATAGTGCCTCCTAGAGTTGCCCATTATACAGACACACGTGTTGAATAATTTTATATTTTCTTAGTATATATTTTCTAAATCTCTTTCCTGGTTGAAGTATTAGATTTGGTACTCTGTTTGTGGACTGCTAATGGGACAAGTCTTCAACGCTACTACACTCCTTACTCCTAACACAATTTGTCTCACTTCTCTCACTCTCCCTCACCTCTCACTCTCCCTCACCTCTCCTCTCACTCTCCCTCACCTCTCCTCTCACTCTCCCACACCTCTCACTCTCCCACACCTCTCACTCTCCCTCACCTCTCACTCTCCTTCACCTCTCCCTCTCCCACACCTCTCACTCTCCCTCACCTCTCACTCTCCCTCACCTCTCACTCTCCCTCACCTCTCCCTCTTCTCCTGCTAAAATCGTCTATTTTTCCATCAAAACTGAATCCCCAGCAAACACTTGATTCCTCTTCACTCTTTAGATGAATGACTTCCCCTACACGTTAGCGAATTCGTCATTAGTGAAGATGATGAACCTTCAGTAGTGTAAGTCAAATCTCATCTTATTCTCGACTGTACCTAGATGAATAACTCTGCTGTATTCCTCTGATCGTGTATACCTGTTATCAGAACGTCATTAGAGGAAGCAATTAACAAGCAGGTGATATAACATGTACTCTACCTACCTGTGTGAGCTACTTGTGTGATCTTTACCCCTTATTGTTTAGTCCTTGACGGGATTATGTCCTCTGAGAACCGTTTAAGTGTCTGTTTGATGATACTTCTTCCTTGTTACCTGCTCCTCCTCCTCCTCCTCCTCCTCCTCCTCCCCGTCCTTCTCCTCCTCCTCTTCGTCTTCCCCTTCCTCTTCCCCTTCTTCTTCCTCCCCCCTCCCCAAACACGTACCCATGTCGCCTCATTCAGTAAAAAGTAAATAAACGACTGAATAAACACACACACACACACACACACACACACACACTAGACTACCGTTTGTTTGTCATTAAAACTTGAGATAGTTCCATGTTCATTTTTCATTTGTTTCTCTCAGTCCTCATAAATGCGTCCTTCTGTAGTCTGTTTTCTTTGTAGGATTCATAAGAAAAAAGATGTAGTGTTGAATGTGTCTACCACCATAAACTCTCTCTCTCTCTCTCTCTCTCTCTCTCTCTCTCTCTCTCTCTCTCTCTCTCTCTCTCTCTCTCTCTCTCTCTCTCTCTCTCTCTCTCCTTTTATTAATGAGAAATTTAACTCTCGGTCATTTATTTTTTCATGTTCTGTTTCTCTTGTTATCTCTCTCATTTACCTTCTTCTCTCCCGGTACTTCCCTTATTCTCTCTCAATCTCTCACATACACCTTCCTCTCCGTTGCTTCACTTCTTGTTTATCTTGCCTCTATTCCCTTCCCTAACTCCTTCCATTTCTTATATAACTCCTCTCTCCCATACTCCTTACTTCCCTTACCTCCCTCACACCACCCATTTCTCCATTCACCCCCTTCCTCCTCCGTCATTCCACTCCTCCTTCCCACCTTCTGTTCCCGTATCCTCTTATGTCACCACACTACTTAGAATGCGGAATAGCGACGTCGTTCGACACATGTCTCTCTCTCTCTCTCTCTCTCTCTCCGGGTTCGTAATCTCCTACCGAGACTGTCCAATCATGTGTGTGTCAGGTTCCAGGCTCGGTGTGTAAGTCCAGGGGCTCTCACTGTGTAATTGGGAGTCTGGATCTCATTTTCCAGCGAGACGAAGGAAGGAGATGGGTCCTCTTCGGTTATATGGCTTTACTATGAAGGAATGAGTGAATGAGTGAATGAGAGAGAGAGAGAGAGAGAGAGAGAGAGAGAGAGAGAGAGAGAAATCGTTTCCTCTGCTCGGATTCTATATAGGCAACTATGGATTACTCGTATTATGACATTCCAACTGGAAATTCATTAAAGTGGAATGTAGAATGGCAACAGAATACCCGATGCTTAGGGATACATAAATGGTAAAAGATTACTAGAGAGGCTATATAGAAGACTCATGTGATCACCCCATCGATGGACACATATTGTATATTCGGCGATGGACACATACTATTTACCCCAGCGATGGACACATACTATTTAGCCTAGCGGTGGACACATACTATTTATCCCTACGCTGGACACATACTTTTTACCCCAGCGATGGACACATACCATTTACCCCAGCGAAGGACACATACTATTTAGCCTAGCGGTGGACACATACTATTTACCCCAGCGATGGACACATACTATTTAGTCTCGCGGTGGACACATACTTTTTACCCCAGCGATGGACACATACTATTTAGTCTAGCGGTGGACACATACTTTTTACCCCAGAGATGAACACATACTGTACACTTGTTCGTGGCGTGGGAAGATTTACAACATAAACAACTAGTATAGTATAACAGTACAGCCGAATTCATCCAATATAACATTACGGATAACAAGAATGATTTAGTGATATAACGGGAAATAACACAGAGGTAATAAAGACTGATGCTCTGCCAGACGTAGTTCAGAGCGTGTGTAGTTATCGTTGTGAGTTGTTATTGTTGATGTAGTCGCTTTTGTTTTCATAATTATTGTTGTTATAATTCTTGATGTCGTCGCTGTTGTTGCTGTTTCGTTGTTTTTGTTTTTTGTTGTTGCTTTTGTTGTTATTTTCGTTTACATTGTTGTTGTCGTCATCGCCTTCGTGGTTTAAAGCGCATCTTGACAACTAATACCTTCTATTATCACTTTAACTGAGGAGTCTGTAGGTACACATGGCGTAGTTTTTAACCAATTACCTTTTACCTGCCAGTTGTGTGTGTCTGGCTGTACCATCATCAGGTCTGAGAAGAGCGAGAAGGTGATGATGTTGTCCAATAACTCGATATATTTTTCTAAAGCACAAACCTTCTTTAAGGCTTTTTATATATCAACGGCTTATCTGCTGGTGGTGTGGCAGCTCCTGGGGTGATTTTTCAGAGGATGTACTGGTGAGCGTAACTTGTAGATTATCTCCGAAGCTGTGTTATATAGAATGATCTTTTCTTAGGAGTAAATCCCCGAAAAGATGAGGTATAAGTCTGATTCCTTAAATGGTTTCAGGAGCCGAGGGTGTAAATTATCATATTTTCAACTTGAGATTAAATAGAAAAAATCCATCTCCTTTACTCTATTTTATATATTGAGAAGGATTTTATTCATGGTGGTGGGCTGGTCCCCTAGCAGTTTGAGGTATGGCCGATCTCTACCTCCCATTGCTGATTCCTAACTTTTTCTCTCATTCTTCTCTTCCTGTTTTACTCAGATATAATACTTGCTATAGAACAATCATGGACAGGCACGGTAGATAATTCACTGGCGTTCCTGTTGACATGTCCTGTAGTGTTACCCTCAGTGCTTACAGGATATGTACCAACGAAACCAAACAATTAGAGACTGAACAAAACAAAGCCTTGGATATGTGAGGACAATATATGAAGGTGGAAAGTGTTAAATATTTGTAGGGAGGGGAAGAATGGGATATTTTGAGATTACGTTAAGTAAGACGTACAGGCTCAAATGGTATTAGTGGAGAAGAATGTAGATTTTTTTATACATTCAGATACCACGAGAAAGGTTTAGGTATACTTGTAAAATAAAAGATTGGTAAATACGTAAGTGCAAGACCAGTGAAGGGGAAACAAGCATCGAAAGCAGGAAGTAGAGAAGCTTAAGAATATCACAGAGAAATTAAAATCGTGCGTAGAAAGACAATGGAGGATTTGCTACATAGGACACGCCAGGTAAGAACAGATGACCACTGGATAGGTAACTGGAAGTAAATGTACAGAGAGATAAAATAAATAAATCATAAAGGAAAACATACAAACATTACCATCTACTATCGTTCAGTTTATTTTATTTCTTGGGGTTTTATTTTAGATATTTTATTATAGTATTTCTGTGCTTTTAGTTCTTTAAGCTCTGGGCTTTTGTTAATATTTATTTAGTTGTAAATAACACCCTGAGTTGTGTGTTTCTCTAGTGGGTGTGTACAGTTACCCTGGCAACCCTCAGAGCTGTGTTATGTGTTAGAGTGTCACAGAGTCAAAGGTCAGAGTTACAACATTGAGAAAAAGGCGCCTCTTGGGGGTGAGTTGTGTTTACTTACCTTCAAACAATATATATATATATATATATATATATATATATATATATATATATATATATATATATATATATATATATATATATATATATATAATGACAGCCTCAGGTGGTACTGAAGACACTGTTTCATGTAGTTTTTGCGGTTGTTACTTCTCATAATTTCTTGAAAGTCTGTAATTTCTATCTGGAGTTCATTCGTAATGCGAGTCAGGTTTTATAAATTAGTACTTGGAGGCAGAACACTCAAGGGTTATATTCGTAACTAGTAATAATTAGACCACAGGTAAGAGTGCCTATCTTCTCCTACCTTACTTGAGTGTCGGCAATGAGGTGTTTCTGCTTCAGTTACTGTGGTGAAGTTGTTAAAAGAAACTGTTATAAGAATTTTATGTTTACGTATGAAGGTAACTACAGACCCCCCCCCCCTCTCTCTCTCTCTCTCTCTCTCTCTCTCTCTCTCTCTCTCTCTCTCTCTCTCTCTCAGGAGTCGTAACCTGCAACAGTTAATCTCCGCCATGCAAGGTGTTGATAACTAGCGTAATAAAGCACGAGCCTTGCAATGGGCCACATAACTGGTCTATTCAGAGTTGCAATTAGTCAGTGGCGACGCTTTTAAAGTGCTGAGCTCCCCGCGAATAACTTCCTTCTGCCTTGAGTGTTCCCTATTTAAATGCCAGCTAAAAGCTTTTTAAACGCGCCCCCTTCCCACCTGTGTTGACGGTGAATGGTGGAAAAATGTGTTTGCTTTCTGTTTATGTCTTTTCAATGCGTGTCTATGTTTGTTTGTTCGTATAAAAACGTATATGTGTTTTGTGCTATTTTTTCCATCTTTAGGTTTTACGAATTTACTTTTCGTAGACATTATGTGCTTGTGTGTTTGGTTTGTTTGCGATGTTCGTGTGTGTTTGCTTTTTTTATTGTTTATTTTATTAATTGTTTGCCAGTCTATTCTACTGTGGCAGATCTCTTAAATCAATATCTTTATGACCGTGTTAATAATTGTGGTAGAAATGTGTATATATCCGAATGTTTATTTTTTCAACATGTGTTTGTGTATCCTCAGAGATTATATAGACTGTTTGTGTTGATTCAATATGTACGGTTGTGGTAATACCTTCCAAACATACAGTATATATATTGTGTGTTTTTCTTTCACTATAATGGTGTAAAAGGTTTAGCTCTTTATATGTAATATGTGTTTTTGTTTATTTATGGAATTTATTGATGTGTGTGTGTGTGTGTGTGTGTGTGTGTGTGTGTGTGTGTGTGTGTGTGTGTGCTATTGTTTGAATTATATTTCAAACAATTACATACATTTTTTTAGATAGATTTTCACGATACTAGTTTCTCTGTAATCTTTGCATGTTTAAGTCTGAGAAAAAAAGTGAACTTCCTTTTGAATAATAAATAATACTCCTCAAGATATAAATTGAATCATATGAAATTCAAGAGAAACGAACCAAGACACCCACCTGGCGGGATACTGATTGCCCTGTTTACCTGTGTGTGAGTGAGTGTATGTTTATATTTACACAATACTTCAATTTATTTATCCATTGCTATTATTTACATGGGTTGGCTTTCTGTTCGTCAATAAATCATGTTTGTGTTGTTAGACTACTGAAGTGGTTTTTCTTGTCGAATTCATGTTTTTGTAATGCTTGTTTGGGTGATGATCGTCGCTTGTATTAGTGATAGGTTAAATACATCTGTGGTTTTCTATCGTTACTGTAGTGTATTTATATTTATTTGTTTTATACTTATGTAATTATTAATTTCATATTTGATAAAATATACTGTTAATGGCAAGTGTGAATTTTTTATTTTTTTATTTTATTTACTTTCTTGTGTGGGTCTTCTCCTTCACCTGGCGATGAGAAAATTATGCTCGATGAACCTTGTCCTGTGGTCTGACAGAAGGAGAGTTGCCATAGCGAAGAAACAGCTGGTAAACACATACACACACACAAACACACACACACACACACACACGCACACACACACACTTAATTTTTATTTATTTTTTTTCTCTCTCTCTCTCTCTCTCTCTCTCTCTCTCTCTCTCTCTCTCTTTCTCACACACACACACACACTAAGGGAAGTTGTAAAGAATAACACCGAACACAAATTTCTATTCAAATCCTGAGACAACTTCAAATTTATGACATCAGGTAATTGCGGAAGTGGCTAACAAGAGTAGAACCTCGTGAATCACTAGACGTTCCACTAAAGCAACAATTAGCATGACAAAGCTGCAATATCCGTCTTAAAGTGAACACACCACTCTCCTCCCCTCACTGTTGGTATATAGTTATGAAGGCTTGTGACAGGATGAGAGCTAGAAGAACTTGTTGTTTGGGACTAAAGGTGAAAGTGGGGGTTCGTTTTCTGGGGATTGTGTTGCTTATATCTGTGTTTGGGTTTTTGTTTGTAGGTAAAATGATGAATGTTTCTTTTTTTTTATGTTGTGTTAATGATAAAATTCTCTTGATTGGTTTGGTGTTTCGTGTCTGTCTTTTGTCTCTCTCTCTCTCTCTCTCTCTCTCTCTCTCTCAATGGGAAAGACCTACCTACCATTCTGTCTCGTGTAGGAAGTTTCAAAGATAAGACTCTGGAATAGCAACAGACGCATATACAGCTTACTTGAATTACCCGAATATAGCGTTATAAATAAGCTTTAATGTTCATAGTGGCAAGTTTTAAGCGTAAAGCAAAGTAAATTGTATGTCGTTATGCAAAAAAAAAAGAGAATTTGTATCATCAAGCTGCAGTCTGTTGCTTTGAATAACGCTAATTATTGATATTTACATAGTGAAGTGTAAATAAACATATATTTTTTTTAAGGCACCAATTTATGCTCTTATTATCACAGGGAAATTACTACACTTGTACTTTATATCTTAACCTGGACTTTATGCCTCAATCTGTCTGGACATCTAATGGTCAAACATGCTTTTTATGACAGTCTTATATGACATTCATTTAGATATTATAAATGGTAGCAAAAAAAATACTTAGAAATATCAACAATATAATCTCACAAAAAGAAAGAAATATACTTGCTCAACACACACACATATATAACACAATAAATATTTCCGGTGTCATAGTCAAAAGGTTGAATTTGAGAACATTCTTGCAATTTCGGACTGACAATCTTCCACTCCCGCGACTCCGAGATATGAGAGAACGCATGTATTATTACCATTTGGTTTATTGAACTGATCCCGGCTGTGGTACGATTAATTGTATAAAATTTCGGGAAAAAAAGTACAAAAAAATTCATTTCCCGAGATGTAAAAATTGTATCTTTTTATTGTTGTAGTTTGTGTTTATAGTTAATTAAATATTTTAATTAGGTTCTATTAACATATTACATCACAATATATTAATTTTATGGTGTTTCTCCTACGGTATCATATAAGGGGATTCGAAATGTTTGGGGGAAGGACTATTATCGTGGTTGGAGTGTACCTAAACTTACACGCTGGGAGATAGATGTAAGAGTTGGTTGAGTAAAGACGAAGAAAACCCTCCATGGTGGCGGTGTACAGTGACTATGGTGCCTGTGTGTGCTCGTCCATATAGATATTAAACCTAATTTGCTTTTGATTTGACACAAGTTGAATGAGTTTTAACTGGTAAGAAGTTGATAGTTAAATGTATCCTAAGCTAAAACTCCCCATCCCATTAGTGACAATGTTATTAATAATATATAAAGTATTGTGTCACTTTGTAAACACCGCAGCTTCCCTATTACATTGAGTTACTTACACAATGATGTGTTAATGTGAGTTATGAGAAACAGTGAGACGAGAAGGACGATTTGTATTTGATTTTTTTTTTGAGTGAGAGAGAGACGAGAGTAAAGGTATTGTAGACTGTCAGTGAGTGTTAAGTCTGTCAGTCAGTGTATGATGCTGTCAGTTTGCTCGAGCAACTTTTTTTAAACATCAACCATTATTTTTATGTTTCTTCGTATTCATTCTCTCTTTGCTGTTCCCTGAGAGTGAAAGAAAGAGAAAAGGCGAGATGAAAGAAAGAGAGATAGAAAAATAGAGAGAAAAAAAGGAGACACTATGACAAATTATGATAAAATCAGAGACAAATGATCCAATGTCCCAGGTGTGTTTCATAAAGCTAGGTCAAAGGTCACAGGGTGTAGGTGAAAGTTAGCAGGGAAGATAGTGTTATTGTGGTCGTCGGGGGGAAGAAACGAGGAATTATTCTCCTATTGTTATGAGTCTGTCATAATAATGGTGAACAGTTATGGTAGTTTTAAGCCATAGGTGGGGTAATAAACAGGTAATGTGCCAGTGTATCAAGAATGATTGTGTGTGCTCTCTCTCTCTCTCTCTCTCTCTCTCTCTCTCTCTCTCTCTCTCTCTCTCTCTCTCTCTCTCAGGTCTTGCACAAGGCAGGGACATAAGAGGAGTCTCTTCTTAACTATGTACATACATTTGCTACTGTACCTTACTCTCCCTCACCTCCCTCATCTTCCTCACCTTTACCTCCCTCACCTCCCTCATCTCCCTCACCTCCCTCATCTCCCTCACATTTACCTCCCTCACCTCCCTCATCTCCCTCACCTCCCTCACCCCCTCATCTTCTTTACCTCCTTCGTGTTCGTCACCTTCTTCCCGTGTGTACTGGTAGATCGTCTAGCTAGGAGAGACGGAAGACAATGAGAGACGGAAAAAAGGTTGGATAATAGACAGAGAGAGAGAGAGAGATACACACACACACAGACAGACAGACAGACATCCAGCTCTTTCCTCTACCTCTCCTTAGGCGATAGGCGCAGTTCAACATAGCTTCGGGAAACTCGTCTAACTTTAGCTCTTCTCGTAAGCAAATTTTAGCTTTTGGGAGCAGCCTGACTTAGCAACTATTAAAGTTTAGTTCAAGAGATGTGTAACTTAAGTGTCAAGGGGTAAGATTAATGTTATTACCTCCTGCTGACTAATTTGGCTAGAGGGCGAGTGTGGTCCATAGAGAGAGAGAGAGAGAGAGAGAGAGAAAGTGTAGTGTAAGGTGTGTGTGTGTATTGATGGGAGGAGAAGAGAGAGAGCGAGAGTGAGAAAGTAACTAATGAAAATAAGAGTAAGATTAAGAGAATAGCATAATAAAATAAAATATCCGGAGATCAATAAAACACACACACACACACACACACACACACACACACACGACAACAACGACATTATTCAGACGCAATTACCTACTGTCCATAACCACGACACAGCAAGTACTATATGCCAGGCGTGTAAGTAACCACACACACACACACACACACAGGGAGTCCTCAAACCAAGCAGAATCATCTTTAACATACCGACACAGTGAGGCTGGCGGGGTATTAACTTTCCAATTGGAAGCTGAGAAATATGCTAATAATATTCATGAAATGACTTCCATTAGATTATGGCTTACGGCTATGCAAATTCCTCTTTCTCTGTCTCTCTCTCTCTCTCTCTCTCTCTTTCTCTTTCTCTCTTTCTTCTCTCAGTTTTTATCTCTCTTTCTCTCTCGTAGATTCAACAGTTACGGCTAAAACAGTTTCAGTTGGTCTGTATAACCTAGCTGATATAAAACAGACGGAAATTCTATGACACTACAATGACTATGCCTCCTACTCTTTCTCCTCCCTCCTCTTCCTTCCCCCCCCCCCTCCTCCCCCTTCTCCTCCTCCTCCTTTTCCCCATCCTACTCCCCCTCCTCCTCCTTCTCCCCCTCCCCCCCCCCTACCCCTGACGCGGTAATCTGGTAGCTAAAGCCAACAAGGGGACACGCGGACGCATATGCTTGTGGCGTGGTAAATATGCACCATGTAAGTATAATGCAATCAACAGGTCGTGCAGGTGAGTAGCGGGAAGCAATGCATACCTTAAAGCTTCTCGGAATGGGTCTCTTTAGTTCCTGCCGAGGACACCAGGATGGGGTGAAACTTTATCACAACAACAGCAAACAAGGGAATAGGGGAGAATTAGGTAAACAGGTAAACACGTAAATATGTAAACACGTAAACAGGTAACCAGTTATGCACGTAAACAAGTAGCCAGTTAAACATGTAAACAGGTAGCCAGTTAAACATGTAAACAAGTGATCATGTAAACACGTAAATAGGTAAACCAGGTAAACAGGCAACCAGGTAAACACGTAAACAGGTAATCATATAAACAAGCAAATGAGTAAACGTGTAAACATATATTCAGATAAACACGTAAACAGATAATCGGTAAACACGTAAACAGCTAACCAGGTAAACAGGTAAAGCGGATAATTTAGTACAGTATTATTACAAATATATTTGTATATGTATGTACAAGTAAATTTACAAACACAAATATATTCACACATTTATTTACATGTGAATCACTAACTTGATTAAACCATAAAATGATTACTTTACAGAAACACTCCATTATTGCAACCACAACAGATATAATAACCCTAACGACAAATCACAACATATGTTTGAAAGTAAATCACATGCTATCAGTAGGAGTAATGACAGTAGATACAAAAACATTCCATTATATCAGTAACAAAAACATACATTTAGAATACGTAACAATCTCCCTTAACAACAATAACAACAACAACAAAGAAAATGATAGTGATAATTACAACAATTATTACAATGGCTTAAGTAATTATCACTAACTACAACCGTTTCATGAGTACTACAAAAAATCTACAACAATAATAATACACTAACAACAACAACAACAATAATAATAATAATAATAATAATAATAATAATAATAGAAACAACAACAACAATAATAATAATAATAATAATAATAATAATAATAGAAACAACAACAACAATAACAATAATACAAAAACAACAACAACAACAACAACAACAATAATAACACACACACAAAAATAACAAATCAACACAAAAAAATAATAATAATAATGAAAAAAGTTCTTAGTGTCAGCAGGTTCTAAAGAGTGACTTTTATGCGTGCAAATTGTTGGCCACGAGAAGCCCGGGCGGAAAACCAGCAGATTTATCAGGAAAATCCGGCGAGCGGCGACGCAAATTGGAGGCTTCGTCAAGTGAATTACCAGGCAGACGCTCCGTATGTGTGTGTGCGTTGTGGGTGTGTGTGGGTTGGGGGGGGGGGGGGACTTGTGCTTAAATAACAGTGTGTATTGTGTATTTATTTGAAGTGTTCGGTGTTTCTTTAACGTGTGGGAAGGGCGGATGGTGTGGTAATAGTGTAACTCTAAGATAGTTTATATTTTTTATTTTTTTTTTTGGTATTTTAAGGTCACGTAGCAATACTGTAATTTTTATTGGGTTAGTATTTTTTTTTTCTTGCAAATATATTTCTTTTTTTCCTTGGGTGATATGGTAATACTGCATGACTGGCGAGTTTGTAATGAAATAGATTTTCTTCTTTATGATGTGGTAATACTGTGTAATATATGTATCTTCCAGAGTTTATATAATTTTTTTTTTGCTTGGGGTGGTGTGGTAATACTATGTTTCCTAATGACCTTTGTACAGAAATAACACTTGATTAGTTCCTGCATTTATCCGGTAATTTTTTTATGTCATTTTATTTTGCGTTTATGTAGAAGCTTTGGTGGGAGTTTTCATTATTACTTTATGGTTAATAACCTTTCAAAATATCTAGGGTGATCGGAAAGTCCTTGAGCACCTTGAATAATTAACAATATAGTCGTTCCTTGTTATACCTACATTATTATATACCTTGTTCTACCTACAATATTTATTATAAGTAAAACAAGATGTATAACAATGTGTATATAACATGGAAGAACTAAGCTCTTCATTACCATACGTGTACAGAGATTTTTCGCTCACCCTACATAAGTTTAGGAATTAGTTTTGTTATAATGTACTAATGTATTATAACAGCTAAGAATTTTGGGCACGTAACATAACATCACTTTCTATACGAGACAACTTGTATTAAGAATTATCAGAGAAGTTTAGACAGGAACAGTAAACACGGCGAAATGTGAACTTCTTGACGACAGAATGAGTAGGTGATGGACGAGGGTGTGTTTGGAGACTACAAAAATAGAGGCTTTTTGGAGTGTTGTCTGGTTGAATAGGTAAAGAAATAATGAGGGAAAGAGTGGATAAGAGAGAGAGAGAGAGAGAGAGAGAGAGAGAGAGAGAGGTATTAGTACGTAGAATCAGTAAAGGTGTTAAAACAGATACTGAGACACACAACGATTCATCACAAGCTAAGATGAACAACCATGAATGACAGCAAGAGCAGCAGTACAGCAGCAGCAACATCAATAATAAAAGCTCATAACAGCATCAATAACAGAGGCAGGCATCAACAACATCGGTAATGAAGGCTAAAGAAGTTACAGCATTGAACAACAGAAACAACTAAAGGCATAACATCAACAGCAGAGGCAGCAGAAGTTACAACATGTACAGCATAGGCAGCAGCAGCGGTACCTTTAATAACAGCAGTACCCCTTAACAGCAGCAGTATCCCTTACCCCTTAACAGCGTCAACGGCACTAGAAGTATTATGGGCATTAAAACTTTTTATTTGGATCAATCCCTCTTGAGACACGACTTCGGTGCTGTAAGAAGATTAGCGTCTTGGGCTTGGCTGAGGGGATGTGTGTGTGTGTGTGTGTGTGTGTGTGTGTGTGTGTGTGTTTTGACGTGCATTCTGACAACAGCAATACACTCTGGTTCTTAATAAGGTCACCTGGCTATTTAACCTGTTCACCTGTACCATTTCACCTCCTCCTCTTACCATTCCCGCGATTGTATAGTATATCTTATAGATTTATTCATTGAAAAATTTAAAGTTGGATCACCTGAATATTAGATACCCCATCTTATTTCATCTGAATATTAACCACCCTCCCCTCCCCTATGCTACCCTCCCCTATCCTACCCTACCCTACCCTACCCTACCCTACCCTACCCTACCCTACCCTACCTTACCCTAGTCCCTTTACACCCTTACCCCACAGATAGCGTTATGGTGATTAGTATTTCGGTTAGGTAAACTAGGGTGTCTACTTTTCATGTGATTCTGCAAGACTACTGCTCACAACTTGCCAGAAGCTCGGCCCCTCATTTAGAGAAGCTGTGCCTTATCTACATAATATTAAGTCTATGTTCCTAATGATTTTGTCTTTTCAAAATTTCGTCTCTAATTGAACTCTTGGCTTAGATTTTGTTCTTCTTGTATTTCTGATAAGTTTAAATCTTTTGAAACCTTTTTAAATTTCCAATGTCAAATATACCTTTTCATACACCACCCCCACCCACCCAACTACCCCCAACAACGCACTAAAATTTCC
This sequence comes from Homarus gammarus, assembly GCA_958450375.1. Classification (NCBI taxonomy): domain Eukaryota; kingdom Metazoa; phylum Arthropoda; class Malacostraca; order Decapoda; family Nephropidae; genus Homarus; species Homarus gammarus. The sequence continues at coordinate 4,888,213 of CAUDMG010003243.1, read as the reverse complement.
TATATTAATAAAAAATATATAATAAATTTTCAACCATGTGTTACGTGTTGGTAGAATCTGCCTCGGTAGTCTTTTAAATCTTAGCTTCCAAGTCGCAGCTAAATACACGAATGAGAATATCCCATTACTCCCTGATGCCGAGTCTCTTCACGTCAGCGGACCTGCAATCTGGAATCTCTTTGAAAAGTTCGCTAACTGCATCTCAACTTTCTTTTCTCGCCTTTTTCTTCTGATTTTTTTCTTATTTAGCATCTTTACGAACATATACCTTGTTTTTATACATTTTTAATTGTTGTTATTAAAGGTATAATTTATTCACTTGCTCTGGAACAGCTTCCGTCAAGGAGTGACAACACCTGTAATTAGTGAGTATATGAGCTGAGAGTGCCACAGGGTGCCACTGAGGCTGACACGGCGTGGTCAGGCAGGGATCATAAGGGGTTAGAACGAAGTCGGGTTGCGGAGCATCACATCCATGTCAACGGTGGGTCAAGTCGAGGTCAGGGTAAGGTTAGTAAGAGTTCAGGAGAATTCAGATTGAGTCGGCACTCTGTAATGCTTTTGTGCTTTCGCCTTGTACAGGTTGTAGAAGGGTGCTCAATAAACTAGCCCCTGCGCCTGTGTAGAGACCAATCAGTGACGATGAGGGAGATAACAGGATGGGGTCAGGTAGATGTAAGGGGTCAAGGTCAAGGGGTATATAAACATATCTCGCTTTTGAAGGAGAAAGATGAAAGTTGTATTCACATCTCCCGTCCCGTCGTCTTGGCGTGAATACAAAAGGCAAATCGATGTCATCAACAGTGAGACTTTTTTATCAAGTCTGTGCAGCCACAGATCATATTGAAGCTGTTTGTAATAATAACTCCACTGTGAATTATCATATACAAGGAGTTCTGGTGTTCTGTATAACAGGGTTCTTGATAATTAACAAGAATTTTAGCAAGACGTGTCATGGTCGTCCGATAAGGCAGGTTTTATATATACAGGTATATTTAGGGAGCAACACACACACAATCAGTAACACATATAATGAAAACGTGTCATCAGATACACGACAACACAATGCAGAAAAACACAAGATTTCAAGAACATATAATTTTGAAGTAGACAGACAGACAGACAGACAGACAGACAGATAGATAGATAGATAGATAGATAGATATATAGTGGCAAAGATAAGCTTATAATCCAATTTCTTTTCGTGTTGATTGTCATTTTTGCATCCCCATTTTTTTTTTCCAGAACCAACACGACTAAACTATAGAGTGACGAGAGGTAAATAAGATAAGCCTCTTTATTCCCTTTGTAAAAAAAAAAAGAATACTTGGAAATAAACCTACTGGACAGAGGTGTTAAGGCCCTGGTGTAGGTATTTACGTGTGTGCAGTTAAAACTCTTTGTAATCACCTCGTTCTTTGTCATCTGTGTAACTTTAACTTTGCCACCATTCTCATAATTGTTGTGTGTGTGTGTGTGTGTGTGTGTGTGTGTGTGTGTGTGTGTCCTTCTAAATTCTCGTTATGATTCCACATTTATAAATTACGTATATTTCACCCTCTTATTTCCTCTTGATAACGTGAACTAAATCAAGAGGCTTTTGGGAATATGAAGCCGACGGTCGTAAGATACAGTACAGTGGATCCTTCTTGAGTCTTCGGGTGGTGTTGCATTATACCGAATTATACGTGTGGGGTCAAGATTATAGTGTTGGGTCGTCTTACACAAGCAACAGAGAGAAGCTTGAAGTGTTATAGGTATAGGCAACAGAGAGTATGTTTTGTAGTCGTCTTAATGGAGAGTATCCCAGTGTGTGTGTGTGTGTGTGTGTGTGTGTGTGTGTGTGAGAGAGCCTGCGGGCGTTTTACATAAGTGAGCACGGTCTTCTCCCTATAGTCTCATTTGCGGTATGTTTGGTCATATGTCAGTGTACCTTAGCACCAGCCTCCCTCTCATTACCCTAGGTGTACCTCTACAAGTGTCTACCTGCCTACTATACATACATCTACCTGTATTACCTTAAGTGTACTTGCACCTGTGTCTATCTCTCTACCACACACACGGACCTACTTGTACTACCTGCCTACCATACGCATCTACCTGTACCTATACTAACCTTACTGTACGTGTACCTGTCCAATATATTCATTATCCTTCTCTAATATAACAAATAGATTAATCCAAATAACTTCCTCAATATATGAAGACCATTAAGGACAACATCACTAGAGACACTTTACTCTCAGGACAAAAACATGTAATTATGGTCAAATTTTGGTGAGGACTTCAGCTGTACTTTAAGTCATGGTGACCACAGATATCCTGAGTGGTACTGCTAAAGGCTTTAACCTTGGCGTCAACACCATTTAATGAGAGCCTCGCGTGTGTCACCTTGGTCCTTAGAGGCTGGGCCACCTTCTTACTACTCCTCCTCTTCCCCCTCCTCCTCCGTCCCCCTCCTTCTCCTCCTTTCCTCCTCCTCTTCGTCCTCCTTATCTCTTCCACCTCCTCCTCCTCCTCCTCCTTTTCTATCTCATTTTCTCCACCTCCCTATCTTCTCCATCACCTCCCCCCTCCATATCTCTCCCATCTCCTCCTCCTCTCTCTTCTCTTCCACCACCACCTCCTCCTGGTTGACACATAGGTATTTTCTCCGGCTAAATATGGGTGTGAACTTATTAGCGCCTTGGACGGGCATAGTACAGTGGGTGTCTTCTTCAGAGGATGACTAATTAGGTGTGTGTATAATGTGTTGCGTATACTGTATTGCTGTGGTATGTATTTCTCTTGTATAAATGTGTATTAATGTGTATTCTTTGTCTTGTTAGTTGTATGTTTATTCTATGTGTATTTATTTTATTTATTTATTTATATATTAGTATGTAATTATTGTTTTGTTTATGCCTATATTCATTTATTTTGTATTTCTTTCTTTATTAAATTATTCATATAAATATTTTTTTTTTTATTTTTTTTTTCCATTTACTTTATTTTCTCCCTGAGGCCAAAGTATTTAAGTCAAGGCTTTGCTGTAAATCGTTCAACCACCTTCACAGCACTGATGCTTCATGTGCGTGCGTGCGTGCGTGCGTGCGTGAGTTATCAGGTTATTAGTTATGCTAATTCCGTTCTTTTTGTTATGTGGGTTCTGTTATTATCGTCGTTTTTTTCTCATTTTGTTCATATTTAAAGTATATTATTTTTGTTCAGTATGGCTGCTGTTTATATTATTCTCGTTATATTCCAATATGGCTGGTCAGTGATCAAACTCTCTAAGGTATTTTCTTACACTAGTCAACTATTATCAAGTGAAATCTATTATATATTTTTGGGGACATAATTATTTAAAGTTTTGCATTTATTTTAGTTTATATTTATGTAAATTTAACCGGGTGATATGTCATTGATCTAGGATTTCTTATAATCAAAATATGGATCACCTGAAAATTAGCCCCGTTTCTGAGATTTTACCACCTGATGATTAAATAAAGACCCTAACGTTACCTGAGAGGGTTAGGTATGGTGAGGTGAGGTTATATCAGGTTAGGTTACTATATTAGGTTAGGTTAGTGTTAGGGTGTTTAATCTTAATGGGAAATAAGTTAAGGGGAATACGTTTAATGGAGTCAACAACAAAAGACTCAGCTGAAACCTAGTGATGAATCCAGGTGAGTAGAGAAAGATAATCCAGGTACAGAGAGGTTAATTAAAGTTATTATAGCATGAATTAATTTCCTTAATTGTCAAGGCTACGGACCTACTTTTCGTACTCAAAGACCTCAGTGGTTGAAACAAAGAGATATATATAAAGTGAACTATAACCGACCGTAGTGAACAATATTGTGGCTGTATCGACCTAGAACGTGTTGCAGGTATTGTCAATTCGTCACTTGAGGTTTACAAGCGCGCGACCTAATTGTTTATTAAAAGTTTTGTAGTTGATATGAGACTGATGCACTATCTTAAGTTATGTCATATTACAGAACATCTTTCTAATAAGTCAATGAATTCTTTCTCGGGTGTTTTAGGAAATCTGAGTTATTTTAATTTTTGGTTTTAAGATATTCCAATGATCATATGATTGTATATAAATTCTACATTAAAATCGAAGAAAATGCAGAATTTTTTTTGTAGTACAGTAGGTTTTTCCAGTTGCCTTTAAAATTATTTCATTTCTGCAGCAACAAAACACATTCTTAAAGGATCAGACTCCCTTGGTGTAGGGTTCTGCCGCTTACATTTGCTCGGCCATAAAACAAAAGAGCAAAAAACCATAAGGTCCTTGAAGGCGAAGGACCACATCGTCTCAGGCGGCCGTAATCCTCCTTCTTGTGGGTTCAAACACCACTGGTGGGGCTTATTGATGGGGTCGGCAACACCACGTGAGTCTCACCACTGGCAGTGAAACGACTCTCTTTTGTTCTAACGGGAAACAATCCGGGAAGTTTTGTCCTCCAGTATATTTTTCGTCAAATGGAGAGAGCGCGGTCTCTGGAGAATCCGTCTTGGTAATGGAAAGAGAAATATTTATCAAAGCAACATCCCCCTTTGACGCCGCCATTAGGTTATTTTCAGGACATATTTCTTTTTCAATAAGTATAAAGCACAGGTGTTAGTTGTTAGCGTTTGTTAAGTGATGAAACAGTTTTTATTAAAGTCTCGGATGAAATGAATATGCAAAAAATTCAGACAGGTAGATTAGACACCCCAGTCTATTTCACCTGGTGATTAAACACCGTATCGCTAACTTAACCTAACCTTACCTACCCTAACCTCCAGGTAATATGAAGGTGTTTAATCATCGGGTGAAATAAATTACGGTACCTAATCATCAGGTGAATAAAAAAACAAACAAGTCTCATTAAATTTATCAAAGGAAGTAGGATAAAGAAACTTATTACAAACATTTCGACCCCCAAAAAATTTCTACCTCCCCCCTAAAAAAAACAACAACAACAAAAAATCAAACAAACTTATCACAAAAGAAAATTACACGAAGATGGTAAACAAAAACACACAAGTTGAAAACAAAGAAACTGGGTTCATATTGAAGTGGGAATTAGGCGAAGACCCTTATCCTGCCTGGAGCGGTGGGGAGATACTTGTGTTTAGGAGGAGGGAGAAGTGAGGAAGGAGGAGGAGGAAGAGGGTGAAATGGAGAGAGAGCAGCAGGAAGAGGAAGAAGAGGGTGAAATATGGGAGAGAAAGAAGATGGGGTGAAGTGTGGAGGAAGAGGAAGAGGGTGAAGTAGAGAGGAAGTGGGATGATAAGGAGGGGATGGAGGAAGAGGAGGAAGGAAGAGGGAGGAGGAAGAGTAGTCAGAAGGAGATTTAGTAAAGGAGAGAGGATGTGCTAGGATTTGAGAACACCAAGACGAGTCTTTGCATTAATACTAACAAGTCCTGGGCAACTACGGGTGGGACGGTAATGGGATGGTGATGGGATGGTAATGGGACGGTGATGGAATGGTAATGGGACGGTGGTGGGATGGTAATGGGACGGTGATGGAATGGTAATGGTTACGGTGATGAGACGGTAATGGGTACTGTGATGGGATGGCAATGGGACGGTGATGGAATGGTAATGGGACGGTGGTGGGATGGTGGTGGTACGGTGATGAGACGGTAATGGGTACTGTGATGGGATAATGATGTACAAGGGGAATGGATGATGAAACCAAAGGAACTCCTCCATCCATCCGTCTATCTACCAAGACTCAACCATTATCCATCACTATCCATCGTCTCCAAGCCAACTCCCTAATCACCTTCCCTAATTACTTTACTCGGGGCTTAATTTTCCTCATCACACCGTAATTTATATCATGCTTGGTAATCTCCCCGAGCCTGGCAGAGCTGAGGCAGGTGTTTTGTTTACATTACACCTGCGCATCACTTACACACCTGTAGTCTTCGTGGTCCTAGACAACTGTTGATGATTTTCTCAACCTGCAGTTGCGTAAGTTTTCCGCCTCTGTTTTAATTTTGAAGTAGATATGAATACCCAAACGACTCATTGGAACATATATTAGTTAGTAGTCTAATTTGTTGTACTCAACGGGATGCCATCGTACTCAAGGGGATGCGGTCGTACTCAAGGGGTTGCGGTCCTACTCAAGGGGTTGTTGTCGTACTCATTGGGTTACCATCCTACTATTTTTTTTAATGTTTTCGCTTTTCAAGGATGGTCGTAAATACACGTCGACACAATAGCATCCTGCGGAGAGCTTGTCATGTTTTTACTTTTATTTATTTGTGTATTTATTTATATATTGATTTATTATTATTATATATCTATTTTTATTTATTTTATTTATTTATTTATTTATTTATTTATTTTTTTATTTGTTGCTAAAGTGACCACAAACTTCAAATCGTCTCTTCGCGTTCCAGGATACTCGTGTAGTGAGGCTGCCCGAGGCTGATAGTTAATGCCCAAAGTAACTTCTATATTCATAAGTCGTAAGTGACCTTGTTTGAAGTAAATTGCTCTCAGGTAACTGCAGTGTACCTATACGTGTTGATATTGCAGTGGCATAATTTGAATGGCACTCAAGATGTTGAAAGCCATTTAATAACAACAACAACAACAACTATAATAATAATTCAGAAAAATGCTTACTAATATACATGTGAACAGAGCTAACACAAACATAGGTACACGGTGTTAACTTTTACTTAGTTATCGTAGAGGAATATATTGTCAATGAGGAATACAACAAGCTGATGAATTCGATAAAGACACGATATATGGTTGTAGTGTACTTTGTCAACAGGTGGTCAGAGCAGCAACCATCTCCGCTGCAAAAATGACTCGATATTCATAATTGTATGGTTTTAACTAATCAACTAAAGATTAGTCCTCTAGCTGATTAACCTAACCTAACCTAAACAAGGATCTGTGTCCACTGAGTATAATATCAACTCATAGTTAATTTATATTGCAGAAAGAAGGGGAGTACATTATCTGTCAGCTGGGATTACCGCTTTTTGAGGACGATGGTTTAACAGCATCATAGTTTTAACACTTTTAGGAGGATGGTTTAATTAGTTAGGGATGGTGGTATATTCCCCTGAGGACAATGGATGACGGTTTATCACTTTGAGAATGATGATTTAATTAATTATCTAAGAATGGTGGTGTTTTAATCCATTGATGAGACTGGTTTAATAGTTTGGTGGTTTAGCATTGATAGGGTAATGATTTAATTAGTTACAGGAGATGGTTTAATCCTTTGATGATGGAGGCTTAATAGAACAAAAATTAAACACATTGCATACTGATTTAACTACTTGACGACAGTGGTTTAACCCTTTGAGAAAGATGGTTTAAACCCCTCTACGAATTGCATTTTAAGGGCGATGGTGTAAACTCGTCAAGAATTACATTTTTAGGGCGATGGTTTGACTCTTGAAATTTTCACTGTAAACCATCGTCGTTCCAAGAGTTTAACATTCGAAATTTCACCTCAGCTAATATTTATTTTTGTATTTTTTTCATTTTTTTCTAATTCCAACTTATCAGCACCACTCTTTCTCCTCTCATCAACACACCCTCACATACCCAATGTTTTCTCACGTGGTTAAAACTTGGTAGGATCTAATTGTCCGTAATTGGATGGTGGGAATTTTTTCTTTGGGAGGGGCCGAGTAAGCCATCGCCCACTGCTTAAATTTCATTAATACTTGCTGAACAAAATGGTGAAGCAATACATGAGAGCGGTGTTGCCTCAGTGGTGATGATGGTGGTGGGGTGTGTGGGTGTTGCAGTGGGTGGTGGTGGTGGAGTGTGTGGGTGGTATAGTGTGTGATGGTGTTGGTGATGGGAGGTGTTGTTACAGTGGTTGGTGGGTGTTACAGTGATGGTGGTGTGGGATATGTGGGCGTTACAGTAAGGGTGGCGTTGTGGGATTGATACTGGAAGTATTGTTACAGTGGGCGCGATACAGGTGTTCATGTTACATTGGTACAGTGGGTTATACAACTTGTACAATTGATAATATGTACCCACTAACGCACCAGCCACTATCGCACTAGCCACTAACGAATCGGCCACTAACGCACCAGCCACTGACGCACCAGCCACTAGCGCATCAGCCACTAACGCACTAGCCACTGACGCACCAGCCACTAACGCATCAGCCACTGACGCACCAGCCACTAACGTACCTGGGCTCTGGGACTGTGCAGAGACTTTGCTCATTAACGATAATTATCACTTTAGTCTTAAATTAACCAGTCCTAATGACCTCTGTGAGATGGAAGCGTCGTTAAGCCAGCTGCCAGGGTGGCCATGACCCCTCGTGATCACACCATTTGTTACCACCATCACACCAGCTGTTGCCATCACTACACCAGCTGTTGCCATTACTAAACCAGCTGTTACCATCGCCACCACCACACCAACTGTTGTCACCATCACACCAATTGTTGTCTTTACCACACTAACTGTTGTCACTATCACACCAATTGTTGTCTTTGCCACACCACCTGTTGTCACCACCACACCAGCTGTTACCAACCACCACCACACCAACTTTAACTACTATTAATACCCTTTCTTTCAAAAAAAAAACAAATCCAGTCAAAAAGTAAAATCATCTCCTGTAATGATTAAGTTTGCAAAACATTTCCAAATTTCTTGAAAACACAAACACAAAAATTTCTTCATCATTAATAATACTCTGAAGTTACGAAAAACAGAAGTTCAAAAAGACTTCACAAATAACTAAGTTCACTGGATCCTGCCTTATTTTAGTGAACTTGACAGACACCTCATCAGGAATTCTGGGAAAGAAGTTATAGTTTTAGGAATCAGGTGCCATTCCCAGTCTGTCTGTCTGTCTGTCTGCGTGGGTTACTTGTACTTTACACATTACGTCGGAATGATAATTGTGTTTAAACCCTTTTGTGTTCTGTCTCTTTACTATAAAAGGAATTCTCACGTATAGAGTTTTGAATGGTAGTAACGTTGATTGTAATAGGGGCTCCATTCCTAATTGGCATCAGTTCAAATCGAAAACAGACTTTAACAAACACTAACCTAACCTAACCTAACTGAAATGGTAAGGTTTGGTTAGGTCATATTAGGGGCCTATTAGGACGTGGGGCCTAATTTGACTTAGGGTCTATTTGGACTTGGAACATAATCATTTGACCAGATGATGATGATGATGATGATAATGACAGTGATAATGATTGTGATGATCGAGATAATGAGGGTGATGATCATGATAATGAGATTGAAGACGAGTAGGATAACAACAATGACAGTGATGATGATGATGATGATGATGATAATCTAAGTATATAATAATCCATGTCTCGAGCTGTCTAGACAAGGTGGTGTGTCTGTCTGTCTGGCTGCCTGTCTGAGGAGAGGAGGTGCTGAACGTGCTGTTGGGTGACGCTCTACGCTGTACTTAAGCCTCCTTCACCTGGGTAAACACAACTCGCCTTTGTCCTCGTCAGTGAGAGGAGTCCCTTCATAATAGTGTGTCGGGAAAGTACACGTTTAGTTACTCATATGCACTTAGCTACAGTACGGAGAGAGAGAGAGAGAGAGAGAGAGAGAGAGAGAACTAAGAACAGGAATATGAATTTAGAAACAAATATAGATAGGGACCTACTTTAGATACCTATTGACTTATAGGTAGTTAGGTAGACGGTAAAGTGGTCGCTGGAGTAAGGTGAACACTGTAGTAAGGTAATCACTGAAGTAAGGTGGCCGTCGCAGTAAGACGGTCGCTGTATTAAGTTGAGATACTGTTCACTAACATCGGACATAAACCAGTCGGAAGATGCCGCCGACAGTCGTATTCTTAGACATCATCAAAAAACTTCTCAATCTTAACGTCAACATCTCCGTCAGATGAAGGGAAGGAACACCACCACCCAGTAGACTCTCCCAGTAAGGTTCCCAGGAGACAATAGCACCAACATTCCCCATTGTCTTACCTTCCCACATAGGCAAGGATCGATGGCGTCCTCAGCGCTTGTCTCTCTTGTCATCAAAGCCAAGGAGCGTGTTGAAGGAGGGAGGTTAGGTTAGGTTAGGAAGGAGTTAGGTAGGTTAGGTCGCCAGTGAGCCTCCTTGGAATAAATTAGATATTATTATTATTAAAGTCTGTTCCTATTCATCTGTTTATGTATCCCTCGAAGCCTATCATTATCTTTTATCTGAGCGCCATGACTGTAAACAATTCGTAAACAGACACATATATTCACTGTCCCCCCTCGGTCAAAACACTAGCGTTTGTCCTCATGGGAAAAAAACGGATTATTCTACTTTGGGCATCATTGTAGTAATATTAATAAAAATAGTAATAATAATGACAACAATGATAATAATAATAATAATAATAATAATAATAATAATAATAATAATAGAAAAAAATAATAATAATAGCCAAACTCTTTATATCCCTGAAAAAAACAATGTTAAAGATGTTATCTACAACAATTCCCATGAACAAATATGGCCTCTAAATTGGCAGTTTTAATCGGATCATGCCTATTAGCGAACTCCTCGGAGATGTTGAGAGAAGGGAGGCGAAAGGGATCCGTGTCACTACCAGGGTTCAGAAGGTCTGTAAACCCCTTTAAGAGGTATTGCGACTAACAACACGCCTTCAGTTGGGTATGCGACGCCAGAATATAGAGCTTTACCTTTTTTAATGGTAAAATAGTAGTAGAAGTAGTAGTAGTAACAAGGCAGCTTCAGTCCTCTCGTGTTCACAACCTCTGGTGGGATGGGACCTATTGCAAGTTGCTACTACGCCAGACTCGCGGAGGTGATATCCGAACAGAAGCAGCAGCCCAGAAGTTATGTTACAGCCTGGATGAGATGTCGACTGTCCTTCTCTCTCCTTAGGTCGGCTTTGCTCTGCCTCAGGGGAACGAAAGCATCGGCCCCAAAGCCGACAACAGTTGCAGATATTGTCTATGAGGCAACAGTCACTGAATGCCGCATAGATCTGCGGCTGAACTAACTCAACACAGCTAGGATAGCTACTTACAGTATGTATTAGGATATTTAATATTAAGGTAATAAAATGGCGGCGAAGGTGTGGCTATTAGGGGAGGATGGAGGCAAAAAAAAAAGTAGTGACAGTAGCAGTAGTAAGGGTTTAATAGGGTCATCAGGAAGTGAAATATAGAACCACAAAGGGGTCAGCATCGAAGCCAAATTAGGTCATCAGCTGGGATCAAGTAAGGTCAGAAATGGCTAGGTGAAGTCAGGTGAAATCAGATGGGGTCATGTGAGGGACGAGTGACCCAACCATCATTCATCCTATAAGACACAAATTTGGGGTATTCTCACCTTCCTCCACCTCTTGCTGTTATTACTTCTTTATTTGATGAGAGAGAGAATTTATTTCTTTGCATGTGTGGTTTGTTCGTCTGCCTGTCTGTCTGTCTGTCTGTCTGTCTGTCTGTCTCCCATGCCTCATCTCTTATCACCGAGACTGTCCCTGGTACATGGCCTTTCCGGTGAGGGATATTTCCATTCTGTTCGTCACGCAAGGCTTGAGAATTGGAGCTGTGTTTAGTAACGTTTCGTCTGCCAAATATACACCATTGTCTGTGTTGCGCTGAGTAATGTTAATGAGGGGCATACATACATACATACATACATATATACATACATACATATATACATACATACATACATACATACATCAAACAATGTGTAAGATTCAAGAGGAAGGTATTTGGCAGCTTAAAAAAAATAAACTCTGAGAGGACATTTGGCCAGAATAAATTTGTTCAATATTCAGTAGAAGCGTCGAGAGAAACTTTGAGCTCTGGCTAATGGCTGCCGATGGTCGCGTCAGCAGTCCCTACCAAGTTTTTTTTACTTACAAATTATGAAAAGGAAAAATGAAGATATTTTTTTCTGTAATAAAAACTTGTTGAGAAATATTAAAGAATTTTTTATTTTTCTGCAACAAGTTGTGTGTGTGTGTGTGTGTGTGTGTGTGTGTGTGTGTGTGTGTGTGTCCCATTAAAATCATGTATAACAATAGGTTAGGTTAGTTAATCTTAAGGTGAAATAAGCTGGGGGTTTAATCTTCAGGTTATCCGTATTCTCGAAGGACTATTGACCTCATGGATGCCAAGAGTGCTATGTGCAAGTGTTCCTATGTCAAGGATCTTCAATCAGGATGCATATAGGACTCGGCAAGATAGCGTCCTAGCGTCTTTCTCATATTTCAGCATTCATAAGGACTGAATGTATGACTGAGGGAGCGATGAGACTCCTTTTGGCGAGCTTATCAAGGTTGATATTGTTGCTGAAGTGGATTCTCCTGTTCCTGCATTGATCTCTGCAATATTCTTTCCTCCTGATGTGTATCTAGTGTCTGAGTGAGGTCTTGAGGCCAAAAGAAATCAATTGTGTTGGATATTTTTATTGTTGGTGGTGGAATTTAACAGTAAACACACACACACACACACACACACACACACACACACACACACACGTCCCACCCTCCTCTAAGAAACTACTAAAGTCATATAGTCATAATAACCCCTATGTAGGAGCTTCAGAATTAATCACAAACCTTGGAAGGACAACTTAAATTATGCAGTTAATAATAATAATAATAATAATAACTTGTAACTAATAATAATAGTAACTCATAAATTAATATAAACACACGAATTTATGATAGTTATTCCATTTGTTTTCTTTTCAGTCATATATTCAGTCCCAAGATTTGTTTTCCTTACCCACAATACCTCTTACATCACAGAGTGCAGTTTTAGGCCGGAGAGTTAAGCTGAATAACAAGATGAATGAAACTGGAGCCCCCTGTATTGTGTGTGGCTCCTTCACAATGGGACCTTAGATTCTCCAATGCAGGTGGAGGCTTTTCTCTGGATTGTCTCGCCGGAAGCATTATTTTTGATGTGAAGAATTGTGAAAATGAAAGGAATTTATTATATAAGTGTGTGTGTAATAATAATAATAATAATTAACGGTTTATTGAAAGAGCTTGGCAGCCAGAAGGCTGAAAATATACAGTTACATATTTGGGGAATGTGTGTGTGTGTGTGTGTGTGTGTGTGTCTGTCTGTCTGTCTGTCTGTCTGTCTGTCTGTCTGTCTGTCTGTCTGTCTGTCTGTCTGTCTGTCTCTCTCTCTCTCAGCAGGATATATATTTCAGTATGTACAGTACACAGTGTCAGAAGTTTTTACTGAGGGTGAGGTTGACAAACAGCTGAAAATTCAAGGAAATATGTTTTACGTGGACGTGTTTTCGTACTTTAGAAGTTGTTTGTTGTTTTTGTTTGTAGTTTTTGTTTGTTGTTGTTACTGTTGTTGTTGAAATGGTATTTTCTTGTTATTTTATTAAATTTAAGTTCGTAATGTTAAGATGTATTTGGAAGTCAGTTGTGTAACCCGACCCAACCCAACGTCACTCCATAACATAATTATATAACAGTACCAAAAAATATATATCTATACATCCTTTTAATATTTCCAAATGTAATATACTTGATTCCATATATCTTCGTCTCAATTTGTATCAACACCTTTAGTCGGATTTCAAGAACAGTTCCAAGCACACGAACCATAGCAAGATAGTTTTATTTAATATGGGAGTAAAATATTCGTCAGGGTAGAGTTTTGTTTTGTCGTCTCTCGTAGTGTATACAGGTAATTGGCTCCACCACCTGTCTCTCGGAGTCTGATGCCTGAGAGGGGTGATAGAGGGGAGGAGGGAGGTGTAGGAGGGACAGAGGGTGACGGAAGGTATGGTAAACAGGGTGAGGGAAAGTGTAGGAGAGAGACAGGGAATGTGAAGGAGGACGGAAGAGACAGAAAGAGATAGATGAGAAAATATAAAAGTTAATGAGATAAGAATAGGTGGATAAATCTGGGGAGAGAGATTAAGAATGAAAAAAGTTAGAAAGTAAACATACACAGAAAAGGAGAGAAGGAAGAGAACCAAGAAGGAAGAAAAGAGGCTGAGAAAGAAAGAAAATCATACCAACACTTCGGCAGTAGAAAAGACCCGTTCTTCTCTTGGCTTATACAGTAGAGGGAAAAAGTACCTGGCCTGATGTATCACGCTTAGTAAGTGTATTGTTAAGCTTACTATCACATACAGTTGCACACGAACTCTGTTAACACTTCTTTTGTGGCGACGGATGAACCAGGTGTTTGTCTGTTTTGTTACCACATATTTTATGATGGCGGCAATTGTGACAGGTGTTACGAGTACTTTCAACACCTGTTCCACCTTGGTAACTTGTACAGGTGATAATACCAAGGTGACTAACGCATGTACCATCACGGTGTGTTTGGGTTTCCTCGAACTTGATCAAAACCTGCTATGTAATGACGCTGTTTAGCAGATTTAGAGAACTTAACATAAAAAAAAAACAATGTCGATTACCTTTATTTAGCGACCGTGTAATGATTATACTGGTGGTAAGTCTATCGTCAAACCCAAACTAAACCTTTTGTTAAATTTGATCAGACGTAGACAGGAATAAATCAATTTCTGGTGTAAACAATACCAACCAACCATCCTACAGAGGGACCAATGTCTCAGAATTAAATGTGACGAATGTGATATTTACATCCACTGACGTTTCTTTAAGTTACAACATTAAAACTGAAACGTGACCTAAAACCTCGGTAATTTAAATACAAGATGGCTGCCAGGGAGTCCTTGTCTAAAATGGTGAACGAACAGAAGTGAAAAATAATGTTCACGAGGCGAACTACATACAGGAAGTCCGGTTATTTAACATTTCCAGAGTGGTAATAATTTAGCCAATCATGAGACAAAATGCCTGATTACTATTCATGAATCTCGCTCGTTATATAATTAGCTGTTTAAGGAATATATAATATTAAGTTTTATTCGCATCTGTTTCTTAATAAGATATTCAGAGTTTTTAAAATATTAGCCAATCAGGAACCAGAATACCTAGTTATGATAGACTGTATGTGTTAACACTTGAGGGTAACTAACTTACTCAATAAAATAATATATACTGAGGTGTATTAGGTGACATTCCTTTAATTAAGAACAAATACATAGTTTAATGATGTAGTTATACACTGATGAGACGATATTGTATGAAAATGTATAGAATAATACAAGATTTTAATACACAGTACATGCATATGAGTTTGAGAATAGTATTAGACATATGAACCTTATATATATACATATATATATATAATTATGATGTAAAGTCTAACTTCACTCGTATTTTTAAGCGTTCGCAGCCATTAAAATGGATAATTAAACCCCTTCACGTCGTACAACTTCAAGGGGGTGATAAATGTAATAGACTTGTTTTTGTTTTAACCATTACATACCAGTAATAAGAGACGGCCTCATCAACCAGCCTTCACTGTGTGTATGGGCGGTAGTAAAAGTCGTAAGCGAAAACACGTGTAATGTAAACTTAGCCTGAAAGAGGACGCTGCCGTACATATACAGCTCAGACCCCCAGGACCAGCCTCTATAATGTACGCAAGGGACACGCCGAGTTCATCTCCTCGCCTCTGAGACACGGGGAACACCCTCACATACGGCCCTTTTCCCCACCATTATAGTGAAGGGTTTAGCGTGTATGGCCCCGTGTTGTGTAACTTCCTCCTCCTCTTGTATGCCATAACCCCCTCCTCCTTCCTCCTCCTCCTCCTCCTCCTCCTCCTCCTCCTCAGACAGCGACGGTATGTACCTTAATTGGCAATGACGTACACCATAGGAATTCATTCTCTTGACATCACCTGAAGACTTCCGAGCCTCTTGGGCCTTGCTACCCCATAGCAGGTAAGGCTCAAATGCACAGTCTCTCCTCTCGGGACACAAAGCCTTATGGATATATATGGTTTGGTCTTGCCATGCCAACTACACCTGATTCGATAAAGGTAGATTTAATTTCGAGGGCGCGACGACCATATGAGAAGCAGCGGCCTATAAAGCTCCTGTTTCGCAGCACAAATCAGCGGCATCGCCTTACCGGAGTCGTTGGTGTCGTAGTTTATGACGACTAGATGAGCTCTCCTACCAAGCCCATCTGCCAGGCTCGTATAGCTCTAGTGTGAGGCTAACAGGAGTCTTATTATACCTCCAGCTGTGAGGCTAACAGGAGTCTTATTATAGCTCCAGCTGTGAGGCGAACAGGAGTCTTATTATAGCTCCAGCTGTGAGGCTAACAGGAGTCTTATTATACCTCCAGCTGTGAGGCTAACAGGAGTCTTATTATAGCTCTAGTGTGAGGCTAACAGGAGTCTTATTATAGCTCCAGCTGTGAGGCTAACAGGAGTCTTATTATACCTCCAGCTGTGAGGCTAACAGGAGTCTTATTATGGCTCCAGCTGTGAGGCTAACAGGAGTCTTATTATAGCTCCAGCTGTGAGGCTAACAGGAGTCTTATTATACCTCCAGCTGTGAGGTTAACAGGAGTCTTATTATAGCTCCAGCTGTGAGGCTAACAGGAGTCTTATTATAGCTCCAGCTGTGAGGCTAACAGGTGTCTTATTATAGCTCCAGCTGTGAGGCTAACAGGAGTCTTATTATACCTCCAGCTGTGAGGCTAACAGGAGTCTTATTATAGCTCCAGCTGTGAGGCTAACAGGAGTTTTATTATACCTCCAGCTGTGAGGCTAACAGGAGTCTTATTATAGCTCCAGCTGTGAGGCTAACAGGTGTCTTATTATAGCTCCAGCTGTGAGGCTAACAGGAGTCTTATTATACCTCCAGCTGTGAGGCTAACAGGAGTCTTATTATAGCTCCAGCTGTGAGGCTAACAGGAGTTTTATTATACCTCCAGCTGTGAGGCTAACAGGAGTCTTATTATACCTCCAGCTGCGAGGCTAACAGGAGTCTTATTATACCTCCAGCTGTGAGGCTAACAGGAGTCTTATTATGGCTCCAGCTGTGAGGTTAACAGGAGTCTTATTATACCTCCAGCTGTGAGGTTAACAGGAGTCTTATTATACCTCCAGCTGTGAGGCTAACAGGAGTCTTATTATGGCTCCAGCTGTGAGGTTAACAGGAGTCTTATTATAGCTCCAGCTGTGAGGCTAACGAGAGTCTTATTATAGCTCCAGCTGTGAGGCTAACAGGTGTCTTATTATAGCTCCAGCTGTGAGGATAAAAAGAGTTTTATCATACCTCCAGCTGTGAGTCTTATCATACCTTCAGCTATAAGTTTTATCATACCTCCAGCTGTGAGGAGTCTTACCATACCTTGAATTGTCGAGTCTTTTATTTCCAGCTGTGAGTCTTATAATGCACTGTGAAAAAGATTGAGATAACAGTGAAATATATATAACATTACTATAACCATGAAATAGACATTTACTGTACAATGTAATATCCATGGTATAACCTTAAAGCCTCTGCCCTATATCAGTGTTATATTTAGTCATGATACCCTAACATCATGGCCAGGTGATATTTAAAGGTCAGGCTCTTAAGTTCTGAAATACTGTTGAGCCCAGAGTCAGGTTCATCCAGCTTAGCTCAGGCCAATATCAAGGCTTGTTCTCATCAGTAAAGCTTTTGGGTCTCTCTCTCTCTCTCTCTCTCTCTCTCTCTCTCTCTCCTTATGGGTCACATGACATGCCGTATCTCTAGAGTCCATCGCACGTCCTTCAGTCCCATAGATCAAGGTCACATAACTCACCATCGTACTCTTTACTGATCAATACTACACCTTTAGCAATATTGATCACCAGAGACTATGTAAGCAACACACACACACACACACACACACACGCACACACACACACACACACACACACACACGGAGCAGTAAGAACTCTCAAATACATCTGTAAGCAAACGGAGCAGCAGCAACAGTAAACGGAGCTCTAACAGAAACAGAGTAACAGCAACAGTAAACAGAGCAACAGAAAGCAGAAACAGCAGCAGCAGCAGCAGTAAACGGATAGTAGCAGCAGTAAACAGAGTAGCAACAATAGCAACAAACACAGAAGCAGCAGTAAACGGAACCGCAACAGCAGTAAACAGCAACAACAGCAATAATCAAACACACAAGCAATAAACAAACAGCAGCAGTAGTTACCAAACACAGCAACAACAGTAAACAAACATAGCAGCAGCAGTAAACAAACACAGCAGTAGGTACAGCAGGAAGTAGACGCAGCAGCAGCAGCAGCAGCAGCAGCCATAACTGGTTGAAAGTTCACAAGTGTTGGTGTTACATGGTCGGACCTGCACAAGTTGGCTTATTATTTGCATCCAGGAGCTGTTAACTGTTCTTTGTCGCCTTCTGATTGTGTCGCTCTGAGACCGTATATGACTGTTAACTGGTCTTTGTCGCCCTCTGACTGTGTCGCGCTGAGACTGTATGTGACTGTTAACTGTTCTTTGTCGCCTTCTGATTGTGTCGCTCTGAGACCGTATATGACTGTTAACTGGTCTTTGTCGCCCTCTGACTGTGTCGCGCTGAGACTGTATGTGACTGTTAACTGTTCTTTGTCGCCCTCTGACTGTGTCGCGCTGAGACTGCATATGACTGTTAACTGTTCTTTGTCGCCCTCTGACTGTGTCGCGCTGAGACTGTATGTGACTGTTAACTGTTCTTTGTCGCCCTCTGACTGTGTCGCGCTGAGACTATATATGACTGTTAACTGTTCTTTGTCGCCCTCTTACTGTGTCGCGCTGAGACCGTATATGACTGTTAACTGTTCTTTGTCGCCCTCTGACTGTGTCGCGCTGAGACCGTATATGACTGTTAACTGTTCTTTGTCTCCCTCTGACTGTGTCGCGCTGAGACTGCATATGACTGTTAACTGTTCTTTGTCGCCCTCTGACTGTGTCGCGCTGAGACCGTATATGACTGTTAACTGTTCTTTGTCGCCCTCTGACTGTGTCGCGCTGAGACTATATATGACTGTTAACTGTTCTTTGTCGCCCTCTGACTGTGTCGCGCTGAGACTGTATATGACTATTAACTGTTCTTTGTCGCCCTCTGACTGTGTCGCGCTGAGACTGTATATGACTGTTAACTGTTCTTTGTCTCTCTAACTTTGTGGTTCTTAGCCCATTTTCCATCCTACTGCATCCGGACACTTTTGTAAAGCTATAAAAGTGGGTCAGCCTGATGACTAAGACGATCTAACTCCTTATGAACGAGGACCTTATTTGGAGTGAACATGAAGACAGCTTTCCCCTTTGAATGCAAATAATCAAACATATTTATTGTTCACCAAATTCCCTCTCAGTCTGGTAACTACGCCTTATGACCTTTGGCTTAATGAATCTTTCACTCTTTATCTGGGGGGATGTGGTGACTCTTCAGCACTAAACCTTTCCGGTCCTTAAAATGTGAAGGAATAATCTCACTAATTTCAACGAATTAGTATTCTGTCATTGCTGTAACAAATCCCTTGAGAAAGATGACTCACCCCCCCCCCTCACCCCAAGCGCAAACAGTGATGACTTATGCACTTGGGTACAATGATGACTTACCACGAACACGACACCACACTCTTCCTCGATTACGAAGACTGATGACACCAACTCATAAGCTCGACATAATATACTGTGCTTAATGTAGATTTACCAACATTTCAGCTATAATCCTCGCCCACTTAGGCTCCCGGGAACTAATCTCGTTGTCGGATCATAACACATACTTGCTTGACGAAATTATTTATACTTCTGTTTACTTAATTCAGGACTATTAATTCAGGCATAAATACAATTACAAGAGAGAGACTATTAAGGCTAAATGTTGAATATTACGTCACGTTATCTTGTACAGAGAGAGGAAGGCAAAGATAAAAGTTACTAACATCTTGACGACAACGCCTCGGTTCATCACCCCGATTTCTCGGTTCATCACTCCGATTTCATCACCTCATTCACTTGACCGACTTTCCCGATCACTACGGTAGAGTGTGACTTGAATATCATCCTTGTTGATAAATCTTGGTTATTTATCGTATACTAAAGTAATTTATGTAGTGAATCTATATGATATTGATGTTATTTTTTATAAATTCCGATTAAGTTCATTAAGTGATTGGCTGATTAATGTTGGAGTAGTCCCAGCTCAAGGGTTAAGTACTCTGCTACAGAAAGAAACACTCTACTCTAAGTTATTGCCTCCAAGGAACAACCTCCACGGAACAACCTCCAAGGAACAACCTCCAAGGAACAGCCTCCAAGGAACAACCTCCAAGGAACAACCTCCAAGGAACAACCTCCAAGGAACAGCCTCCAAGGAACAACCAAAAAGGAACAGCCTCCAAGGAACAACCAAAAAGGAACAACTTTCAAGCAATTAGTAGGAGAAATAACTCTACAAAATGATCTGCTAATCTTCCTCCTCCCACAACACAGTCCACTCACTTAAAAGGTCTGAAACCTCCATAAATTTAATTCCACCAGTATTATTTTTCCACACACACACACACACACACACACACACACAGAGTTTATGACGTGAAAGAATTTTAGATCTGCATCAACCGAGAAATATTTAGTGTAATTTTTTTTCCTTTTTGTGGCGTCATTAACATTGGTTATGAGCTCAGTCGTTGCTCAGTCATTGTGTTGCGTATAATAACAACTTAACCTGTAGTCTTATTGTTATTACGTTATTTATCAATTCCATCAACCACGTACTGTACAAGTAATTTATGAATGTATAACCTGAAGATGTATTTCATGTTGGGTATTTCAGAGTATGAATGAAGACGGCGAGATATAAATAAGATCTTGATGGTATGCTTCTCTGTGATGGACTACAGATCATCATAGTACACAAACGTAAGTACAGTAGATCATAGGGGTGTTTTGCTTAGTAATGAACCACGAATAATTGCCAAAAAAATCATAGGAGTAAAAAAACTAAAAAAAATGGGTAATGTTATTGTGAAGGGGGGTTAATTACCGCTATTTAATTAACTGGTATTGTTTATTATCATTATCTTAGGTGCCTCAACTACCACGGTTAAGAAACATCACACACTAGATCTTAATTTTCTCAACAGATAGCTTTTAAAAAGATGTGGTTAAGCTTTATATGTTTATTAATTACTGTGGCGGGTATTATGACCAAGGGGCTGCTGCACGGATGTAATTAAGGTCGACCCCAGCCAGGCAAATAACTCACACACGAAGGCTCCAGTCCGACTACAGTGAACGTGCAGTTTGTGGCGAAGTAAATCGTCTTGATATTACGTGTGAGAAGGGTTAGTCATACCTGTTCCACTTCCACCCTGAATAAAAATTAGACTAGAGTTAGGTATTGGAGAAGTGTATTACGGTTTCTGAGCGTCAGGTTGTAAAGTTTATTGTTGATATATTAAGTACTAGCAAGTTTTTCGAGTTCGTTCAGCTTTTTTGAAATTAAGATTGAAATTACGTAGTTGAGGAAGTATGTGTACGTGAGTGTGGTGTGAATGTGGGCACAGAGGGGGGGGGGGATGTAAGATGAATATGTGAGGTTAGCGAACACACACACACACACACACACACAGCCCCACCAATGCATATTTTTACAGGCTGGAGAAAGTTCTCACTGGTGCATGAAATCTCATCATCCGTGTTATGGTGGGTCGGGTGCTGGTGGAGAGATGTCTCATTTTTCCAGAAGAGATAGAGAGAGACATAAATACAGTGTGTGTGTGTGTGTGTGTGTGTGTGTGTTTAAAGAGAGAGTTTTTCAGATCACACTGAGTTCGAGATTATAATTAAAGTTTGTCTTATTCAGATCATGAATCGATGTGGAAGGAACAAACCGACTGGGATCCCAAAAGATCAGAATAAACGAAAGAAACTGATGGGAATTTGGGATACATAAAGTCACGAAGATATCAGAAACAACAGTTGGTATGGCCACAGCAAGGCGGGAGAAACTCAACATTGGGAATATATCTGTGGACTGTGTCGGTGAGTTCTGTTACCTGGGTTACAGTGCTGAAGGGGGTGCTGGAGGTGGTGCTGAAGTTAACTCAATTGTGAGAGTCAGTGGCTGGAGGAAATTTAGGGAACTGTGACCAATATTAACGGCAAGAAGACCTTCCCACCACGTGAAAGGAAAGATATAACCGGTGTGAAAAGTGTTATGTTGTATGGCAGTGGAACATGGGCAGTTAAAAATGATGACATAAATAGACTTGACTGAACTGAAATGAGAATGGTAAGGTGAATGTACGATGTGACACTGAAAGACAGGAAACATTATTCAGAGCTAAGAGAGCGGCTGGGTATTAAGAGTACTGGGGAAATTTTGTCTAAGGTAAGCTGAGATAGTTGGGCATGTAGAGAGAATGGGTGAGACCAACTGGGGTAAGAGATATTGTACAGGTCTAATATGTGGAGATTCAGACAAGATTATATATATACAGTAAATCGGTTATTGTGAAAGCCTGTTGAACTATGGTCCTTAAAAGTAATTTTACTTGTAATTAGCTAGAGACCCGTTGTGACAATCACGATGTCGGAGACTGTACATAATGGGTCCACGTTTTATTCACGTCTTCATAAAAGTGGGAGAATTAATACACAACACTGGTGCTCATATACAAAGCGTGTATTCCGAAAGTTCCTGTAACTGTACAATGAGTTAGGCTGGCCCCGTGACCTAGTATTGAAGAGATCCCAGTGTGAGTCGCTCTAGAACTGAGGCAAGCTTACAGTGTTAGGCGAGCTCGTATCTAGATGTTTAATGTTAGGTGTCTATGGGATCCAGCTCAAGACTAACTAAAGGCGTCAGGTGTCACACCCGGAAAGAGTATTTCTACATTCGCCACCAGAGTGAGCCATGAGCCAAGCTTCTAGAAGGTTCTCGAAGGAGGAAATAGTCACCTCCGTGGTTTTCATGTCGATTACCGTCAGCAATGTTTACGTTGCTCTTTATAAATAACCGGCTGGAAATGATCTCGTTGACCCGTGGGGCTACTATCTATATATTACTTAGCTAACTATTTATACTACCTGACGCATTGCAAGTGTGAAGCAAAGTATACAATTACATATATGAGCAATCAGGTCAGTGTTTAAGGAATTACCTACTCTCTCAGAGGAAGGGTTGCATCATCCTTCCACACTCTGGTATTCAAAACATCCGCGCGACTGAAGCCGGGTGTTTGGTCTATTGCTAAGCGTTATAACCTATGAACAACCTCTACTCTCAACAGGTCATTGAATAATGAATGTTCATAATCATACATCCATGATTGTAAGTTATTAATTACTTACACTAAATTATACAGTATGTAAATTATACTGGTTACACTTGTGTCTGTAAGATCAAGTATTCATTAAATAGAATGATATATTGCGTGCTTTATTGGGCTAATGAAATACATATATATATATTTATTTATTTGTGTGTTATGTCATAGGTTTTGTGTTCAGCTGCCGTCATTGTCCTCATGGCCAGAATGGGCTGTGTAAAGGTCCTTGTCATCGTGAATAAAACATGGGAATTTGCATGTAAATTCTTTCAAGCTGTTACCGCACCACATATGCAAATTGCCTCAAGTTCCTCTTTTGCGTCGAATAACTAGTTAGAGAAGAAATTGAAAAAGTTTGGTAGTAGGCGAGCTGGTGGGGCGAAGAAAAACGGGGAAGGGGGAGAAAATACTACATATATAAAAAAAGATCTTAAAATATATACATAAAAACATAAATTTCCAAGAATCGATTGAAAATGAAATAATCCAACTTTGTTTCCCCCGTCTATGTGTTATTTAAGCTGCAGCAGAATACGTCATTTAAGAGGGAACTACACTGATCTTAAGGAATTACAGCAGATTTGGGGCATAATGTAAAAACTACCGGGGGGATATTACCTGGCCACAAGCCTTTTAAACTACATTGTAGATTTACACACCTGGGGTAGTACCTGATGTGTTGGGGACCCGTGTTATCATCGTGACCTCACCTGAGTATACGTGCTAGTTATTGTGCCTACCTGTTTGTGTACCTGTCAATTGGTGTACCTGTCAATTAGTGTACCTGTCAATTAGTGTACCTGTCAATTAGTGTACCTTTCAGCTATTGTACCTTTCAGTTATTGTATATACTAGTTAGTGTACCTGCCAGTTATTATACCTGCCAGTCAGTGTACCTACCAGGTAGTG
Source organism: Homarus gammarus (assembly GCA_958450375.1). Lineage (NCBI taxonomy): Eukaryota > Metazoa > Arthropoda > Malacostraca > Decapoda > Nephropidae > Homarus > Homarus gammarus. Next base: position 4,864,109 of record CAUDMG010003243.1, on the reverse strand, counting down.
TTGATTAACCCACAAGAGTGTCTGAACTTTCATGGCCACTAATTACCGAGTTTTCAGAGCTGAATTACTCAACAGACCAATTCAAAGTGGACTCAACTGATTACCTGACTTTCGAGATAAAACATGATTATTTTATACACATGTTGAGAGATAACAACCAGCTCTGAGCCAATTATTAAGCCTGGATCTTCCAAACTACCTAATGAACTTGTTACATCTCCCTAACTACCTCAGGCGGGGCTCTTACTGTCATACCACCACTCAGGCCTCAGCTCGAGTCAGTGCACAAAAGCGTCTTTAAAAAAAAATTCCAGCCGGAGGAAGTAAATAAAATCCCGCCTCTGAAAGAAAATGCAGCTAGAGCGGTTAAATAAAAGTCAATTCATAGAAAAGTCCTACTAGAGACAGTAAACAAAAGCCTGTCTCTATAAAAGTTCAGGCTGTAAACAAAAGCCCGTCTCGATCCGGTAAACAGTTCCTCTCCACCGCCTCCCGTTTCTTAAGAAAAGTCCAGCTCCTTTATCCCGAGGTTTTCACAGGTGAGCTTTAAGGGTCGATAAGGCAGCTTTTGTTCTAGGTACTGGAGGAAGGGCTGCTGCCACCGTCAGTACTCACCCCTGCACGACTCTCCTGTACTTGTCGACCATGGAAGTCAAGTTTCTGCTGTACATAACATAAAAAAAAATTGCTCATCATTTTTTGCGTCTCCAGGGTCAAGATTAGTGAGATATCTTATACAGGGGAGACACGTGCTTTAATATTCATTTACGTAATAAACATTGTGAGTATTAGTGCTTAGGCTGTATGGGAGGGAAACTCTGCTGGGTCGATTTTATTTCCTTCAGAAAATATGATTAAATCCATATTTACTACAAATTAAAATTTCTTGTTGATTTGTTCTATATTTTATCTAGATTGGAGAATAAATATTTCGTGTGAAGATTTGTGTGATATATCATCGGTTCATCATAAAGGTGACATTTTAGACAAAGGCTGTAAGATTTTTCATATTATATTCAAGTGTGCAGATTCAGATAAGTCTTAATATTTTTAGTTTGTCAGGTCTTAAAATCGCGGGAAAAAATAAAGGCATGCACTGGTTTTTTTTTTTAAATATATCACCTGAGTACCGATTTTTTAAAACAGTTTTTAGATGTATACAGAAAAATCAGTCGAAAGCACTTAGATGTAAAGATCGCAATCTTTTTTTGGAGCTAGTCTCTGAAGAACGATTTTTTACGGGAAATTTAAAATCCGTCGGCCTTACTGAACACAGTACTGGTGCATCATTGCGTCACCCTGTGTGATACTTCAGAGGTCCCTGAGTCTCGGTGTGGAGGTCATCCTGGGGTCTTATGAACCTTCACACAGTCTGTGTTTATTAAGTTAATTACACGATCGAATGAGAGATAAGATAAACAATAGAAGAAACCTTCCTTGTTTTAAACTCCAAAATAGTTTGAAATAAGAATAAAGATAAAACATGGGATACGGAAAGAAAAGAAATGATGTTATTTGATTTTTTGCAAAATTTATTAAAAACGGAAACAGAGAAGAAACAAGATACAGAGAATGATAAAACATATGATCAAGAAAATAATCATTTAGAAAACTACGTTATCGTACAATACAAGTAAGAGGCAGGTAAGGTCGCAGGCCATGATGGTAAAAGGGATATATCTCCTGTGTTAACTAACTCCAGAAAAAGAGTTCCGTCTTTTTCATTTGCCAATGTGAATTTTTTTCAGTCGTGAAACTTCATGGTAAAACAAGCTGTGTGTCTTTACTCTCTAAGGTTCACAGTGGAAAGTTCTTCTTCAGTGAGCCATCTGTGGCTGTCCTTCATTAATTCCTAGTCACGACAGATGGGTCAGACTCGGGACAATAACATGTTTACCTTAAGAACAATTGGGTAATTAGCTACACTCGTCAGGTTTTCTTCGTCTTGTGAACCTCTATACTCAGGGTAAAGGTCTCGGTGTCTTTGTCATCCGTGCTGAAGAGTCACCCACCCTGATAAATAGGTATTGAATGAACACTGTCCTCATATTTGATCTTTTCGTGGTATTTACATTAATCCTACACGCTGTAAGCTTTGACTTGGTAGTTAATATACTCGAGTCTGTTTATCTGTTGATCCTTGAAGATATTTTCAAGATTCAGCAGCATCAGTGTTACCAAGACTTTCCAATAGGAGCAGCAGTGTAACCAAGACCATCCAGGAGCAGCATCAGTGTTACCAAGACTTTCCAATAGGAGCAGCAGTGTAACCAAGACCATCCAGAAGCAGCATCAGTGTTACCAAGACTTTCCAATAGGAGCAGCAGTGCAACCAAGACCATCCAGGAGCAGCATCAGTGTAACCAAGACTTTCCAATAGGAGCATCAATGTAACCAAGACCATCCAGGAGCAGCATCAGTGTTACCAAGACAGGTCAATTACGTGAGCCAGCCAGGCCGCCACCTCAGGCTGTCTCAGCCGGCTGCAGATATTGCTATACTTCATTCTTCATGAGTAAGCTTTATTTGACCTTCTCCTCACAGGGAACTTTAACTCTTTCTCTGACTTTATTGTCAACTTTTACTCCTCTCATCTCAGACCCGGGTAGAGTAATGGCTAGTTTAGGCCTTGACATTTAATCCTTAGAGATTCGTAAAATATATTTCCTGGATATATGAAGATTAGCTTCCAGTTATACCACCTAAACCTCTACGTGTACGACTTATTCTGATAAAACTCTGACACTGAATTCTCTTAGATCCCTTGCCATGGACGTCACTGTTAGTCATGTCAGCCAAAGCAAAACACCTGACTCCCATAAATCCTCAGTTGTTTATAAATAATATACGCCATAACTCACCTGGTCCGTAATAGAAGAGTAACGGAACCCATGACAGAGGATAGTGGTGTACTCAGGTATAGAATTGTCAAAATAACGTAAAAAAGATGAAATGAAAAACGTAAAAGTGAGGATCTTTCTCTCATAATGCTTTAGGTAGGTAGGAGGTTGAGCCCACCTGACTATCTAACCTTAATTAATACTCACCTGACAATGTTTCTGAGTCAACGAATAAAACCAAGAAAAAGAAAAAAGAAGAAAACAATAACATAAACACCAAGATGAAGAAGAACAAGAAAAGAAGAAGAAGAAGAAGAAGAAGAAGAAGACATGAAAAAAAAGATCAAGAACAAGAACGACAACTACAACAAGAAAACAAATAACACGAACAAGAAAAAATGAGACATCACGAACTACACGCTGCCTCAAGTAACTTAAGTATACAATTAGCATAAAAAAAACATACAAAAACAAAACAAGCCTTAAACTTCTACGTCATATTAGTGTTAATTCGATAAACTGGATTTGATCAGCAGCAAAAAGTAGTATATATCATTACAGTGTATAGATCAGCTTCTATTAGGACCACGAGGAAGATTGGTCGAGGTTCGTTCATGGGAAGCTGAAGTGAGATGGATTTCTTAATTACTTATATTATACTGAATCAACGAGGTGGTGGTAGGGGGGAGGTGATCAGGGTGAGATTATTTTGAGACGAGAGAGAGAGAGAGAGAGAGAGAGAGAGAGAGAGAGAAGAAATACAGAGAAATTATTTTAACCCTACAGTACCATTGAATCTTCTATATAAAGAATTAATTCAAAAAGACGTGAGTGGAACATATAGTACCACAGAAAGAAGATAAGACTCGTTCACCATCCAGGTATTATTTCAACTCATTTACTCTCAACATTTCACGAAACTTCCAAAACAAAAAAAAAATGACGCTGATTCATAATTTGTTATATTTTTTCGTCTGTTTCCCTGAACTTTGCACTTAAGACACTCATCTTCGGCCATTTTCTCGCCAATTTTGTTTTTTTTCAAGAGGGAAACAAAATGCTCTTTGATGGACCACCTCATTCAGTATTGATGAGGTAGGTCATATACTGAGCGACACACCGGCGTTAATTAGAGGTGGATCAGTTGGCATCAAGTTTGAGGCTCTTTTAGTCTTGACCTGTACTATAGGAGGCATCATCCCATTTGCTTTTGTGGTGGTGGTGATAGTGGTGGTGTGATGGTGATGCTGTGGTGGCGGTGGTGGTGGTGGTGGTGGTGATGACAGTCGTGGTATTGGTGGTGGTAGAGATTGTGTCAATTCCTAGCTAGTGTGGCAACTGTGAAGGTGAGGGAGATTGTAACGTGATCCCTCGCTGGTCTGGTAACTGTGGTGCTGGCGGTGGTGGTGATAAAGATTGTGACATCATCCCTCGCTAATGTGGCAACCGTGGTGATTACAAATTACCTTCCTACGCGTAAATAAATCTTCAACATTTTTTCATGCAATAACAAGAGACTCAGTGACCAAGAACTAACACCAATAATTGTCTCCGCTAAAATCCTTCACCCTACTCCAAACTCTATAGCTTTATGACCCAACCAAAACACAACTTTGGGATAAAGTTTGTGTGTTTTACGGAAAAGTTGGCGCTATCAATTTATTGCTAAAAGTCAAGGGAATTCTCCACTACTGTTTTATAGCTTTGTTACACAGTATAACTCCCAAGGATGGTAAATGGTATATATTATTCATTTATTCATTTAAAAGTTAAAGATGGTGACTTGGTGATGAAGCTGTGATAATTTTTTCTTAACTCACTGATGGATAAAGAAGCCTTCATCATACACTTTTTACAATCTATTACTTTTTTTGGATTACTCCGTCTATCGAGCTCCTAGTTAGAGCATTTATTTGGGTCTTGTCCGGCCTCGTGGGATCCTATAATAGCTCTCCGTAATGTGGCCTTCCTGCTATGTGGTCTGACTATTACCAGTCTGATATGTTAAACCTTGACAGTAATGTTTCCTATCATGATTTAAGATCTCGTTCATTTTATATTACACCTTGAGTAGGATGGAGTTTCGTTTATTATTTGTTTTCATTTATCACCATATTTTAAGCTCATTCTTCACCTTTAACGGCTAACAACAAAGAAATAATTGAATTTTACACTATAACACTTCGTCCTCCTAAGGTTTCAAATATTTCAGACATTTTCGATTCCTATTTGATTTTCATTAGTTAACATCGTTCACCTTTACCCAAAGTGCAATTTTATGACTGTTTTAGTGTTGACCTTTACTGATCGAGGGATGATGAACCTGCTGGATATTATATTACTTTTGTCAGTTTAATGTTCACTCCCACTTGTAGCTCGCAGCAGTTGGCTCTCGTTTAATCGTATTTTATAAGAGCCGGGTTGTGATAAGTATCATCATAATCGAATGTGTTTAAATAGATATTCTCTGAAGTTTAAACCTGTTTCGACCAAAGAGAGTAATTTAAGAACCGGTTTCTATCACACTATAAACAGCTATAGAAGAATATTGAAGTAATCATTTATATTTTTATCTGCCTATATTTAAGCTGAGTGGCCGAATGTAAGAAATAATATGTCTTTCTGTCTTTATAGTGCCAGTGTAAGTAAACATAAGATCATTTGTCTTTTCCAAATTTCTTCACTTCGTCCTGTACAGCGTAAAAGTGGTTTGTGGCGTTATAATTTCACCTGTAAATCATACCTGTCCTTTCAAATGACCAATATCTAGTTTTTTTAATTGAAGTCTCTCGATAAGGCTAATTGGTCAGTCATTAAGTTCTTTTGTTTTGTTATCGTCTTTTTTTTTATAAACGTGTTATCACCATTATCTCATCTTCCTCGTTTGGATGTTCGTGTGTTCGTATTGATGACATCAGTCGATACCCTATCAACTGCTTCTGGCGTTCGTTCATTCTTCATGTGTTAGATTCTTCTTCTGCCACTACGTCAAGTTTACTCTCCAACACGTTCTCGGATCATCTCTTGTGTCCCTCAGTCATTTCCTCTCTTTATCAGTTGTTCAGATCTACATAAAGTTAATTATATTTTCTTCCATTCATATCTTTATAATACCTGCATCCTCTTGTTATGTCGAGGTGGGTTTTAATTTCTTTATGATAAATTTATTACAGTCGACCAAACAATATATATAAGAATGACAAAATGAATGAGAATCGTGTAAATAAAACTGACACCCTTGACACCTCTCCATTGGGTTTAATGTCCCTTGAGAAACACATTGTGACAGTTCTTAGAAACACTCGCAATAACATGATGTCAACTTGTAAATCAACCACACAGTAATAGACAGAAACATTCATTAAAACAATATATTCTCGATGACCCAATGACATACTCTGCCCGTGTGAGGAAGAGAGTAAGTTGAAGAAATTTTACTTAGATTCTGACTTGTAATATGGGTTCTCTTTCTATGTTGTGACTGTCAAGTATAACACGTGATGTTATTTTATACGTCTACCAATATATTTGTTGATTTTTTTGTTCTATTTGGGGAAGTAAACTCGGTCGAATATATTTCAGGTGATGGTTTTATGCTGATGAGTATCTAGTAACGACAGCGGGGTTAATAAGAGTGTTAATCCACAGTCTATGTCATGGGGCTTACGACTGTCTTGGTGGATTGGTTGCCACATGCTCGCTTTACCATTCACAAAATCTCAAGTGACTGAGTAGTAGTAATTGTAATGTTGGTTTTGTTTTGAAATAGGCTTTGGTAATTATTGCTATATTGCCCACTTGTAGAAGTAGTAAAATTGACTGTGAATGGACGTAGTAGTAGTTTCAGTACTATCAATAGAAGAAGAGGAGCATAAAAATATAAGAACTCTTTGATGTTATTACACAGATTATGAATGAATGAAGTTAGAATGAATGAATGGAGTTGGATAGAATGAATAAACTATCGATGTTAATTTAAGTTGTAATTATAATTTAATAGACATTATGTTGACCAGAACCATAATCAATTTTCTGAGACCAACAAAGTATATATCAAAACAATTAGTAAATCCCTGTGTGTATAAAACAATACTTACCACTGTAGTGATTGCTGATTGACGCGGTTCATTTGCACAATGGTAAACTGTTTCGTTGTTACCAGCCTTACGCTTAACTAACCCCCCCCCCCCCGTGATGTAATGCAATAATAAATGCTTTCATCTCTTTAGTAATTTCGGGTGTGTCTATTATCCTTGTTTGATAGTCTGTATGTCACTTTATGCTATCAGTGAAGGTGTGGTGAGTAATGGTTGAGTTTAGCAGGTTATAAACCTCACAGGGCTACCAATTGCTCTTTTCTTCACTTGAATTTTCGTTTCACTCTCAGTAAGACAATCCTTCAGAAAGTTACCCAATTATTTTCCGGTCATGTGTACGATGAAGGGAATCACTCGTGTATATTTATGAATTAGTTATGAAAGGTCATGTAAAACGTTGACTAGTTGGGCTTTGAAGAAATATCCCTCCCGACCTGAAGGTGTAGTGAGGAGTGGAGGCAGGTCGACCACCTCTTCACACTCACCTAAAGCTAAAATTCACACCTGACTATTAAAAGCGTGAACTTTAACCCCCTTTCATCCTACACTTGATCATGGTGAAGAAGCCTCTCTCTCTCTCTCTCTCTCTCTCTCTCTCTCTCTCTCTCTCTCTCTCTCTCTCTCTCTCTCTCTCTCTCTCAAAATAAATGCCGTAGTAAGCTTAGGTGAACTAACCCACCCACGATTAATTTTTTTTTAATGCTACACTAAAATCCTGTCCACACCGATTCAAAACACCTACTATAGACGTATTTGGAATTGGAAATGATATAATTATAATAATATAACTAACAATAAAAGTAATAGTTATAAAACAAATAACAATAAAAATAATTATAATACAAATAACAATGAAAATAATTACAATAATAAGAAACTAATAAAAATAACAATGACACAGGAGGAAAAATCTCTTCATCTACTTCATTATACTTTACGTCGTCATCACCATATAATATTTACTTAACGTCTTGAGATAATAAACAATGTCTTTATAATTCTGTACAGCGCCATCAAGCCTGACTACCTCCATTATAATCTTGAGAATAATGTCCCTTATTATACAATGTAATGTGCCATTAAAAATAATAGTGGCACAATATTAAAGTGGTGTTATGTTACATGGCTGACCGTAGAGAGAGAGTGAGAGAGTGAGAGTGAGAGAGAGAGAAAGGAACAAACGTGTTTAACTCTCACTAGACACCAACTTGCTTCACCTGTTAACCAGCTCCTTTACGGCATCAGACTTCCCAGTAAAACCAGATTGACTTCACTGTGACCCATATCGTAAACTGACTGAGAGACTCGTCACGATTATCTCTCTCTCTCTCTCTCTCTCTCTCTCTCTCTCTCTCTCTCTCTCTCTCCCATTCACCATAAATTTAGCTTGATTGCTCCTTTACATGTCACAACGAGATTGACTTCGTTTTCCCCTTGTATTTCCCTATAGACTAAACCTGATTTAACTTCTTTATAACTTTCTGTAAATTTGACTTCACGTTCTGTATCTTATGTATTTCACTCCTATTGTAAAACTGATAAATTATCCTTAAGCATTTGCACTGTTATATTAAAATGACTGACTCTCTTTCTTTGCACCTAAATGTAAGCTTGACTGACTACCTCTCCGCCTCCTCTGCGCCTTAATATATGACAGTCTGACTCGAACTTAATTCCTCAACTCGAATACTAGCCTTCATAACACCTAACTCTTTAAAACTAACCCCTTAGAATGACCCTTACCTCCAAAACTAACCCCTTACAATGACCCCCACCCCTAAAACTAACCCCTTAGAATGACCTCAACCTCCAAAACTAACCCCTTACAATGATCCTCACCCCTAAAACTAACACCTTAGAATGACCTCTACCTCCAAAACTAACCCCTTACAATGACCCTCACCCCTAAAACCAACCCCCTTACAATGACCAATAAACTGCTGTCTACCTTGGTTTATTCACCTCTCCATAAGACTTGGTCGGTTTTACGTCACCCATGAGGGAAGAGGAGACACTGGAACCCTCCCCCCTCCCCCACCTCCCGTTGATAAGCTGCTCAGGGCGTAATTATCCTGTGGAAACAAATGGATTTTAGCCCTTATAAAACTGGGAAAATGCTCTTTACGATTAATGACACTGAGACTCATTAACATGCAAACTTATGTCGGTGAGGGAGGAGGAAAGGAGTGAGGGGAGAGAAGGCGAGAGGGAGGGAGAACAGGAGGGAGGGGGAGAGACGTAGGGGAGTGGGGTGTTTGTGAAATTTACTTGTATTCACGAATTGGCGATGTGTGGAAGGTGTTGTGGGGGAGGGGGGGGTGGATGTTGGTGTAGGTTATGTGATGTTGGTGAATGTGGAGTAGAGATATATGGTAAAGTTGATGTTGGTGAACTGATAAGGAAAATTGTTGGAGAGTTGATTTTGGGGGAAATTGTAGGAGTGTATGTTGGGGAAAGTGGGTTTTTTTGTGTGTATTTGTTGAAGAAGTGTTGCACATGTCTTAAAAAGTCACTTGGACAGTATGTGAGAGCATGTGTCGATGTCAAGATGATGAGGAAAAACTTAGAAAATGTTTTGGGGGAGCAGGAGTTTGTGCAGTTGTTTTTGACAGTGTTACGATAAGTGTACGGTGGACAGCTGTCAGCACAGGTGTAGTTGAGCAAACTACTGGAACAGGTGCTAAGGGAAGGATTGGTTAACATGCATGTGATGGAGTAGATACATAAGCAGATGTCATTCAGGTGTTGGAAGCGGGACGGTATTTATGCATCAGCTGGGACACGTGTTGAGGCAAGGCATGGGGCAACTGCTTGAACTAGTGTATTACAGATGTTGTATACAGGAAGATTCGCTATATTACAGGTTGAACATCTGTAATAAAACTAGTTTACAATGATTGCACACTTCTTACTCAGCTTTCGTGCAGCTGCTGGCGTATTTTGTGCAGGTGTTTAGATATATCATTTTGTGAACATGACATCTGTTATAGGACGAAATTTAATTATTGCTGAGAAATGGAGGTGCCAGGTGAGGACGTGCAGGTGTTGTATAGGTGTTAGGTTTTCTCTCCCACGAGATCTTTATGAAGACGTTCCAAGAGACGAGAACCTGAGTGGCGGGACGCTGATCTGTGCGTCTTGAGGTCACGGTGGATGGTAACATAAACGACGCCGATTCTTGCAGAGAGAGAGAGAGAGAGAGAGAGAGAGAGAGAGAGATTAGTGATAATTTCTTCAATGAATTTATTTCACTTTTGGCTTTTATTTTTGTAGTTTTTAATATTTCTCTTTCTTATGTTATTTCTTTTATTCTTTTGTTTTCTGTTCACAGTTACATATTTATTTTTTATTTCTTGTTTATGTCTTTTCGTTTAATCAACTATTACTTTTCTTGTTTTTTTTATTTGTTTTTCATTTTTTCTTTACATAATTTTTTTTTTCATTTTTGTTCAATACTTTTATCCTCTCTCTCTCTCTCTCTCTCTCTCTCTCTCTCTCTCTCTCTCTCTCTCTCTCTCTCTCTCTCTCTCTCTCAGCACAAATGTGTGAATAGATACAATAAAGCACATATTGTTTTTTAATGGTCTGTACACATACTTGAACAGGTGACAGATGGTTATAAAGTTATACTAGACACGGTAGCGAGTTACTGAAATATACTGGGTTGTACAGGTGCTCAGGCAGGTGCATGGAAGTAGGTGTTACGATCATGATTCAGGAAAAGGTTACGCAGATGTTATCCCTATATATTAGGGATTATTTTATACAGGTGTTTTAGAATGTATAATTTGCACAGGTTTTGAGTGAGATGAAACTCAGGTGCGTACAGGGGTTGAAGAAAGTGTTGTACAGGTGTTGGGGAAAGTGTTGTAGGGGTGTTGGGGAAAGTGTTCTATAGGTGTTGGGGAAAGTTTTGTACAGGTGTTGGAAAGTGTTGTACAGGTGTTGGGGAAAGTTTTGTACAGACGTTGGGGAACGTATTGTACAGCTGTTTAGGAAAGTGTTGTACATGTGTTTGGGGAAAGTATTTTACAGGTGTTATGGAAAGTATTGTACAGATAGAAGAATATATTGCACAGATGTTGTTCAGGTGTTTGTTGTGGCAGGTCTGTTGCAAAGGTATTCAAGAACGAGGTGTACAGGTGTGGTGGCTGTAAATTGAAAATAATGTTCTGACAGTTTTACTTTTACCTGAGATTGAAAATTCAGACATAATGCTTATAATGATCGTCACATAATCCACCATTGTTTACTCTAGATTACTAAAGAGATGATTTGAATTTTATGTAAACATTCATTTATCGGAGAGACTTAGGATAAATAACTACGGTTCCTGGAGTTGACTATTTCAATTATTAACAATATAAACATCAAAGATACAAGAATGAGGCCTTGAGGAACACCACACGGAATAGAGAAAGGATCTTACTGACGCTCATAATAATACTTACAACTTGTTTGATATTTTTCTTTTGTTTATCCCATAATGTAAACAGGCGTCTTGATACCGTCGCTATGAGAGCCTCTGACAGTGGTGGTGGTCGTGGGTGTGGCTTCATGTCTTATGGTTGTTTAAGTGAAGCAACGACCGCTGTGAGAATGCCTCTTTAGTCTAGCTTCGTGGATTGCAAGCGTAATTAACCTGCATAATAGATGGGTTGATGGTGCTGTAACGGTGTGTGTGTGTGTGTGTGTGTGTGTGTGTGAGCTTTGAGATAGTAACTAGCCTTCAGGTCTGACAGCTGTGAGTAGATTTAATCAGCTTCCGGTACTTGCATACAGCACTGCCGCCATTGTTCTCAGTTGTTATGTGGAAAAGTATTTGTGTTATGTATCTTTAGGGATTTAGTTCGTATTTATTATTATTATTATTATTATTATTATTATTTATGTTTTTTTTGCCGTCTGTTCGAACTGTTCTATGTATAATTATAATTTACTGCAACTATTTGTATGATTATCATTAGTAGTCATTAGTTTTAATTATTATTATCATTATTATTATGATTATCTTATTGCTATTATTATCAATGTTATTAGTACTCTTTTCAGTATTATCGTTCGTGTTATTGTCATTGTCATCATCCTCTTCATAATTATAATTTTTGTTATAATTATTAATTGAATATATAAACCTGTCTTGTGTTACTATGATATACCTAATGTGATTAAGTATACAGTAATACACCCAAAAGTATACATCACACGTGAGTTTTATTTACACATATATTTTGTGTTGTTGTTGGAAAGGGCAGTAGAGAAATATACACCAGGAATGTATTTATATTTAGAAAGTTAGAAAGAGTATTAACATGAACAAATAATGAACCTAACCTAACCTAACCTAACTTAACCTAACCTAACCCCACAGCAACAATTTCTCAGATCATATCATTCGGCTGCACAATACTGACGGTCACCCTTGGGTCCCTGAGGCCGGGATGAATAATGGAACACCTATTCTTCCTGCTCCCTCAACATTTAAACTATTTATCTCTTATAAAATAGGAGAATCTATATAAAAAAAAAATTCTTAAGGTTAAAAATAAAGATTCAGGAATTTGATTTTTCTTAAAGAATTAAATAAAAACATACATTAGGTTTAAATTAAAAAAAAATATATAAACTTTTTTCCTTGGTGAATATTAGGTTACGAAAAAACTGTGTAAAAGTTTTTCAGTGAGATTTAAACCAAGTGATATTTTTTGTTCAATGTGATTTAAATGTTATTGTGATTTTCTTGTGATTTTTTGGGTATATGACTACAATATTTACACATTAGGTTGGTGTCCTTGTTTTGTTTTTGTTTTTTTCACACACATGGTTTGGTTGGTTGATTGAGTAGGTGGTTAATTGATTGATTGGCGATCGACTATTGATTGACTGATTGATTTGATTCTTTACTTATTCAGCTTTTTGTTAATTTTTTTTCTCTTCAGTTACATGTTCAAATGTATGACTCCTTAACCCTACTGTGGAGATGTTAATGATATTATATTTAACCCCTTGAGTACAATGACATTAACCCCTTGAGTACGATGACATTAACCCCTTGAGTACGATGACATTAACCCCTTGAGTACGATGACATTAACCCTTTGAGTACGATGACATTAACCCTTTGAGTACGATGACATTAACCCCGTGATTCCGATGACATTAACCACTTAAATACGATAACCCTAACCCCCTTGGGTACAATTATCTTAATCATTGAGTACAATGATACTAGGCCTATCCCCTTTGAGTACAATAACAGTAAGGTCTTCGTACTCAAGGGGTTAAGTCACTGACCAGGGGATGAAATTACCATCATAGCCAGTGACTAAATTATTACTGTGCGTGTCCAGAGGGAAGAGTTAACTGAAACACCTGTTGAAATTCTTACGTATTTTACCTGTCTTAATTAATTGTTTATGGTGCTCTAAAAAAAATGGGGGATGTTTTTAGGGGATATCTTAATTAGATTTAGTTTTTGAAGATATATCTAATATATAATTGTATTTGATGTGGGTGATTAATTTTCACTCTTGTCTATAAAGTATAAAGGTATGGTGCTGTTGTTGTTGTTGTTTTGGTCTCTATGTGTAAACAACCAAGGGTCTTTAAGCACGTGGAGTAGAATATTGTAAAAAAAAAATTGTCGTGTCCGTTCTTGTCTCAGTGTCTGTCTGTCAATCATCAACCAAACTATGGTAAGTATCGTAAGTCCGTTCATACACTAAACGATAACTCTTAAAAATTGGTGAAAGCAATAAATTTCTCCGGTTATTTTCATTTTATCTCCCGGTTGTCAATATTTGAATATAGCGGACACTGTTTTATACGTATATAATCCCGGTATATACTTTTAACCGAAGGAATTAACCGGAATTTTTGCCTTCGTAAAAATTTCATCTTTTTTTGTGAAGTTTAAATTTTTTTTCTTTCTTCTCTCTTATATAATCCGGATATAATGTTCATACCAGGATTATATTACGGATTTATTGAGAGAAAATGTTTTTGACTTTTAGATGTTTCGTTTTTAATCAATGTTTAATTTTTAGTTATTACAAAAAAGATTATTCACTGACTTAGAAGAATATGTGACTTTTGCAATTCTTCTGATTTTATATGTGTGTGGAAGTTCATTAATAAATATGACATCATCCAGCTTGTATACTTAAAGTTACTAGTAAATAATAGTTATTCACTAAAATTATTATACATACTCGTTAAAATCCCTATAAAATATTCAATGCAAATCACCATGAATAACTAAAATCACCTTGAAACATTATCTGAAACATTATAAAAGTTACTAGATCACTGTAAAATATTCACTTTGTTATTTTTTTTAATATTCAGAAATATAATTCAATAAATGACGACGAAATATATACAAAATCACCACGAATATTCACTAGAAAAATCATTATAATAAATTTATCTGATATCACTATAAGTAAGCGCTCCAATCCGTAACCTAACCTAACCCGCTATGAAATATACACCAAAATCACTATAAAATATAAATTACCATTACTAAATCACGAGAGAAATTAACTTAACCACATTAAATAACAGTGGACAAATTCACTCTTGAGAGAATCACATCCGCTGGAAGAAGTCTTAGGAACACAATCTGCCGTTCTTCTGTTGCCCTTGACGGTTTTCTTAGGGCAATAACACAACAGGCAGAGAGGATACATTATTGCCATCCATCTTACAATAAAAAAAGCTATAGCAAGATGCATTTATCTAGACATAGCTATACCTTCCTTCCTTCCTGCCTTCCTTCCTTCCCTCCTTCTTCCTTCCTCCTTTCCTCCCTCCAACCACTAAATTCCTGACCTCAATCTACCAAAAAGAAATAATTCGTCACATAGAAAATCATCCAGGTAAATGGGTCTTGTTTTTCGTGTCTTTGAGCCAGGTAGACACAGGATGCGGGTTACCTTTAATGGATCAACAAATTGTGTAGGAAGGTCTTATCATTGTTTATACTGTGGCGTAAAATTTAATGTTTTTTTTTTTTTTTTCTTTTATTATTGTTGATTTTGTTCTATTAACTGGGTAGTATTTTGTTGGAGTATGTGTGTGTGTTTTTGTGTGTTTATGTTTTTGTTGTTTGTTGTTGTTGTTTTAGTATTTTTTTCTCTTTCATTCTTGTCTTGCTGTTATTGTATCGCGCACACACACATAATACCATAAGACACTAATATAATAAGGAGTCTGCAATAGGTCGGTTGGCCTGTGCATGGCAGCTCGATGTCGGGAGTTACAACCACCCTCTATTGTCCATGAATCTATCTAGCCTCATTTTAAAACTTTCCAGCGTTCCAGCACTTACTACAAAGTTGCTTAGCTTGTTCCACTCATCTACGACCCCATTTGTAAGCCAGTTTCTTCCTTTATCCCTTCTAAACCTAAACTTATCCAACTTAAATCCGTTGCTCCGAGTCCTATCATGCTCGGATATTATAAGAACTTTCTCTATATCTCCTTTATTTATTCCTTTCACCCACTTAAATAATTCTTTCATATCTCGCCGCACTCTTCATCTTTCTAGGGAATGCAAGTTTAGTTTCTTTAATCTATCTTGATAGGGAAGGTTTCTAAGTCCCGGAATCATTTTCGTCACACACACACACACACACACACACACACACACACACACACACACACACACACCACAACTGCATCCAGCCCATACGAGCACAAACTGATCACTATCAGAACAGCCCAGTCCCAACCATTGTAAAATTTATCAATAACTTGTAATCAAGCAGAGTATTCACTCCCAGTCAATCTTACGTTTTGTACTGTCACCATATTGAAATGCCCTGTAGTTTGACCTTCTCCCCATCTAGTTATTATATATATTATTTGTATCACTTATGTTACTTGTATATTATTTGTAAATCAAGAGACCCATTCCCCAATTATGTAACTGTATATTTTCAGCCTTCCGGCTGCCATGCTCTTTTAATAAACCGTTAATTGTTATTATAATTATTATTATTATTATTATTATTATTATTATTATTATTATTATTATTATTATTATTATTACACACACACACACACACACACACCTGCACACACACACACACCTGCACACACACACACACACACACCTGCACACACACACACACACGGTAATGAGGCTCATCAGGAAGTGGTTGTGGCCAGGTAACCCAGGTGAGTCGCTCTCATTTAGCGGAGACTGCAGGTACATCCTGTCTAACTCTTCTCTTTGTGCAACACTCTTTATATAATACATGATTTATAACGTGAGTTATAACACGTGGTGATATATAACACTTGGTGATATATAACACTTGGTGATATAAAACACGTGGTGATGTATAACACGTGGTGATATAACACGTGGTGATATATAACACGTGGTGATATATAACACGTGGTGATATATAACACGTGGTGATGTATAACACGTGGTGATGTATAACACGTGGTGATGTATAACGCGTGGTGATGTATAACACGTGGTGATGTATAACCCGTGGTGATATATAACACGTGGTGATGTATAACACTTAGTGATGTATAACAACTAGTGAAGTATGTAAAGTTTCGGGTCTCTAACTACTTCCGTTTTGAAGCTATGGGTGAAACAGACACAGACAGACAGACAGACAGTCACATCATTGTATTATTATAGATTACAAACATTTAAACAACTACAGTAAATTATTATTATTTTTTTTTTTTTTTGTGCTGGTCAACTTCGCTCCGGGGGATAGATGACCCCTGGACACCTGTTCGAGGAGCTTGACCAACTCGCTCGTATTTATATTATCATCTGGACTTAATTACGTTACAAAGTCACTTCTGAGTAATTGATGTTTTTTTTTTATTAACATTTACTTATTTTAATCTGAATATCAACAAATAAGCGGCTTGAGAATACTAGAAGAACCAAATAAAAATTAAAAGTCTCCCAAAACCTGAGAAGATAATTGTTTTTTAGGGTGAACGTGTTGGGAAGGACGGGTGGAAAGGTGGAGATGACTGGAAAGGAGGGAGAGAGGGTGTGAAAAAAGTAGAGAATAAGGGAAAAAAAGAGAGGAATGAGGGAGGGAGTGAGGGAGACAGAAAAGGAATGAAGGACAAAGGGAAAGAAGAAGAGAAGGAGCGAGGGAGAGAGTTAGTGAAGGAGAGAAAGGGGGGGGGGGAAACCTGAACAGAACGAAAGAAGGAGAGACGGAATGTGCAAAGGATAGATAGATGGAAAAAGGAAGGGAGATAAGGAAAGAGGAAGAGAACAGAGGGAAAGCGGGAGAGAGGGAGTAAGAGGAGAGTGAGAGAGAAAACAGAGGACAAGGAGAGAGAGGGAGTAAGGGAAGGAGAGAGAGAGAGGGTTGTCCAGAGTGATTCATGGCCGATCGTCTAGTCGAGAATTGCACCCTTTTTCTCGTCCTCACTTCTTATACTTGGGGATTTTTGCCGCATCTGTTTTCTGTCAAGATTTCTGTCCAAACGGGTGTGATTATTCTCCCCCTTTTCTGCTCTAGTTAAGGTTAGGTTAGGTTAGGTTAGTTATCAGTCTGTGTTATGGAGATGAATGTTTGGTTTTCGTCTTCAGACTTCCCACACACCTGGTCACAGTGCAATGGAGATCCTGAATTCATATGAAAATCCACGACTGGATATTAGATTCTCCTTCAGAATCTTTTACGCCACTGTTAGTCTTTTAGTACATCCTTTAACCCTTTGCGGACGATGATTTAACCCTTTGAGGACGATGATTTAACCCTTTGAGGAATATGATTTAACCCTTTGAGGACTATGATTTAACCCTTTAAGGAATGTGATTTAACCCTTTGATAACGATGATTCAACCCTTTGAGGACTATGATTTAACCCTTTGAAGACGATGATTTAACCCTCCAGGAGTCAAAGGGTTAAATAAATCCCTATCTGAAATCCCTCCACTAACATAATTAGAAATCCTAAAATCCTCCACCAAGTAATTACGAATCCCCCCAAAGGAAACAGTTATATTACGTATTCATGTCCTCCCTAGTCTCATAAAAGTCCTTCTTAACGACTCCTTGAAACAATCCTTAACAATATTGGTTACATTCTAGTGTTTAATCCTCCAAGCGACGCCGTAATAGGAGCTCGTAAGTAACTCTAGTGCTTAAGTACCTCTCGTAATATATTGTTTATCTTCTACACTATAGTATGTACGATACACGGCGCTGTTATACATTACAAATATGGGAATTTACTGTGTTGAACCACGCACTACGTAAGTAATACTTTATTCCAGAATTTAAATAATACTGGAATATTAAAAAAGAAAATATTCTCCATCAAGCAAGCTATACCCAGCTGTAGTATTTAAAGAATTACCTGTATATTAGACACCTCGACTTGTTTCACCAGAAGTTTAACCATCTTAACGCTGACTTAAGCTAAGGCTGCTAATCTAACGTAACCTACCTTACCTTACCTTACCTTACCCCAGGTAGCATTGAGGTGGTTAATCTTCAGTGGGGTTGTAGTGGCCAGGTGTTCAGTACAGTCATATATCGCTGTAATTACTCAGGTAACATAATGTCACCTGGCCAGAGAAAACCTTATAAATGACTCAATAAATAGTTGGTCCGAATTTTGTATGTATTAATTGACTATGACGTTTATCAAAGGAAACAATGTACTATACTATACAATACTATATTATAATTTCCTTCTTTACACAAACACACTCACAGAAACGGTATCTCTCCTTCCCCAAATATTACCCTAAAAAAATATATATATACAAATAATATTTAAACCACAGTGTAATTCTGACTCCATCTTGACAACAATACTGTATATACTGTATATACCATAGGTTGTGTGAGCCAGTTAAATGACTCCTTACACAGAGAGAAGTATAACTCACCCAATGTATTCCTTTAAGTGTTTATAAACAAAGAATCTCCTCCTATCTCTCCCAAAAGTTGCCGTTATTGCCAGACTTTGGGTAATACGTCGCTCAGAAGTAATTGCCACACTTTGAAGAAAAAATCACAGTTATTTAAATTCTCCTCAATACAAATGGTGGAGAAGGTGACATCAGAATGAATGGAAGATGCGTTCAAGTTCGGCTCGGGATATATCTTACTGTCTTGGGAGTTTCAAAATGACATTAAAGGTTAAGTTTATTACGGTGTTGGTGTGGAGAGTCGACCGTGGCTATTAAGTTCACAATCAGAAAGTTCAGTCAGGCATATTATCACCATTAACACATTATATAAAGTACAGGTGTAATAGTTTCCAGATAGAGGAGTGTTATAATGGTGTGTGTGTGTGTGTGTGTGTGTGTGTGTGTGTGTGTGTGTGTGTGTGTGTGTGTGTGAGAACCTATTTTTATGGAAAAGAGGGATCATGTGAAGATTAGTCCACCAAGTTTATTTCACCTGATCATTAAACTCCCTAATGCTACCTGGGGGGTGAGTTAGGGGTGGTTAATCTTAAGGTGACGAAATACTCCATATGAAAAATAGAGGAAATATACATACTTTAAAGACACGGGTTGTTGAAGCACGGAAATAAACAGCGTTAACCACAACAACTACTCCAGCAGTGTCTATCAAACCTAACATTGAGTTCGTGCCAAGAATGAGTCCTGTTTGTTGTCCAAGGCGACTTCTCTTTTTTGCCTAATGCGTTTTTCAAGTGTAGATTTATATACGACACATGACGTGGTGTAAATAGATGCTGGTCTTATTATTTAGCTTTATTGCTGTTGTAGATCATGGTGTGAGATCTGTTAAGGTTGAACTTGAAAGAAAAAATCACAGCATTAAGATGGATGGTACAGATGTAAATAATTGTGGTACTCTCTCTCTCTCTCTCTCTCTCTCTCTCTCTCTCTCTCTCTCTCTCTCTCTCTCTCTCTCTCTCTCTCTCTCTCTCTCTCTCTCTGCTTTTATCACTCGGTAGGGAGGTAATGCAGGCTGAATATACATGTTGGATTAAGGGAATATTTCAGCATACATGTAGGATTATTAGTGACTTAATGTATATATGAGATCTGTCGGGATGTGTTGTGTATTCGAGGTATTGTAAGAGTTCCTACAGTCTTGGGTGGAATTTTAGGGAAGTTCAGTATGCATGTCGAGTGTTGAGAACATCAGTACGTATTTGGGAGTGGAATTGGAGGAATGTGTAATACGCATATAGGATTGCGGAGAGAGAGAAAGAGAGATAAGAGAGACTCGGTAGCCTACACATATGGTGAGAAAGGATGTCTCTTACGCATGTGGGATTGTTGGAATACGCAGTATGCATGTAGGTTTGCTGAGCTGGGAGAGAAATTTGGTGACCTAACGAATGCCCTAGGGAGTAGATGTCTCGTACGCATGCGGAAGACAGAGCACACATGCGTCATCAATAACGCTGCTGTTCCCTGAGAGAAAGTTTACACCATCAGTATGCAGGTCAGCCTCACCTTAACTAGCTGGCCCGCTCAGGCGCTGATTTTTCAACTAACTGTGAAACGTTATTGTAGTTACCAGCTGAATGTGAGAGGAATTATTGTAAAACTCAGGTTAATTTATTTTTTTTCTTCACTACGTGTTGGGTCGTTAGGAAAGTGGTCGTAGGGAAGTTATTGTAATGGAAATTAATTTATGTTGGAATTCCGTTTTCTTCTTGATATGTAATGAAGTAAGGGTTACCTGGGGTCTTCTCGCCTCCTAACAGCCATGGTCATTTGTTCTTACCCCGTATGACACTTCTCCATAATATACTCATTCATCTTATACTGTACGTGTTGGACGGAGCTCCCCAGCACCCGTTTTCAGTCTCTCTTCTCAGATCCCCACAATACGGACATGATACTCTGGCTCCCTCATTAGACACGACTCTTGTTAAGTGTCAAGTTTGTACTATTTGGGGGAAGTGTGTAGTGACCTCTTCCATTCATTCCTTCACACTCTCATCACCCATTTCTTCTCCTCCTTTCGCCCTTCTGACCCTATTTCCTATCCCTACCCACCCATCGACCTCCCTCCCACTTCCTATCCTCTCACTTCCTTCTCCCTACCACACTTCCACCCCGCCCCCCCCCACACACAACCCTCCCTCCTCTTCCTTCCCTCTCCTCCACTTCCCCACCTTACCATCACTCCTTCTCTCCCTCCCCATCTTCCTTTCTTCCCCTCACCTACCGCTCCCTCCCCCTTCCCTCCCTCCCTCCTTACAATCGGCTACCAGCCTACCCACTTCCTCCACCCACCTAACTATCCTTACCCAAGCAGCCAGTCATGAACAACATATACCATTAGACTGATTCAACCAGCCACGAAGAGGGATTCACCGCACTTTTGCCCTCCTTAATGATATTCAAACCTCCATTTATTATATTATGAGGCTGGAACACCACGCTAATGAGGGCGGCAGCTGAAAATTTCATGGTTCGATTTTTTTGTGTGTGTGAATTTCCGTCGTGTGGGATATAATGAGGCTAATGGTTTTGATACTGTACAAGCACTAGGATAAAGAGGAGAGAGAGAGAGAGAGAGAGAGAGAGAGAGAGAGAGAGAGAGAGAGAGAGATTAACAGGCGGAAACACAGACAGAGAAGCCGACTTAGACAGACAGCTGAAATAATGATTACACACACACACCGATAGAATGAAAGAGAAGGCAACAGACGAAGATAACCAAATTACACCGATCAAGATTATATCCCCAATTTTCTCTCTTTTTGGAGCAACGTTTAGGCCACGTTTTGACACTGTCGAGTCTGTCGGGATGAGTGAATAATGTATCTTACTGACGCGTTAACTTTACAGTGAGATGAGTTTTTTATTCTCTCGCGGCCTGTGTCGTTTTTCATGTTGTTGTAAAGAGAAAGTTTTTTATTCAGAAACACCTGGCTGGGGATATGTAAATTTCTGATTTCGTTTACGGGAATTATTAAGATGGGGAGGTCGCTAGGTGTCTTGACTTTTATACGGTGCTTTTATCTACATGTACAGCACAGACAGACAGACAGACAGACAGACAAAAAATATGGTGCCACTACGTTTCTGTAATTCCCTCCCAAATATACTACCAGAATCACCTAGTCGTATACAAATTCCATGTAAACAAAAACACTGAATACCTCTGGTGGTGGAGAAAGGAACCTCCTCAATATTTTCGACTTTCATGACAAGCGTTTAAGAATCTAATACTTCATGGTCACGGCATCCTAATGTTACCGGGACTTAACAGTTACCAGTCGCTTAGTGTAGATTGCGTGTTGGCTTCCATAGAACAGGTTTGGGGGTTTTTTTAAGAGCTGACAAGGTAAGAAACGAAAAGAAATGAACAAAAGCGTGAGGTACAGTCATCCCGACCAGGTCAACGGGAAGAGGAAATGGAGAATAAGCTGATTTGTCAACGTAAGACAGGTGTCCATCAATGTGTTGAGCGGTGTGTTAGTATCTACCTGTCTCAACGTCATTAGATGAAACAAACTTGACTGTGACGATCCAGGTGGACAGTTGGAGAAATGTTAGCGTCCATACTTGTAAATCGATGGGTTTTTTTGTATTATTATTATGTGACGCGAAGGTTATAATTTGCATCGCTCGAATTGTATTTCATATTGGCTTATTTTATTACTTATTTTGGTATCTGCCCAATGCGTGACCAATCATCTCATTAAGTGTTGCTCCCATTACCAAGCTGAGTAGAGTGTGTAGTGACGTTCGTTCCTTGTTTACTGAGAATATGGCAATAATTTATGAGATTTAGTGACGACATATGCATTCCCGTTTATCTTAAGTTTTACGCAATTTGGCTCCTGGAAATTACTCCTGGTCTTGAGGGTTTAAGGAAGCTGTATCTTTTCCTTAGTAT
The DNA here is from genome assembly GCA_958450375.1 of Homarus gammarus. Classification (NCBI taxonomy): domain Eukaryota; kingdom Metazoa; phylum Arthropoda; class Malacostraca; order Decapoda; family Nephropidae; genus Homarus; species Homarus gammarus. The sequence continues at coordinate 4,841,318 of CAUDMG010003243.1, read as the reverse complement.
AGAGGGGAGGTGAGAGAGAAAGGGAGCTAGTGAGGAATTTAAATAGAGATATAGTCTTCTTATATAGGTCGTGTTCGCCCTTGCCTCATGATCGGGTCGGTGGATAGCGGTAGGGAGGGGGGGTTATCTCAGCTGACCGACCATCACCTTCTTCTCCTCCTCCTCCTTCTTTCACAGTAACCTACTTCCACTCCTGGCAGACACGACCTCATCATCTTCAAGGGCTTATGTAACAGTGCGATGATAAACACAGTAATTCACTCGTCACAACCAAATCCCTGAAGCAACAACTGTTCACCTGACTGGGACGGATGATGGATGGTTGCGTTCTGTTACGGCCATTGTGTCTTGCCAATATTGTTTTCTTTTCTTTTTACTTCATTTCATTGGGTATTTTATGTGTTATCTACTCCTTAAATTATCTTATTATTATGTATGTATTCCGTGATAGCAGAGAACAGAGTTATAAATAAGACTTGTTTAAAACCAACTATTAGTCTGCCAGTGTATCATGAACACTACTAGAGATAAATGGTCTTATACTCCTGACTCACTCATTCCTCCTTAACCCAAGTGATGACTCATACACACACAAAAAAAAAAAAAAAAAAAAAAAATGGTCAGGCTCAGTAACCCGTACCCCCCCCCCCCCCCAACCCATCCGACCCACCCGCCCCCATCCGACCCACCCGCCCCCATCCGCCCTCCCTGACAGCGCTAGTTGTTGGGAGATAAATCATAGCAGGTTGCATTGTTACCCTCAACAGGTGTTGGGTGTGAATGATTAACAGGTGGGCCATAGTCAACACACTTCTTATGCCTGTGATTTGTTGCTTGCTTGCAGGGAGGCGGAGGAAGTTCTTGCCACAGGGAAGGAAGGAGGATGTCTTTAAGTATAGGGTGTGGGTCTCAAGGCATCAATCAGGTGTCCTTCCCCTCCGCCATCACCCTCGTCTTATTGTCAGTGTCGCTGTGTTACCTCTTGGCGTTTTGTTCATCTTTTTTTCTTTTTTAGTAAACTTGAGTAGTGACAAGAACCTTTGACATGCCTGAATGGCTTCTTGGGGGATTTTCTCAATTAGGATTTTTGTGTATTTGTTTATTATTTAAATAGTAACTAAGGATTTTGGGGATTTATTCTCTCAATTTTTTATTTATTTACGTAGTAAGAGAGGATTTTAAGGGATTTTATTGGGTGAATTTTTTTTCTTATTAAGTAACAATTAAGGATTTTAAGTTTATATTTAAGAATGGTAATTTTATCGTAAACAGCACGAAAGAGATTGTCAATATGCTGAACATAATTTCAGGAGTTAACTGACTGAAAAACATTTATTTACATTGTTTGTTTTTTTAACTGAGTTCAGGATTTTATATTTTTTTACGGGCCCTAAAGTAGCATTAGTCTACCAGGTATACTGTATAGTGAAGCTACACGGTGATATAAGAGGCCTGACAAAGTGCTCACCTGTACATTAAGAAATCTTTGAGTGTTTGTTTCCGTTACGTACTATTTTAGCAGTCGTAGTAGCAGTAGTAGTACCTATTCTCATTCATTCTCATATTCTTTTTTTTTTATATTGGTACATAAAACAAACCCCACATATGCCAACATCATGTCGTCGCCCTGTCTGTATCTGTGTCGATTTGTTTATGCATACTGTGTTGTCCTTGCCAGTTTCTCCGACCATTGACCGCACTAGTAAGCCTCAAACCACAGCCAGCGTCCAACCCCAAGAAATTTATCCTCGTCTCCCTGTCATTATACCTGATACTGAACTTTGAATGTCAGTAGTATTTATTGCTAATTCTTTGGCATTTTGAGTGTGATTCCCATACATTATAAAGCGTTGGACCGGTTCGTCTCTCTCTCTCTCTCTCTCTCTCTCTCTCTCTCTCTCTCTCTCTCTCTCTCTCTCTCCCAGGAGGCTGTCCACCAACCAACTAGCTGAGCCAACAAGGGGTTCATTATGAGTGCTAATAGCCATTTGTGAAGACTAGGCTAATAAACACACTCTCCTCCTCCACCCTGATAAATCATTGTATTACTTCTCTGTTTATGTGCTGAACTTAGTAAATTAGTTATCTCTCTCTCTCTCTCTCTCTCTCTCTCTCTCTCTCTCTCTCTCTCTCTCTCTCTCTCTCTCTCCTCGGTCACTACCCACAACCATTGTGTCCTTTGCTTAAATGAACCAATTAGTTTCAGCATCACATCACCAGTTACGATTATATTTTGTTAACTTACGATCCCTTGAGAATCTGGTGACAGGACTTGGGACTTCCTTGTAATGTTCCACTCACAACCCATCTGAAATTCCTTGTCAGTCTTCGGCGGTAGTAACGATGCACCCAGAAGTTTACGCCTCCAGCACCAGCAGTAGCAAATGAAATGAACCTAACTCATTTCCGTCAAGTTCTTTATATCCCGGGACGCATGTGAGCAGCGTCTGGGGGACTGACACATCCTAATAACACGGAATCAACTTCTTTTTTTTCACGGTAGGAAACACAAGAGACGTTTTATCCATCCAGTTACCCTGTGAACATTAAAACTACCACAAATTAGTAAGCTTCTCTGACTGAATAATGGAACACTGTCGATATACAAGGAGAGACAGATGGGGAGAGTGGTGATGGAATATATGGTTTAACAATGGAATTTTCTATTTTGTATTTATATTAAGGACAAATAACCTTCTCCCGTAACTCTCCTGAAGTCTGTTTTACGTTTATGCATTTTTTTACGTATTACTTGAGAATCTGTAACCAAGTTCAAGGACGAGATAGACAGTACACGGTAGACTCTTTCTGTCTGTTTGTCTGTCTCAGGAATTGTTCGTCTGTCACAATATAGATCGAGAATCCGCGATGAATGATGCGAACAATCTCCTATTTGACATGAGGTTCAACTTCGTCGTTTTTTTTATGTTGACGGTGAAAGAGTCTATGGACAAGTGAGACGACACACACACACACACACGACTGGTGAGCTGTGTGACCGGCCGTCTAGACATTCGGACAACTACCTGACCGCAATGGCTAAACATAATCCCAGAATACGATCCGCCGTTCGATTTGATTTCATAGCCAGGCGGCCGTCACTGCAGGGTTGACAGAGGCAAGATGGCGTAAATGAGCTTGTGTGTTGTTTCACTTTAGTGGGGATTAAACACTTCTCGTTTGAAAGGTAAGTGTGCAAACCGCAGCTCTTTGGAAAAAAAAAACACACACACACACACACACACACACACACACACGAAAACTTCATAACTAATCAAACACTTATGCAATACTTACTAAAATTTCAGCAAGCCTACATACCCCTCAACAGGATGCCCATCACTTTACCAACAATTCTCCATCATTCCATGTATTCTATAACACTTTACTAACACTTATCCGACACTTAGAATCTTACAACATCTTTCTCGGTATCTCCAACACTTATCTAAGAGGCTACGTCACATAATTTTCAACGTTCAACATTACTTCTCCATCACTACCTTTCGTCTCCAACATCCAACATTCCTTCACCATCACTACAACTTGTCTCCAACATCCTCTATAACATTATCATTCCGTATCTACAACAATGACCAGCCCTATCAAATTACCTCATTAAGTTTATGTATTTAATTAAAGCTAATGAACCTTGATAAGTAAATATTATGGTCATTATGGTTTAATATGTTGCTGTGACCATTACCTCACAGCTCTTATGGTTAATTATGTTGCACAGACCATTACCTCACAGCTCTTATGGTTTATTATGTTGCACAGACCATTACCTCACAGCTCTTATGGCTTAATATGTTGCACAGACCATTACCTCACAGCTCTTATGGCTTAATATGTTGCACAGACCATTACCTCACAGCTCTTATGGTTTAATATGTTGCACGGACCATTACCTCACAGCTCTTATGGTTTATTATGTTGCACGGACCATTACCTCACAGCTCTTATGGTTTAATATGTTGCACGGACCATTACCTCACAGCTCTTATGGTTTAATATGTTGCACAGACCATTACCTCACAGCTCTTATGGTTTAATATGTTGCACAGACCATTACCTCACAGCTCTTATGGCTTAATATGTTGCACAGACCATTACCTCACAGCTCTTATGGTTTAATATGTTGCACAGATCATTACCTCACAGCTCTTATGGTTTAATATGTTGCACGGACCATTACCTCACAGCTCTTATGGTTTATTATGTTGCACGGACCATTACCTCACAGCTCTTATGGTTTAATATGTTGCACGGACCATTACCTCACAGCTCTTATGGTTTAATATGTTGCACAGACCATTACCTCACAGCTCTTATGGTTTAATATGTTGCACAGACCATTACCTCACAGCTCTTATGGTTTAATATGTTGCACAGACCATTACCTCACAGCTCTTATGGTTTAATATGTTGTACGGACCATTACCTCACAGCTCTTATGAATTATTATGTTGCACAGTACCTACGTCTCCCACAACACGTACAGTATTTAAGTAAAACGGAAACGACAAATTCCCCTGCAGAACGTTTCCTTACTGAGAGGCAACAGGATGTGTGTGACGCACCTTAGGTGTCAAGTTCTTGGGATATGTGCCTGAGTGCCTGTGTGTTTGTATGTTTGTATAGTTGAATGTTTTGATTTTGTTCTGTTTGTTTGTATGTGAATGTATTTTTCGGTGTTTGCATATGAATTGGTTGGTATGTATGCATGTATATATTTTTGATGTGTGTGTATTCATATTTGGTTGTGTTATTCCTTCTGTATACATCACATATACATAATGTGTTTTGGTGTATTCATCTATTTATGTTTTGTGTTTTTTTTTTTGTATATATTTGTATGATTTTTGTGTATGTGTTAATCCCGGTATATTGGTGCACTTTAAAGGTGTATGTGTATGTTTGTACTTTGACTTGAATTTGTGTGTTGTTGTGGTCAGCGCTAACACCTTGACCTCCGCTCACCTGTTGTTATGGTAAGATAAACCTGGATAAACAGATTCATTAACTCCTGGCACGTGAAGTCACACCAAAACAGAGCAAAGTGTAAGTGACATGAGGTGGGGTGAGGTGAGGTGAAGAGAGGTAAGGTGAGGTGAGGTAAAGTTAGGTAAGATGAAACTAGGTGAGGTGAGATGAAGGTAGGTGAGGTGAAGTTAGATGAGGTGAGGAGAGAAGTGACTTATGGTGAGGTCAGAGATTATTTCATATTAACACCTATCCCTCCTTCTGTCCTTTGGTATATGCTGAGTATATTCATAATTATTTACTTATTTAGGTAGTTGTTAATCTATTTATATATCCTAATATATTATTCGATTAATTATTATTCCCTCCTAAAATTAACTCTCCTATGGCGTTTTCATTTGAATAATAAGATATAGGATGAACCTCAACAAAGTAGTGTATCCTAGGAATAAAAAAATAAAAAATAAAATAATTGCCATTCGTAAGAGATTCATATTAAATTATTATCATTGTTTAATATAAAGCAGGAACAAACGCTATTTTACATTCGACGAGAGACGACTAACCAAACACTGGGCAGACTCGACATTAAATGGCTGTCCCACTTCTCAGGATAAAATAGCTAAGAGAAAATTATCCCATATTTTTATTACCTTCTCTTCGTGTCAATTGTTGTTGTTGTCTCCTCATTGTTGTTATTGTTTGAGTCATAAGTTGTTCATATTTCTCTTGGCTTTGTCTCAAGTTCTCAGGAATAATTATAATGTTTACGCTTTCTGCTTTATTTAAAGTTCTGTTTAGTGTGTGGCTGCGTTGGGTACATTTACATCAACTATGTCGTAGCTCAAGTTATTTAGTGTCCTGGTTGTTGCAAGAGAGTTAATGTGTTTGTTTGTTTGTTTCTGTCCAGTGTCATGGTTTTGGGTTTTCGTAGTGGTGTATGAGTGGATTATATTATATAAAGATTATAATATGTCGTATTTCTTATTTCTTACCGTAGAGTTCGATACCTTCACACTGATTACTTACAGGAGATTATGGCGTATCTGCGTAGAAGTTCACTCCACCACTCGACATTCCATGATTTATACTTGATAAATGATGATTTAATGAATTCCATTAATTTCCAACAACCATCTAAGTTATTGGTTATACTTTGTCATAACCAATCAGTCCTTACCTTGAGTAATAATAAGATAGGATCCCAGATGCGGGCAGATAATTGCACTTACATTTATTTGTCAAGCTTCCATACAATGATTTACAATTTGCATGGATATATGAATCACTCACGTTCATGATGTAATAAAATTAATCTTCTAAAACAGAATTTTCAACTTGGGGACACATGTGGTTACTCTACTATGGGTATGACTTAACAGAGCCTTAATTCTTCAAGTGATACATTTACTGTCAGCCTGGATTGCTTTTGTTGCAACCAGGCTTCATCACAAGAACTTCTTTCACGGGGAATAACAACAAAAGGTACTCTTGGGTTACCACACATAATCTCACGTCACTGACAGTCACTGTAGACGGTTGTCGCGGCAAGGAGAACTGGTAAGCGTGACTTGAATTAACCATTTAGTTGCAATAGACCAGCCTGGATTGCTTTTGTCGCAACCAGGCATCCACACGTGATATTTCCACGGGGATAACAATCGAGGTTAACACGCTTAGTCTCGTGTCGACGACGGTCCACAGGACGGGGTGGCGATGGAGGACTTGTGTGGTGTCCCATTCCCTTCAGGAGGGAGGAGATGGGCGTCTTGACTAACCCATGGCCACGGGGATAATACGTAAAAATGAGGTTTTTGGGTGTGAGGCGATGAACAATACAACACTGTCTCACTGCCCCCCCCCCCCTCCCCCTAAAGGTTGGCTAACATACACTAATGGAAAATATATGTCCCAGTTATGCCTCGCCGGGTGCCTTATCTCTAGTAAAACAAACTTTTGAGTTGGTTGCGTGGATAAGCCTAACGCAACCCACGACATCCAGTTAGTGGGGTTGCTGATGTATTTTTGAGTTAGGTTAGGTTTGGTTAGGTTAGTTTAGGTAGTTAATCCTTTTATCTAGTGGTTGTGTCATTATCGATTATTATCATTATACTCATCTGGCACTAAGCCTTTAAAGTCTAGACTCCGGGTATCATTTGATAATTAAATAATGAAGATAGAAAACCGGAACTTTAACCGAGTATTATAATTTAATTACCGAGAAAAGAAAATCGTTGGATAATTAAGGTTTAAATACCGAAAAATATTAATAAACTCTCTAACTAATCTTCATGGTAAATCAACCTCACAAATTCATGATTCTTAAGACTCCCGATGTTAGTTTCTCAGTTAAAAATACGAGACATTATCGCCACTTTCACAGCCTCGGGAGCAGCATGAGTCGGACCAGCGCAGTGTATAGGATCATTTCCATGTCGTTTATTGCCATCATTAAAGTGTATGTTCCTCATAAATTCTTGCCATTAACGCCGAGTGGTGCGTCGCTTCTCTGAGTGTCACAGCCGGTCAAGCCGTCCATTTACGGAGCGAACATGTCCAGTGTCTTCTGCACCGTCACGTACACTAACCATCTGATACAGTATTCCACCTCAACTTTGACAAAGGATGCGAGAGTTTATTCCTGATGTCAATTACTAACTCACTATAGGACTTAAGACCACTCTTCTCCAAATACAAGGTCACTTTCAACACTAGGCAACAAACAATTGAGATTTCCATAGAGATAATCGCTTTATATGTTTATTATTGATCAATTTCTCCTCTTTCAATAGTTGGCTTCTTCACATCGAGGTTAGTTTTAATGGTTACCTTACCTGTAGCACTTGGCGTTACCTGTATATTTATAAATGGTTGTCATAATGTACTTCTGTGCTGCAAGAACTAAGCAAAAACACTATAGTCAGTTTATTTACGTAACCACAAGAATAAAAATGTTATGTCTATGCGCCCAAAAAGTAATTTTTTGCCATAATCCATAAAACAAATATAGGTAAGCTGGTATGTACAGGACGAAGGTAAACACACACACTAAACACCTTCGCTACACCACCATCACCATCACTCCATTTGGGCAGAGTCTCAGGTGTGCTCAGGTGTCGTCTTAACATCCATGAGGTAATAGATCTTCTCGCCTCCAGGGACGAAGATAAGGTGTTGCTTGGCCATTAAGGTACAGGGAGGAGAGAGAGATACATTTCATTTGTCTTTGTTCCTGCTGTGTTTATTACCTTTTGTTAGGACGACAATATTCGGGTAATTGGACGAAAACAATAAAGGTGGTTAGGTTAAGTTACACTAAGTTTGACAACATATTTTAGGTAAATTGGTAACAGTGAAGTGAGGTGATGGTTACACACACGCACGCGCACACACACACACACACACACACGTACAAGATGGACAATAAAAAACTCGCCACACCGATATTGTCAGTAATGAAGGAGGTGTGGCACTACTATATATAAAGATCAATATAAACTGGAATATTTGATTAATTAAGTTATCTGAGACATATTAAACAAACGTATTTGGAATTTTAACTTACAAGAAAAGAACTAAACTTTCTACTAGTGGTTGAACTAAGAACTGTCAAGACGCAAATGATCAACGTGTTAGTATGGCCGCGTTGTCCCGGTGATATAAACTTTATAAGTGTTTATATATCATAGCTTAACTTCTCTCAACATTCATTTTATATATTCGTCAGTAGTTATTATTATATAAACATAACAGTACCTCTTAACTTGTGCTGGACCTCCTGTGTGTAAAATGCCACTGGGAGGTGACCATAGTTCGCTTAAATGAAGGAAAAATTTGTCAACTAAAGGAACTGATTTTTAACGCCCAAATGAAATATACCCCACTAACTAACCCACCCCGTGATATCAATAACCCACCCCATGACATCAATAACCCACCCCGTAACATCACTAACTAACCCACCCCATGACATCACTAACCCACCCTCGCAACATCACTAACCAACCCACCCCGTGACATCACTAACCCACCCTCGTAACACTACTAACTAACCTACCTCCGTAACACCACTCACTAACCTACCCTCATAACACCACTAACTAACCCACCCTCGCAACATCACTAACCCACCCCGTAACATCACTAACTAACCCACCCCAGTAACACCACTCACTAACCCACCCCCGTAACACCACTAACTAACCCACCCCCGTAACATCACTAACCCACCCCCGTAACATCACTAACCCACCCCCGTAACACCACTCACTAACCCACCCCCCGTAACACCACTAACTCACCCACCCTCGCAACATCACTAACCCACCCCCGTAACATCACTAACTAATCCACCCCAGTAACACCACTCACTAACCTACCCTCGTAACACCAATAACTAAGCTACCCTCGTAACACCACTAACTAACCCACCCTCGTAACACCACTAACTAACCCACCCTCGCAACATCACTAACTAACCTACCCTTGTAACACCACTAACTAACCCACCCTCGCAACATCACTAACCCACCCCCGTAACATCACTAACTAACCCACCCCAGTAACACCACTCACTAACCCACCCCCGTAACATCACTAACCCACCCCCGTAACATCACTAACCCACCCCCGTAACACCACTCACTAACCCACCCCCGTAACACCACTAACTAACCCACCCTCGCAACATCACTAACCCACCCCCGTAACATCACTAACTAACCCACCTCCGTAACACCACTCACTAACCTACCCTCGTAACACCAATAACTAACCTACCCCCGTAACACCACTAACTAACCCACCCTCGTAACACCACTAACTAACCCACCCCGTAACACCACTAACTAACCCACCCTCATAACATCACTAACTAACCCACCCCCGTAACACCACTCCCTAACCCACCCTCGTAACACCACTAACTAACCCACCCCCGTAACACCACTCACTAACCCACCCCCGTAACATCACTAACCCACCCCCGTAACATCACTAACCCACCCCGTAACACCACTCACTAACCCACCCCCCGTAACACCACTAACTAACCCACCCTCGCAACATCACTAACCCACCCCCGTAACATCACTAACTAATCCACCTCCGTAACACCACTCACTAACCTACCCTCGTAACACCAATAACTAACCTACCCCCGTAACACCACTAACTAACCCACCCTCGTAACACCACTAACTAACCCACCCCCGTAACACCACTAACTAACCCACCCTCGTAACATCACTAACTAACCCACCCCCGTAACACCACTAACTAACCCACCCTCGTATCATCACTAACTAACCCACCCCCGTAACACCACTAACTAACCCACCCTCGTAACATCACTAACTAACCCACCCCCGTAACAACCACTCACTAACCCACCCTCGTAACACCACTAACTAACCCACCCGCGTAACATCACTAACTAATCCACCTCCGTAACACCACTCACTAGCCTACCCTCGCAACACCACTAACTAACCCACCCTCGTGACATCACTAACTAACCGACCCCGTGACATCACTAACCCACCCTCGTAACACCACTAACTAACCCACCCCCGTAACACCACTAACTAACCCACCCCCCCGTGACATCACTAACCCACCTTCGTAACATCACTAACCCACCCCCGTAACACCACTCAGGATATAAGTACCTTTGGCAGTATGTTCCTCAAGCAGATGTAAACAAAACTAAATGTAAAGTGTGTGGCCATACATATGGCCACACACTTGAACACTACGTCCTCGACTGTGTGAAGATAGAACCTTTTAGGGACAGGTCCAAGCACACTGTGTGTGAAATGGCACAACACTTCATCTCTAATGGCAAGATAGCCGACATATTAAGATTGTATCCACTTTTTTGCACTTAGTATCTATGTCAGTTCTCATGTACAGAACCAAATACGCAATGTGCTTGAATACCTCCCACGTAAATGTGAATAACAAAGTGTGAGGCCAGACATACTGCCTCACACGCCTGTTCTCACGCATTTGTGAATAAGTTACCCTTTATGTATAGAACTAAACAAATAATGTAAATGAAATACTGTGTAACTTTCAGTGCCATAATATCCTGACAACGGGGGTTAATTATTATGACCCTTTGTAAACCCTACTCTGTAATCCTTTTGCGCTACCGCTCACAGGATGAGTGTGGGGTGCACAATAAAGTAGCCGCTGCAAGCGGCAAAATCAATCACTAACCCACCCCCGTAACACCACTAACTAACCCACCCTCGCAACATCACTAACCCACCCCCGTAACATCACTAACTAATCCACCTCCGTAACACCACTCACTAACCTACCCTCGTAACACCAATAACTAACCTACCCCCGTAACACCACTAACTAACCCACCCCCGTAACACCACTAACTAACCCACCCCCGTAACATCACTAACTAACCCACCCTCGTAACACCACTCACTAACCTACCCTCGTAACACCACTAACTACCCCACCCTCGTGACATTACTAACCCACCCTCGTAACACCACTAACTAACCCACCCCCGTAACATCAAGCTTCATGCCATCACCCATTTAACTATAATAAATAAGCCGGAGTTTGTAATCACCATCCATCCTCAACCATTCCGAAAACCCATAATAGGTAAAATACTCTATTAACCCTTTGGTTGGCTAGGTTAATAATAATACCCTCTCGTTCACGGTAGTCCCTGGTTTTCTCTTGGCAAAAACATCCAATTAGGTGAACATTCTTGGCCACAGCAAATTCCCTGGATCTGAATTCCTAAAGACTCGTATATTAAAAGTTATTTCACCTTTAAATTTAAATGAGAGTTACGAGTTGTGTAGGTATTTTAAGGTAGAGCGTCAGTGCATTATTGTCAGCCATATTTGTTTCATAAGATATGTGACTAATTTTTTTTTACCGCATGATGTCGTTCTTTCACCAATTAGAAAGTTAGAAATTATTAACATTAGAATATTGTAGAATTCTCGAGAAACTCACACATCAAATTTATTTCTTTACATCCAACTAAATCATTCAAAACTACGACACACATACAGTTGAATCCCCAAATGACCTCGAAATTGTGCTAAGACTCGACCATAACGAGCAACTCCCCCCCCCCCTCCCACCCACCACTAGCTAAGGGCTCAAAAAAATGAATAAGTGAGCCCGAATAGAGCGCCAGACGGACAGTATATTTTAATGACGTGAGGGAGAGATAAGAGCAGAACAAATACATGTTAGCCTCGAGCGGGTGATTGTGTAGCCGGGGCTTAAAACACTCTTAACAAATACTGAAATTATATCGGATAAATCATTCCTTTCAGCTTCCCCTTGAGAGAGAAGGTAGGGAGAGAAAGACGGAAGGAAGAGAGAAAGTGAGATATGGAAGGGAGGGAGAGAAAGGGAAACGAAAGAAAGAGAGAGAAATATATGGAAGGGAGACAAAAAGGGAGGGGAAGAGAAGAATATAGTCTTCCTTCTTGTATTTTGAGGGAGAAAGGGGGAATTAGAGAGAGAGAGAGAGAGAGAGAGAGGGGGTGAGGGAAAGAGTGACAGAGAGACAAAGAGAGAGAGAGGGAGAGACAGAATAGAGAGACATAAAGGGGAGGGAGAGAGAGAGAGAGATAAAAAAAGAGTGAAAGAAAGACAGAAGACAGAGGGAGAGGGAAGGGTGAGAGGGAGAGGGGGAGGAAAGGAGAATTAGTCTTCCTTCTCGTGTCCCTTAAGAGAGAGAAAGATATTAGTCTTTCTTTCCTGAGTCCCTTGGGAGATGAGAGAGATGGAGGAGATGAGAGAGAAGGAGGAGATGAGAGAGAAGGAGGAGATGAGAGAGAATGAGGAGGAGATGAGAGAGAACGAGGAGGAGATGAGAGAGAAGGAGGAAGAGATAAGAGAGAAGAAGATGAAAAAGAATGAGAGAGAGACAGACATACATAAATAAAGGATAAATCTTTTCTCTCTGTACCTTGAGAGAAAGAGAAAGAGAAAGTGAGATTATATGAAGGTAATTGCACCAGGGAGAATATAGGTACAATTTTGTGTCATTAACTGCTGCTGTCTTTGTGCCTAGAGAGAGAGAGAGAGAGAGAGAGAGAGAGACAGAGAGACGAAAATATAGGTAGATATATGATGATAGAAGGATTAAACCTAACCTAACCTAACCATATAATTTTCTTGATGACTTTCTCGACTTATCCATTAAAGGAAAATTATCCAAGTTATCATTAGTCAAGAACCCGACATCTGGTTATTATCTCCTCCTCCTCTTCCTCCCCGTCCTCTCCCTCCTTCTCTTCCTTCCTCCTACTTCCTCCATCTCTCCCTCCCCTCTATGAGACTTCTTCCCTCTTACTCTCTCTCCTCACTCCTCTTCTCTCCTACATCTCTCACTCCCTCACTACTCCTCTTACCTTCTTCTCCTCCACCTTTCACCCGCTATTCCTCTTCTCTCCTCCTCCCCCATCTCCTCCTCCTCCTCCTCCTCACCTCCACGAATTGGTGATCGGGGGAGGGGGAGGGGGGGGGGGAGCCAGCGTTCCTAATGACCTAGAGGCAATTAAAGCGTATAACCCAGATTCTTAAAGACACCTACGTCACTATGCATGTTAGTTCTCTCTCTCTCTCTCTCTCTCTCTCTCTCTCTCTCTCTCTTTACTTCATAATGTCTCTCCTGTTGCCGCACTAACGCAGCTTACTTAAAAGATCCTAGGTACACAGTCTCTTTGTTTTCCATTAACTAGAGATTCAAAGATTACTATAGTTTCCCCCTCCATAACTGAGGACAATATGACTCCTGTAGTCGAGTCTCATGTCATATCTACGCCACATTTTTTGTCGTAACGTGAGTCAGTTAACCTAAACTAACCAACATCCTTAGGTTAGCGTTAGGGTGTTTAATCTTCAGGTGATCCGAACATCATATATATATAAGGCCATTTAAAATTCCCGTAACTGGTCAGCTCGTTTCCTTACCTCCCCCCCTCCTCGCCCCCAATTCAAGCGGGTGATTTACAGACTCTGCTAATGATCATGTGGTAATTAAGAGTCCAGTCCACCACATTCCTCTGGGTTTACCGGGAATCTGTCCTGGTCATGTATTTAACACGACTGCTTCGTTTGATAAATGGCGGCCTTTTTTCCTCGTTATAACCGATTTTTTTTTTATCATGTGTTTGTTTTATTATTTGTTGGTTCATGACGTCGTGTGTGTGTGTGTGTGTGTGTGTGTGTGTGTGTGTGTGTGTGTGTGTGTGTACCAGATGGTTGTTCGTCGAGGTCACTATACTCTCGATCTCTCTTTCTTCCCCTCAGAATGTTTCCTTGTGTTCTTCATATTAGGCCAATTTTTACTTTGTTGAGGTGAATATAACACAACTTTACACTGAGTTTATAAGAGCCTCTTCAGTCCTCAGACCAAGCTCTCTCAAAGTATGATCGCCTTCCTTAGGTTATTAGGTTTTATTATTTCATATTCTTAAACTACTACTGTATATCCCTCCCGTCATAGACATTAAGGCACAATACGACTATCCTTTTTCGCTCGTCTTGTCTTGTCTTGTTTTCTTTTATTTAAATATTTTATTACATTTTCTTCCCAAATAATTTTCTAGTCTCTTCTATTGTCGACAATCTCACTTGGAATCGCCGTTTCTTTGATCCTGATGAAAATGCTTTAGAAAATTTGGGTGACTCTTCAGGTGATCCGATTTTTTTCTTCTATTTCCCATAGTCGTCGCGATATCTACTCCAGCCAGCTGTTCCTCCTTCACAAACATTCCCCTCCTTCCCAGACGGTAGTACTTCTTCTCGCATTTGTGGAGGAGCGTCCCAGACCGTCTTATCTCTCCCTGTCCACAACCAAGCTCGAGATACACGACTAATCAGGTACCTGGCCCTCACTCACAGCCTCTCCTCTCTTTCATAGCCAACCTCCCGTGCCCTCTCTTGCTCTCCTTCGCCACCCCACCCCCCTACCACCTCCCCCTACGTCTTTGGGTGACCCTCTGATCGCTACTGCAAGGTTCTCATCATTAATACTCCACAGTTCAGTACATGTTATTTTTACCCGTAAACTCTGTAATTTATCTTTATTATATCCATTTATTTCACGTACTTATCTCTTCAACTTCTACCTCATATTTTCCTTTCATGGTTGGGTCTATGTGGCCTCCTGTCCTATACCAGCTCGACAATCTTCCTGGGCTCCTCCTCTGCAGTCTTCACCCATCCTCCTCTCTTCCCAGATCTCTTTTCGCTTCCTGTCTCCATTTTATTTTTGGTCTTCCTCCACTACTATCTGTCATCCACATATTACTTACAATAGTTTATATACCGAGTTTATACATATCTAAGACATATATTGATATTTATGTATGTTTAGACGCATACAAAATATTCACCATCATCCTTTTCTGTTTCACACCTCCGACTAAGAATTCACTCCTTGAAGCCATATCCCTCCCCTCGACACACACACACACACTCAATATCAACAAAAACCTCCTTAATAAAATCTCTATAATCAATAGTCCCTTTTTATCAAGTGTTTACAATCATATCTTCATTAAGGTAGCCTTTTCAGGACCCAGCACTTGAGTTCACTGCATCAAACTTGTGTTATTGTATGTAAAAGGAGTATGAGGTAGTGTGTTGTCTGTGTGTCAAGGCGAAGTGTGAGGTATGTCTGTGTGTGTGGTAGGTGTCGCATGCATCACCGATCACAACTGACTGAGAGATAAAGTCAGAGAGTGACACTAGCAATGGTGACGAATTTGGTGACAAGCACTTCCCTCCGTGATACTGGTGATGGATTCTATACATAACCCTCTTAGCGTTGGTTATTTTGGTAAGCTTGGTGACACTTACTAAAAGCCGTAGTGTTGATTCTTCTGATGAGATGGATGTTAGTAGTCGGGAATATGACGTTAGTTTTACTGGTGAGATGGTGATTGGTTCTTAAGATATAGGTACTGTGTGAAAATGGTGACTGCTGAGGATAGTGACTAATCAGAATGGCCTTGTTATTGGTGACTAGGGAGTTAAGGATCTTCATAATGATGAGGCTGGTGAGTGGTACTGGTGTACTGAGACGGAGCAGTGGGACAGTACGGAGTGGGGTCATGTGGGTAGGGGGTAGGATGGTGCAGGAGGGGTGGTGTGGGTGGGGGTGAGATGAGGTGGGGAGAGGGGTAGAGCGGTGCAGATGGGGTGGTGTGGGTAGGATAGGGTGAGGGGGGGGGGTAGTGATGAAGATGAAGGAGGGGTCCCGCCAGAGTGTGCCACAAGGGGACGCCGCTCCTCCATCACAGCAGATAAGGACTGGCTGCTCCCCTCTCTCCCTCCCTGCTGTAGTCACCCCATTTATCTGTTACCCCAACCCAGCTGTCACCACATTTAGCTGTCTTGCTTAACCCAACTGTCACCCCACCAGCTTTAACCTTACCCAGCTTTCACCATACCCAGCCATCACCCCCACCCAACTGTCACCCCACCAGCTTTAACCTTACCCAGCTTTCACCATACCTAGCCGTCACCCCCACCCAACTGTCACCCCCCACCCAACTGTCACCCCAACCCAGCTTTCACCCCACCAAGCTCTCACCCCACCTAGTTCTCACCCCAAAAGAAAAAAAAACAAGAAAAACAATGAATATTCCCTCTGTGTAAGAGACATTGAGAGAGTGAAAGAATAATAAAGAGGACTAATGATGTGGACGACAAAAATGAACGTTAGAAGACTGTGAAAATGTTGCTTGACTCCTGAAGATAATACCAAGTTTGGGCCTATCAAGAATTGGGCCGATCAGTATTGGGGCCCATTAGAACTAGCACCTTCATAACTGGGGTCTATCAGAGTTCGAAGCCATCAGAACTGGGGCCTATCAGAACTGGGGATCTATTAAAACTAAGGTCTTTCAGCACTGGGGCATATCTGGGTTGGGACCCATAAGAACTGGAGTCTTATCAGGACATGTGGTTCCATTTGACCAGTGACCGTCCTGAATAATGGAGACAAGGAACACACACACACACACACACACACACACACACACCATGGTAATACCTCGAAGCTCCGACAACATCAAGCTGTCTATCATTTGTCTCATCCATAAAAGAATAAGAGAAGGCTCGCTGTACCCTCGCTGTCCATGAAAATTTAAAAACAAAACAAGATATATTTCTTCGTGCTGTATAAAAGTATAGTTCTTAAAGTTCACTGTTTCATAAAAGTATATTTCTTAGGTTTACGATTTTCAAGAGTAAAACCACAAAAAGTTTATCTTCTACGTGATGGTTTGTTAATACTAAATACACAAAATTTATATAGTTTTTTTAATCAGTACATTCACAACAATATATCCGCAGTTTGTTTTTATCAATAAATTCACAAAAGTTAGAATTATACAAAATTATCCTCACCCAATTTCAGATTCATAGGTGTTGAAAATGAACTTCTTAGACCGATGCATATTTGGATTTAGTGATGAAAAATTACATTATGATAGAAAGGAAAAAACAGCAATGACTACTATACTAAAGTTATATATGGTGAAATTTTATATATGTGACTTTCAGTAGGGTCATATATATCTCTTTATATTAGCTAAGTGATATACGTCTGCCATTTCGTGAAACGGGCAGGATGGGGCCACTATAACAGGGCACGAAGCTATATAGAATAAAGGGGAAAATAATTCTCACTGCTATTTTCAAGTGATATATGATACAGTCGAAAAAAATCTGATATTCACTAGACACACACATATTACTTTACATTTTCTAAGTGATGTACATCAGCCATTACAAGACACGTAGACGAGGAGGAGGAGGAGGAGGAGGGGGAGGGGGGGTGTCTGAAACAAAACTTTGAGGCTCTATGACACAAAACAATAACATCTCAAAGCTATAGAGAAAAATGTTATCTCATATACATTCACACTTGTATACGATTTTCAACACCAACACAGATTAAATGGTTTATTTTTCTCTGGATGATACATGTTCCCCCATTAACAAGAAAACGGTGGGAAGGTTTGGTTTTAAACGATTTTCTTCATGTGGATTTGGTGCCATATATTACAACGGGCCCTCAGTCATCTTGCACCGCCTGCCAGCCACCCCCAATCCTCCTACTGTCCAGGGGAGTCCTGCTATTTCGGCGCTCGAGCCTCTGTGACACTTGAGTCGAAAATCTATACTGGACCTCAGCGCAAATCCTAAATTGAAAGCCCGAATGATTAATGTTTGGAAGTGAGCTTGGCATAGGAAAGTGAGGGAGGGGGAGAGGGAAGAGGGAGACGCTTTGGATGGTTATGGGCGGTCGTGGGCGTGTCTTTGATGAGTGCGTTGGCGTGTGTGTGTGTGTGTGTCTTATTGAGCTTAGATGTGATTGGGTGTGAGTATGTCTGAAAGGGAGTATCTAAGTGCGTTTGTGTCGGAGTGGTTAAGCATGAGTTTTAATTCGAGTGGTTTAGAAGCGAATTTGAGTATATCTGAGTGGTAATGGGTGGGTTAGTGAGTCTGTCTTGGGTAGTCTTGAGCGTGTGTGTAAGCGATTGCATGGACGGTAGATGTTAGGCTGTGTAAGGGAGAGTATAGAATGTGTCGGTGTAAAACAGACTTCACCCGCTAGATTATATTACAGTACGTGGATGGGAATTACTATAGGTATCTGGTATGTAACTTCGATAAACCTCCACGGAAACAAAAAACGAGGAAATTCAACATCTGGTGAATTTATCGAGACGAATACAAGGAAGTGCTTGAGGATGGGGAAATGGATTAGTACTTGAACAGGGTGGTGACATTGTGTGCTTGCGTGTGTACGTGTGTGTGTGTGTGTGTTGTTGGTATGAAACATCATGTAAGGACGGGTGTGGGTAGTTGGGTGGGTGTGGATGAGTTTTGTGTAGGAAGGTTAAAAGGGTGGTATAGGAGGCGAAAGTGGGTGAAGGAACATCAAAGGGTAAAGGAGACACAAAATTACTGAAGGCTAAGTGAGAGTATTAGCGAACATAGCGTAGGAGAGTCTGCAGGGCTTATGGGAGGGAATGGGGAGAGTACCTGAGGGTGTGGGAGAGTGGGGAAGTATAGGAGATGTGGAAGAGGCTGGGAGGGTGTGGGAGAGTGGGGAAGTATAGGAGATGTGGAAGAGGCTGGGAGGGTGTGGGAGAGTGGGGAATGGGTAGGAGAGTATATGAGAGTGTGAGAGAGTACGGAAAAGGGTGAAATAAATAAGCTAAAGGGCGGAAGAGTGCGGGAGGGTGTGGAAGAAATAAGGAAGGGCGTGAGGAAGAATGAAATAGCGTGGGATAAAGATGTTACTTCCGGGTTGATGAACTGACCTCAGCGGAGACGGAGAAGCATCATTGTTTAATATATCACTTCACTCTTATTGTATCAACAGTCAAGATGTATTTTCAACATTTAGAATAGAAAAACCTCAACGATAAATAATACAGAAATACGTCCGCATATACACCTGTATTTTAAAGAAGTATACACATTCTTCGGCTGTGTATATAATGGACAGATCCGAACTACACCTTCTTTGAGCTTCTTTTCCATACTGTTACTATTGATAGATAAACAATTAGATTCTCGTTCTAGCAGTTGGATGTCTCAGGAATGTCAACAAACTCTTAATCGAATATATAATTCATAATCATAACTATACACACACACACACACACACACACACACACACACACACATGCTGCTTCTCCAATCATCTCGACGAAATTGAAACAAACCGAGTCAAAAAACAATGAACGACTCCAATCACCAAGAGTGAATCACCGACGACCTCGAACGACACTTGGTCTTCTTCTTCTTCGTCTGCCTCTTCTTCCTCCTCCTCCTTCTCCCCGTCGTCCTCCTCTTCTACTGACGACGCGGGCTGAAGCTGTTTAGCAATTTGAATAAGAATCCAATCTCATTTACGCGACACAAATGATTCAAGACATTAAACAAAGCTTTATCTTGTGTTGTTTGTTTTTCATCATTAGGACCAACAGTGTGATGGTTCGCTGTTTCGAGTTGTATTGACCCACACAACTGAAGCAAACAAGAAGGGTAGAGGATGTGAACCGGGTTGAAACAGACGTTGTGGATGATAATGTGGTTGAGAAAATGAAAGCGGATGATACCTGGATACACGTAGTCTCATCATTTCCCCTGCCCTCCCTCCCTCCCTCTCACCCTTTCCCAGTCCCTTTCACCCTGCCATGTGTCCAGCAGAGTAGCCAGACAGAAAGACAGGGCGTCCCCACACTGCACTGCCCCTCGGATTAATTTTCATCTAGGTTTAATTACCTCTCAACTGACGGATGACGTGGCGTGAGAGGGGTGACGTCGGCTTCGTGTTTTCTCGATTCCACCCTCGGCGTTTTGTCGCAGTTGTAGGGAGAGGGAGACGGCTGGTGGTGGCTGGAGAGAAGAGATGTCTAGGTGTTCACGTATGAGAAAGAGAGAGAGAGAGAGAGAGAGAGAGAGAGAGAGAGAGAGAGAGAGAGAGTATCATTTATCTAACTTCTCCTGTAATATGAAGAAAGAATAGGGTAAAAAAAAGATAGAAAGAGAATGGAAGAGACAAAGAGAGAGAGAGTAGGAAAGAATATGGTAAAGAGAGAGAGAGAGAGAGAGAGAGAATGAAGAAGAGCAGTTGTCCAGGTCTTTCTACAGGAAGGTAAAGAAGATGGGGTAGGAAGAGAGACAGACAGAGGGAGAGAAAAAGAGAGATAGAGAAAATAACAGGTGCCCAAGATATTTTTACACATGAACATTGTGTCGCCTATCCATTAGAGAGAGAAAATGTAGCAGAAATAGTGTGTGTGTGTGTGTGTGTGTATGTGTGTGTGTGTGTGTGTGTGTGTGCGCGCGCCCTCTCCTTGCATGTATACCCTTCTCTTCGTGCCTATGCCTCTCTTGTTTGTGTACCCCCTAGTGTGTGTATGCCCTCTCCCCTAATATATATGCCCCCTAATCCACCTCCCCCATGTATGTAATTTCCCCTTATCCACATTATTACACCAGGAAATAGAGAGACACATTTCATTAGTTCATGGATTCCCCCTCCCCCCCCCCCACCTCCCTTTTGTACGAGCTCACTAGGGATTCGTGGATAACTTTCTCCCAGGGGACGTAGTCGTTCACCCTTATCTTAATTCGTTAATGCACTGACTCGTTTGGGTTTTTTTTTGTCGTGGGGGATGTGGCAAAATAGCTCTTGTTTCTGTGGGAATTTAAGTTAAGGTGTGTCGAATTGGTTTTATTTTCCGTCTTTTAATATTTTTTTTTTTATTCTTTCCTTTTATTTTTTGGCTTCTTTTTATTCTTATTTAACTCTTTTTTTTCTATCTTCTTCCTGTTTTCTTCTCTCGTTGTTTCTTCTTCTTTCTTCTTTTTCTCCGTATTCGTCTTCTTCTTTCAATCGACTATGTCTCCCAACCATGTCTCAAACATGTCTCCTAATTATGTCTCTCTCTACCATGCGTCTCAACCATGTCTCTCTCGACCATGTCTCTCAACCATGTCTCTCAACCATGTCTCTCAACCAAACCTCCCAACCATATCTCTCCAACCTTAACTCTGTCTCTCTTTCTCTTGATCTCTCTCTCCTGTCACTCACCTTAGGCTACAACCCAACACTTTCTCCTTCTCTCGTCTAATCTCTCTAAGTCAGTCTTCAGCAGTAATGTATTTAAAGTCATCCTCTTTCTATTTCAATTTCAATTTCAATTTCTAAGAGTTAATTCAATGGTGCGTCTGTCTGTTGAAGCTTATTCAGGGATGTCTGAATGTCTGTCTGTTTTTTTAATTGTAGTCGTTTGTGAATTGAATATAGGAAGATCATTTTATTATGGCTTCTTCTGTCATTTTCCTCACTTTAAAGGAGTCTTAACTGAGTCCAAGACCAGGAGTTGTATGAGTCTAAGTGGTCTTAAGATTTGTGTGTTAGTAAATAAGAAAAAGGATCTATGAATGTGTGTTGAAATCTCTGGTCAATTTCCGAGTTATTTTTTAGTTACGTTCTTGATTTAACTGTGTAAATAACTTCCTTGGTTTCAGAATAGTGGAGATTCTTTTGTTATTCTGGTGTTATGTGAAGTTATGTTGTGTATAAATCAGAGAGGTTATTTGGGATCATCTGAAGATTAATCCCCGTGTGTTTCACCTGATGATCAATTACATACCATTACGCTCACCTGAATTACCCTTACCTAACGTTAATTATAAGAACCTGTAAAATACACAGGTAAAGCCTAACCTAACAGCAATGCTTTTTCCTCGCGATGGAGTCTTTTTATTTATACTGCCAAGCATGTGATCAGGTCAGCCACAACGTAGCCATGGTAATTTTTGGTCACCTTTATTTTCCACCTTATTCCCATAATTAAGTCGTTTATTATCATATTTCATCAAATTATAGCAGAATTATCATCATTTTTATCAATTAATTTACAAACAAAAAAATGTAGTTAAATTATACTCTGATTCGAGCAGCTTTACTGAAACAAAACAACTCTTACGATTCAGTCACTTAAACTCGTTCGATTCATTGACAGATTACCAATGACTTCACTTCACGTGCCAGGCCACACTGCCACCACCACCTTGTGTACCGAGGTCTGGCTCTCACTGGGCTGTGTCAGAGCTTTATGGTCCGTCTGGCCTATGGGACCAACTTTCACTTCCGCCCAGCTACTGTATGTAACCATGTGTCCGTAAAATCAGTCAAAGGGAGTCGTTTAACCCGTGAACTCATACATCAAACAATGAGTTCTGATCTTTGAACCATTACAGTCGAATAATCAAATGAGATCCTTGAAACAGTGAATCCCTAAACTCGAAGAGGACTCACGAATCACTGGAATCGAAACAGTTGATTTAAATCACTGCAGCAACGTACTCAACCACCCACCAATTAAGGCCACTGAACCTATGAACCCACAGATTCGAATATCCAGGTCAAGTCGTTGAACCCTCGACCCTAGACCAGAAAATTCTCATGTACACAATGTCGATTAGATTTTGTTATCTTTTGTTCCTGTGGACGGTGGTGGAGACTTAACGAGGTAACTACCTCATGTAAACCTTCTCACTTATACAATAGCATCATGTTGTATGAGCGAAAGCAGCCACGGAACACTGGTTATCTCCTTGCAGCTATTGACACGTATTGTGATAGTGATACAACAAACCAGTCATACAGTAATACAA
This sequence comes from Homarus gammarus, assembly GCA_958450375.1. Taxonomy (NCBI): domain Eukaryota; kingdom Metazoa; phylum Arthropoda; class Malacostraca; order Decapoda; family Nephropidae; genus Homarus; species Homarus gammarus. Next base: position 4,818,110 of record CAUDMG010003243.1, on the reverse strand, counting down.
TATTATGGTACAAAAATATAATACAGTAATTAATTTCGGTACCTATCTGCAGCTGGATCGATAGTGGGCGCCCCTACCCACTTACCCTAGTACTCGAACTCTCGGTCAGGAAGCGAGTACTTTATCCACTATGCCTCCGTATGAAAATGAATCGGCTTAACAGGATTTGCGTACAGTATATATGAGTTTTTTTTTTTTACCTCACATGTTAGAGCTTAAGTTTTTAGACGCCTTCATAAAGTTTGTGTGAACATATAAAGATTAATGCCCCTATATATTATCATCATTATACTATACCTCTGTCCCGGTACTCAGGCTCTTGGTGAGGTTAATAAGTTCATTATCTTTGATGATGAGGAAGATTGATTCGGTAAAACTGATTCTTGTGGGTACATTTTTCTCTTTTTAAAAGTTAAGGCATTATGTATTATGATATGAACACACACACACACACACACACACACACACACACACACACACACACTTAATTCTGTATGGGCTGTACAATGTCTGTTTTGATAATTTTTTATTCCGAGGAGCAGTTGCTTTATGTAAGTAATAAACTCTCTCTCTCTCTCTCTCTCTCTCTCTCTCTCTCTCTCTCTCTCTCTCTTATCCACTCCTTCCACTGCCCTTATGTTACCTTCTCCTCCACACTCCTCCCACTCATCTTCCCCATTCTCCCTCATCCACATCTCCTATCCATCTCTCCCTCATCCCCACCTCTCACCCATTTCTCCCAACCTTTTTCCGTCTCATCTGTCTCATTTCTCTGCATCACTTCTCGCATTCCATCTTCCTTTCCATACGCTAACGGAATTCTATACCAGGTCTGGATGAGGAAGGGAAAAACTCCCCCCCCCCCCCCCCAAACAGAATCACTCGCTTGGCTGAAAAATAATTTCCCGTTTTTACCTGGTCAGTTTCCTCGTGGGGGGGGGGGGGGGGGGGGGTGGTGCTCTGCTTGCCTCCCACGACTGAACACTCACACACAAAATGGCTGTGGGGGAGGGAGGGAGGGGGGGGGAGGATAAAGGGGTGAGGAAAGTGAGGGAGAGGGGAAGGAATGGAGGGATGGAGGAACGGTGGAAAGGGAGGTAGGTTGTGTCCGGTTCCTGATGTAGGGAGGGAGGGAGGGAGGGAAAACGGAAAGGAGTGCTCAGTCCCCAGAGGGAGGGAGGAAGAGAGGGAGTTCCCGGTCTCTGGACGGAGTAAAGGAGGGATGGAGGAAGTGGGATGTACAGCAGGGTGAGAAAGGGGAGGAAGAGGAAGGGAATAGACAAGAGAATGTGAGAGAGAAGAGAGGGGAGCAAGAAGAGGGAAGAGGTTGAGAGGGAAGGAAGGATTGTGGAGAGGGGAGGAAGAGGGGGAGGAAAGAAGGAAAGTAGTATTGGAGAGAATGGTGGTGGGAGAGAGAGAGCGTGAGAGATGTAGAATGGGGGGTCACTTTAGAGTAGAGGATAGAGGAGGGGGGTGAGGGGGAGAGGTGGAAAAACCGATCGCGTGCATTAATATACGTCCCATCCCCCCCACCCAGCATTCCCCCATCACCCACACCCCTTGTCCCCTCCTCTATCCCGATTCTTTGCCCCCTACCCCCCTGCCTCCTACCTCCTTCCCCCTACCCCCTGCCCTTTACCCCCCTGCCTCCTACCTCCTGCCCCTTACCTCCTGCCCCCTACCTCCTGCCCCTTACCCCCTGCCCTCTACCCCCCTGCCTCCTACCCACTGCCCCCTACCACCTGCCCCCTACCCCCTGCCCTCTACCTTTACCCCATGGCCTCTACCCCTTGCCCTCTACTCCCTACCATTAGTGTACCGTTAGTCCCTCGCCCCCAGACAGAAGGGTTCGCCCTATAATTTACGTAAATTAAATGCGTACTACATCCATACGCGGCTGACATTTTTTTTGGTCTTGCTAATCCAGTCAGTTTATATTGTCCCTCAGAGCAACGCTGACTGTTTCCTGCTGACCGGCCAGTATGAACACACTGATGGACTGTGTTCACCTGTGAGTCTAGTAACTTATTTCCACGACCACGTCACGACGCCACGCTCAAGTTTAGGATCCCATTGTGCGCACTTGACGGTAGTTTGTTTCATATGTGTAGACAGAGGTAACACAGGTGTTAATGAAACTCTAAAAAGGTATATATACAGATAGGGAGACTTGAAGTCTTTTATGCCTAATGATTCTGTTGCCCATATATGTATATATATATATATATATATATATATAATATATATATATATATATAATATATATATATATATATATATATTGATTTTACATATATTACAGAGCCTCCACACCAGTAGCGTGCCACTCTCGCCGGCCGGCAGAATAATGAAGCAATCCTAAGTTTTATCGCGTGGGATGGGAACAAGGATGGGTATGAATTTATATATGTGGCCAAGAAAACCCAGGAATGAAGCTGTTCTTATCCCCACTTTAATTTTCTGGCACACCAACACCTCCTGGGTGTACGTGTATGTACTTGTAAGTTCTGTACATGTGACTGGCAGTGTATGTAGTCGCGCGTGCGTCCAACTTCTGTTTTTGTACATTTACTGAACATATCAAAACACCAGTCAACGTATAACCCATAATATCAGACGAGCAAACAGACGTGGAAACTATTTTACATACCCGGCGACAGTTTAAAACGATCTGAGGTGTTTGTGGTGAGAGTGCAAGAAATGGACCATCTTATGTACGCTCTGAAGAAAAAACTACACCCCGCGTCTAATAGTCCTAGAAATAAACTCTTCCTGGTTAGAGCTGTCAGACAGAAGATACTACGCCTCTCTCTGACCAACGCGGAGAAGAATCCTAAAAGTCGAACCCTAAGTATCAACATCCCCCCCCCCCCTTCTCACTCTGTAGAACAAGGCGGTGAAGGAGCACAGTGACGGCGCCAGTATGAGTTTCTTATCTCCTGGGATTTACTCGGTCGTCTCAGATAAAAGAAGTTATTGGGCTGACGTTCATGAGCCAGAGAAATGGTTATGCTGATGTGATTGGCCTAGAGAAGCGAGTATGCTAATACAAATGATCCGGGGGAGGGGGGGGGGAGGGAGGGGTTATGATCATGAGAGTGTTCCAAACAGGTGAATGTTGGGGATGTTGACGATAGGGCTGAGGGACAGTTCTTTAGGCTCGCATGATCAGAGATAATGAGGCGCGTACCTTGTGACTCCCTCAATTATTACTCTTGGGGGAATTATGGAGAACTTTATGTCAAAATGTTGGGGACATGTTTCGTAAATTAGTAAACTTTGAATGTCTCGCCTGTACGTGTCTTTATATCTTAGTATCCCTCTATGTATGGATCTATTTATGTCTCCCCTGTATCTATCTGTCTAGGTCCCGTATCTATCTGTCTAGGTCCCGTATCCATCTATCCGTCTAATTCTTTATGTCCCGCCTGTAGCTATCGTCCCCACAAACTGACGAACATCTGAGCTGGACAGGCAAGTACCAGTTTCAGTTCCCCACTTAAGTATACTGTACCACTGGGTCTACCTGCCAGAGGAACCCGGGTTATTCCTCCCTGGAGTGGCGTTCCGGGTACTATACATGGGTCCTCCGTGGGTTGAACACGATCACTGCCTTATTAGTTAAAAGAGATTATTTTTCCTTATGTGATGTGAGTCATGTTCTCATCTCTTCCCTGTACAAAATGTCGTCCCCAGAAATATGTACGAGTGTTTATCTAATATATTATGTAATTTCTGTATTTTTTTTCATTGGTGTATGTGACTGATTCAAGTGGTCAGGTTATCATTGAATGTTACAAAGTATTTCCAATATATTGTTTGTATATTACTGTACATATAAGTTGACATATTGTTGTTATTCGAATCTCCATGAAGAGCATTGAAGCACATTTTTGTTTTTAGTTCTGTACATGGGAATTGACTTAGCTACTTAGTGCAAGAAAGTGGGCACAATAAATTGGCCGCTGTATGTGGTAGCAATTCAAAATTCAAATTCAAGCAGCCCACAAAAAAAACACACACACACACACACACACACACACACACACACACACACCTGCTCGCTGGAAATATGTCGACGACTCCACCATTGGGATCAGCGTCAACAATTCTGCTCCCAACTATACCGCCCTTCAGGATTTATTGAACAGTCTCCAAAACTGGGCTACCAACAACCATGTCACCATCAACCATACCAAGACCATGGTTATGCACATCAACCTCTCCTCCGACATTGTCCCACCTCCTTCCATTACTCTAGGTCCGAACACACTCCAGGTCGTAGATTCCACGAAGCTCCTCGGCGTCACCATAGACAACAAACTAAATTGGAAGCCACACGTCAATGAAGTTGTCAAATCCTCCAGTTTCCGTCTCCACCTCCTCCGCCGACTCAAGTCCCTCGGAGTTCCTGCACACGAGCTCCTCAGTGTTTACACAACATTCATACTTCCCAAGCTCACCTATGCCTCCCCCACCTGGTCTTCCTCCCTAAATGCCACACAACGTAAACACCTAGAAAAAGTGCAAAAGAGGGCATGCAAGATTATTCTCTCCTCCTCCTACTCCACATATCAAGAAGCGCTCAACACACTGACCCTTTCGACTCTCACTGACCATCACCACGACCTCATCTGCAAATTTGGTAAGAAGCTTCTACACCATCCCCGACACCGGCTCCTACTACCACCCGAGGTCCCTTGTCCGAGAATTGCTGTTCGACACCACAACCGCATCCAGCCCATACGTGCACGAACTGATCGCTATAAGAACAGCCCAGTCCCAACCATTGTAAAAATTATCAATAACTTGTAATACTGTAACACTGTCACTATGTTGAATTGAACTGTAGTTTGAGCTTTTCCCCATCTAAGTTATTATATGTCTTATTTGTGTCACTTATGTTACTTGTATATTATTTGTAATTCGTAACCCACTCCCCAAATATGTAACTGTATATTTTCAGCCTTCTGGCTGCCAAGCTCTTTCAATAAACCGTTAATTATTATTATTATTATTACACTATTCACTCCGGGTATTGATGGAAGGCGTGGAGACAGACAAACAGAGATGCTCGCCCTTACCTTGGTGGTTTTGTGTTCCTCATCCAGCGTCCTCCCTCACAGACCGAGCTGTACCTATTAGCCTTTAGGGTTTTGCTGCTCTCCATTATAATTATGATACTATCTGCACTACGTCTATGAATTTCACTTTTAACCATTTTTGGCCCCAGCCTTTCCTTATAGCCATCTAACTATCTTAATACAAAAATATTTACTCTAGTTGAGTTAGTTTAGCCGAAGATTTATGCGGCATTCCGTGACTGTTGCCTCAGAGTCTACAGTATATCAGCGACTGTTGTTGGTTTAGGGGCCGAAGATCTTGTTCCTCTGAGACACAGCAAAGCAGACCTGAGTAAATTGAAGGATAAGCGACACCTCAACCAGGTCATGATGTAATTTATGGGATGCTGCTTCGGTCTGATAACACCTCAATAAGTAAGGCGTAGATGCACCTACAGTAGGTCCCATCTCGTCATATGTTGTGAACACCAGAGGAGGAAAGCTGCCTTGGTCTAAGTTCTTTTCGTTCATGTTCTTCCTGTGTGTAGCTTTGAAGGATAGATCATGGTGACAGGCGGCCAGGGATCTAATGGTGTGTGTGTGTCATATCTGTATACACCTATTCCGTCTACGTCCATTTAACTGTTAAACTATACATGTCGTCAGTGTTAACTCAAGAACTGAAGAAGCTACTGTAAACCTTATACAAATTTACCATAACTCTCTTAACTACCATGAAATGAGGGACATACAACTACTCTAGCTCCCATGCCTACCATACCACGATATATTTGTACAGCTGCCATGACCAGAAGAGTTTTTAATCCAAGGTAGACAAACTATATGTAAACCTTCCCATACCAAGTAAATTTTAGCTTTGTACTCAATATACATGTGTGTGAAGTATTACTGAGTATTGTTTACCTGTGTACTCATTGTCCACACCTGTTAATATAATACATTTTAGCTTTTTACCCACCTACATTTGTTAATTCTGTACATGTTACCTTTGTTAACCCATCCGCATATTTTACAGTACAGTTTTTAGCTTTTTGGTCGTTATCTGAGCTGATGATAACTATCGAGTATAACTTAGCTCAGTGGTTCTCAACCTTGTTTGCCCCATGCACCCCTTTCACCATATGTCAGAATGTCATTCCCCCCTCCTTTCCAAGATTGTCTGCCTCAAAAAGTGCATTCCAAATAATATGCATATAATACTGAAAATCCTTTATTTTTTCCATATACATTTACAATTTTACACGGATTATTTTTATAGTGGAGTTTTACAAATTAAATGCCAATTGAAAATGTTGATGGATTTATAAAACTTGAATAAAAGTAAAATAGTTTTTTTTATATTTATAATGAATTACTTAACAGACCAAACTGAAGGATAATGCAATAAACAAAAAGTTCAATAGAATACCAGGATATTGTAAATTTGAAATTAATTTTATTCAGATGAAGATTACAGTCAATGAGAAACCTGTGATTGTTTTTTCTTCGCCAATTCTGGGATACGCGAGGGAGTGCTTGAAAGGGCACAACGCAGGTCATTTTCTACCTCTAATCTACTACGTTGCTTCGTTTTAATTTGCAACAGAGTTGAAAAGCCTGACTCACAAAGATATGTCGACACAAACGGAAGCAATGCACGGATAGCTCTTTCTGCCACTTTTGGGTAGGAATCGCACATCAAGGGCCAAAATTCTGTGATTGATTTCTCATCGAACATATCTCTTACTCCCGAATCAGTTTCCCCCCCCCCCCCCCTGAAAACCTGAATTCCCCCCAGGGGGGGAATTCCCCCCTGGTTGAGAACCCCTGACTTAGCTGGTTCTTCTTTACTTAGCTGACACAAGCTCACCGACGCAGCAGCCATTCCCACAATGATAGGTTGAGCGTGTCCCAGCCACACCTGTGCAGTATATGAACATCTGTCGAGCAACACCAGTACATGGAGGTGCTCGCTGTGGTGTCGTGTTTGGACCGGATATGTACATTTTACTGATAACATCATTTTTATATACTGTTGGGGATTAATTTATTTTTCAAACTTTAATAGATACTAGTTGAATAGATCTTAGTTTGTCTATGCGGACTTTTTCTATTGATTTTTTACTTTTCAGTATTGATGTGTGTATAGATTTTTTCTTCGTTATGGTGTGCGTGCGTGCGTGCGTGCGTGCGTGCGTGCCAGGCTTTTCTGTCATTTTTCACATAAGGGTCTTGCTTTTTGTTATACCCATTTTAAGTTTTTAGATATTTTAGGGAAAATAATAATCTTAGGAGGATGTAAGAGGTGAAACTTCCCCTTTACATATCGGTAACGAGGGAACTTCTCTAGACCACAGTGGTATGCGGTCGATGTTATCAGTATACTGTCGGCGTCGGAGTGTGAAAGAAAAAAGAGAAGAAAATGTCCGATAGTCCCACATAAAAAATTAGATATTATAAACACGGTCAAATGTTGTTATACATTAAAATCTGGGCATTATTTATAATTCTGTATTATTCTATATCTTGAATTTTGTGTATGATTGTGTATTTATTTACAGAAACGCCCCTAAAACCTGAAGAATAGCCCCCATATCGTATTTCACCTGAATATTAACTTAACCTTTACCTAACGTCAAGGTCAAGAATTAGTTGGTGCTTCTATCCTCAAGATTAAGCATTAGTCAAGGCTGGGAGACTTGTTTAATACATTTTCAAGGTTAAGAGTTAAGTTGAGAATCTGTTGTTGTTGTCTGCGGCCTCAGGTTCATATAGGACTTCCGCTGCCGAGGTTACGAATGCTCGCTGTTTACACATTTCCTCGCCCCCAAGTTAATGTGTGTGTGGGAGTTCCGGTGTTGTGCTTTAGGTTTCTGGTATAATACAGTCCAGTGCTCAGATTCACAAGAATTAATAAGATGAGTGATATTCCTAGTAAATGGAAACGTAAAGGTGACTGATTGACTTTAGGTAAAACACAAAAATGTCCTAAAAATATCAAGGGATTTGTATTGAGACTCTGACTTTACTTAACACCCGTATGGTATATAATTGTTTCCTGTATAGAGATATAATTAACGAAGGGAATTTTAGTAGCGATTATCTTTTTAAATATTATCTTCTATTAATTGTTTTGTGAATGTGTCTATTATCGGTTCACTATGGATATGTAAAGTTAGGGACGATTCGTAACAAACTATATATTAGTAAAACCAGTACTGACTAGCATACTCGTAGGTACAAAAAAAAAACAGCTTCCTCCACAGGTCGTTAACTCAGGCCAACCGACATCATCAAGCGTGAAGATAATTTTGGTAAATACTCGTACTCTTTCACTCTTTCACACCAATTTACGAATATTTGTGTATTATGGTGTGTTAACAACTGGGAGAGGTATAATTGAGTTAGATCCATATTTATATCACGTTCTTTTGTGATATTTATTAAATTTTCACGAAAGTACGTTAGAATTATCGTCGATATGACTTTATGAAATAAGTCAGTACGGGGAGGTAAGATCTATTGCCCTTTTGAGAACTCGTCATATTTTCAACTGACTTAATAATGTACTATAATTACACCTTAATTAAGTTATATCTGTAGAGCAGCTCGCCAATTTGTTACCTCGTAATATACTGCAGGACACGACGCTCGGCTGCTTGTAAAGAAGGTAAACGCTTAATTGTTCCACCACTTCATAACAACATAATTAGACCACAGGTTCATTTCTGGTTAGCACATTTCTGTTCGTAAGTAGAACTACCTGTAATAGCTAGTAATTATCTAGTTATAGGTACAAACGTATACTTGGTCTATCAGTTCAAAAGTAAACCAGTATAGCAGGTTCTATTTTTTTTTGGGGGGGAGGGATGTAAAGTTCTATGATTGTATATCTGTTCAAATTCAGGTGACTCTAATCTGTTTCCAAACCTGAAATCCCAATTCTGAGGACAACACTTTCAGGATTAGGGAAGCTACTGAAGCGTGATGTGGAAAGACATATGAAGTGTATTAATGGCAGGGAATCAGGGAGAGTGAATTGAGAAAAAATATAACGTGACGTGATTCTCTCTTCCTGTTATACGGTATATTCAGCATATCCTTTTGACCTCCACTTATAAAATCACAGGTAATTAATCCATGTAACAAGTCCAATTCTACATTCACAGGTAATTAGTCCATTTAATAGCCCCCCAAAAATTATATATTTACAGTTTTTATTCCATTACATAACAGCCAATAGCGAATGGGCAAGAAAAAAATCCTCCAATCACCTTCCTTCCTTCCTTTACGGTACGGAGGGGTAGCAGAAGGGCCAGGTCTGCCCCTCGCGTGAAATACTGCCACTTCTTGCCCAAGCAGCCAGGTGGTATCAGGTGCTACGAGGGAGTAAAGTGGCGGGGTAATCCCTGGGCAGCTGCGTCTCGCCTGGGCCAAGGAGAGAGGTTAGGTCAGGGCTAGGCCATCGGAGGGAGCAGGAGGAGAAGGGGGAGGGGGGTTACCTAAGGCAGATCAGGTCATATAAAAGGATAGGAAATATACCAGATGTAATATTTCACTCTCTTTTGTGTTCTTTTTTTATTTTTGTTTTATTTCGTTTTCATTTTTGGTTTTTAGTTTTTTTTGTTTTATTATTATTAGAGTTAGTCTCTATGTACGAGTTTATTTATTACTTAATTCATTTGTTTACTTCAAGGAATTTTTATTATTTTTGGGGGACTGATTTGTTTTGTGTTTTTTTTTTAGAGTACAATGTTAATTAATTCAGTTTTGTTTCATATATTTTTTCGTTACGTTCGTGCAACTGAAATTATCCTAAAACTTGTATAACCACGTAACCCTTTAAATACGACTATATAACCACTTAAAATACGACCATATAACCCTTTAAATACGACCACGTAACGTTTAAATACGACATAGCCTCTTAAATACCACATAACCCTTAAAAACGACTACATAACCCCTTAGTACGACTACATAACCCCTTAATACGACTACATAACCCCTTAAATACGACCACATAACCCCTAAATATGACTACATATCCCCTAAAATACGACCACATAATCCCTTTAAATACGACCACATAACCCCTTAAATACGACCACATAACCCTTAAAATACGACCACATAACCCCTAAAATACGACCACATAACACCTTAAATACGACCACATCACCCATTGAGCACGACCACGCAGCATCTTGGAGACGACTTGCTTCATGCGCTCCTTGTCTTACACCTCGACCAACCATGTTCTTAAGGTCTCTAAGCCGTTGTCGAGTACGTTGGCTAATTCCTTGAGTTTACCGACGTGATCCTATTCAAGCAATATTGAATCTCTTTGGTGGAGATGAATACCACCCCCCCCCCCCCCCACCCTTTGAACACATATATTTGAAATTAATCCTTGAAGCAATATGACTTAACCCCTTTCAGGACGATTACTTAATCCCCTCAGTGTAATATATCTGTTGGGATTATCGGTTTGTTAAAGAGTATCGTAGTCAGATACTATTAAGGATCAATATGATTATCTATTGAATTATATAGGAGTCTTAGCTATAGTTTATTATCATTTTATTGAGATTATCTATGATTATCTTCGTAATTACGGAAGACTATTATTTTTTTCGGCTGATATAAATTAAATATTTAGTTATAAAAGCCTTTAACAGCCTCTTTAAATAACAAGCGAAATCTGACTCCTCATTGGCTAAAATTCTAAACACTCTGGAAACTTAATTTAGGAGAGGATTGTCACATAATTTCGTTCTTACACTTATATTGATGCTCCAAACAGCTGATTGTGTCATGATTAATATTTATGCCTACACTTCTTGCACATGTCTAGTGATTCTTGTCCAATTGTGGTCAAACTTTACATTTTATGACCAGAGCCATCGTCTGTGTACTGTATGTAATCAGATTGTTACATTGGTCGACACAAATCGTTGGAAAAGTCTAATAATAGTTACTTCAATGAACACCTACCTACAGCAACCATCTGACTCTAGTGACCACCTTACTACAGGGACCTACGTTAGAAACCACCTTATTACAACGACCAAGACTGTGTGAAGACTGTGTGTGACTTACTCTAAGGTTAGACTTCAGACACCATGAAGGTCTTATGACTTTGGATTTATAATAAAAGTCTCAACGTACCATAATTCCCGGTACATGGACTGCTGAACGGTACTTAACTGTGACATGAAGACCAGGGGAATTATTCATGCTGAGGAGAAATATATATCCGTGAAGCTGTGACTTGGGAAGGTTGGAGAGTTTCTGCAGGTAGTGTAGCTAGATGTACAGACCACGAGGTAATGGGGAGATTCTGGGTAATGATGACGGTACATATATAGTGAACCACGCCTAAGATGATGCATTTGTTAATATACAGTAGATAAATGATAATGGTAGAGATATGTATGATGATGATGATGATGATGATGAATAACTAATGCGGGACTACGAATTCAAATATAATTCTCAGTGTGGAATCCTAACCAAGTCGTTAATAAAACAGCGAGAGACGAAAACAAGTCAGAATATTTTTAGTTTATTTTATTTATGTATTGACAATGTTGTTTAGGTACCATAAATATTTTGAAGTGTTTCGTCAACTGTGATTTTTTTTTTTTTTTATCACTTCTGGATGCTGCGTCGTGCGTCAAAAGATTTAAATCCTGTGTCTGCGTAAAATAAATATGGATGCTGGGTGCTGTGTCTTGCGTCGCCTATAATATTTCCAATGCTGTGTAGTGCGTAAAACAATTCTGGGATGTTTTGTCGTAAGTGTACTGTGGCCCTCGAGGTTTGTAAGTTTATTCAATCTAATTGTGGTCGTAACTCTTTTAAACAAAGTTATAAAAACTCTAATTATCGAACTCTATTTATGTTGATGGATTCAATTGGCCTTTGTCAAAGTTTAGAATGGACGGACGGACGGACGGACTGACGGAGGGGAATATAATTATTTATGTACCCTTCCTACCCCACTTTGTATAAAGGGATATATCACTTAGACCAAGACATATAAATACAACAGAAACCTGGTCAGATGTCCGCCCTGAAAAGGTGAATATGTCGATCCTCTGAGAATTTTTTATACTGAAAGAAATAAGAAGTGAATAATAATAATAATGTTGATGTTGATGATGATAATAATAATAACCAACAACTATTTGAAATTCATCAGAAACTATTAAGGTTTTGTCTTTCATCAAAAACTGTATTTGTCAAGCATCACATCAGTATTATACGTTGTTATAGTGCAAGTAAAAGTACGTGCGATTTTAGTAAGCGTATTACTCACGGTGTTATGAACATGATGGTATATACACACATTCGTGAAAAAAAATAAAATTCTATGTTGAGTACAAAACATAATGTTCCTGGCAGCGACTTCGTAATATAGCGGAGGAACAATTAGTGTAATTTCCCTAGGGTGGTTAACTTTCTCCCGATATCATCAAGTTATGGGGTAGATCAGCCGTATCGGGTGTACTGTAGGGGAGCCTGGCCAATCCACTCACTCCTCCCTGAAGGAAAACCACACACACACACACACACCACACACACACCACACACACAAGATATAACTTGAGAATACACCAAGTTAAATGTGTAGAACGAGTAGACTCCAATTTTATTTACCGTTTTTTATTCGAAAGTGTACAAACTACAATTGTCTCTAGATGGCAGTAACAAAGGCACATAGCACTTACTGAAATAACCCCAGACGCTACCAACTCTGTCGCTTTCTGTCATGGGAGACTGAAATAAGATAAAACCTCTACTAAGACTACTATTGTAATTAAATATCCTTTGAATTCTAAATATTGTAACTCGAAGTACTGTAAAAAGAAAATAGTGATAATATTTACATGTCAGCACAAACATATATAAAATTACAGTCTGTCTTCAACTCTATTGCCAGTCCAAATGATTTTAAAGATCCTTATCATCTAATTTATTATTGCATTTACTGTACATATCGGTGAACAATATCACCTCATAACCTGGTACAGTAGCTCATGCATTTTGTGAAAAGTGGCAACTCTGTGTTTGCTTACATCGTATTAAAACTCCCAGAATGGCGTTAAGGAACCTCGTAATAGTAGCCAGACTAAGGATGTTAGATAAGAATTCCAGAGTTGCCATATCTCGCAAAACACACCAGTCACTGTACCAGGTATAAGTGCAGGCGACTGTACACTACCACCCTGCCAGCTTGAGTATTTATAAATCTTCGTCAGTGTATTGATCCTCATTGAGTTTTTACCTGTCACTCCTAATTTGATTTGATTTTAAAAATATAAATTTGTTCTTAATATGCCTTTCCGTGCCAGTCAGACTAAGAAAACGTGGCCCATTAATCACGGTTCACAAAACACAATTCATGCGGACATAATTCGACTTTACTAGGTGTACGACAAATAAAACATCTCACCATCCAAGAACTAGACGACCATCGCTTAACACTTCACCAATAATTCACCAAATGAGTGAAAATTACCAAGATCAACACAATGAACCCAAACACTCTTAACCACAAACAACTCAGTGACGATGAATTGTCAAGGCAAGCCAATTTCTTTGAGACCAAAATTATATAAAAATAAATATATAACAACAAAATTCTACATATCCTGGAGAGAAGGTAAAGCGAGTATTGTATTGTTTACTTTTAAGGACTTCCTACTAAAAGCCTCTGGATGATTGCACAGCGGCTCACTCTTTTATTACAGAGAAATTGTCGCGAGTCTTACCCCGGCAACACATGCTAGCAAAGGCAGACGCTATTCTATTTTGTACTGAATGTAAATATTGAAAGTTAAATCGATGTTAGTTTAGGTAATTTTTATTGTATTATTTTATTTACTTTATTTAATGTTTGTGTTTTATCTCTGCATGGATAGAGAATTCATTAAAAGTAATGGTGGTTATTTAAAGTATTTGATGAGGTCTTTCGTCTTTTGTGTGGTTAATCTTTCGGGTTCTTGCTCTCATAATAAGGTTACCTCTTCACAGCCATTGTTTGACCTCAGTGTCTTGTAAGATGATGAATAGATTTTATAGACTATTTCACCAATTATCTCAATATCGTTTACCGAATTATCGTCAGCATTTGCAAGAGTCCTCCTCCTCCTCCGCCTCCTTTCCTTCCTCCTCTTCTTCCTTGTATTATTGTCCTTTTTATTCTTCCTCTGTCATTCTTTTAACTGAGTAACCTTTGGGCGTAGAAACTTTTAGGGAGAAATATTTTTAGAGAGAAATTGCATCGCCTACACCTCAATTTTGTTGTAATGGTACACTCGGGTAGGAAGCCTTTCTTTCATCACCTCTCTCTCTCTCTCTCTCTCTCTCTCTCTCTCTCTCTCTCTCTCTCTCTCTCTCTCTCTCTCTCTCACACACACACACACACACACACACACACACACACACACACACACACACACACCATATCCAAACTCCTGGAAGCCGCCTCAGTCTCTCTTTCCAGAGCTGCCAAACACGAAAGAAGCTCCGCTGTTGCTGGGAACGATTTCTCTATTTACTAATGTGCTCCGTGAGAGGAAGGTAGAAGATAGGGGAGAGGAGAGGAGGCGGATGATGTAGAGGGAGATGAGAAGGAAGATGAACAGGAAAATGTGGAAGAGGAGGAGGGGGAGTGAAGGAGGAAAATGAATAGGGAGAAGAAAACGAGAAAAAGGGGAGTGGAGAAGGAAGAGAAAGAGAGAGAGAGAGGAGAGAATAAAAGAGAAGATTGAGTGAAGTACAAACGGAAATGGAAGGAGAAAGGAGAAAACGGGTAAGGGAGGGGAAGAAAGAAGGAAAAAAGTAGGAGAATTGGGAGAGAAGAAGAGGAAAAGAAAGGAATAAAAGAGAAAAGGTTAAAGAAAAACAGAGAGAAGAAGATAAAGGAGGAGATATAGAGAAAGGAGAATACAAAGGGGGAGAATGAAAGGAGAACTTGGACTTTAAGGAGGAGGTAGGAGAATGAGGAGGAGGTAGAGATGTAGAGAAGAAGGAAGAATTAAATTATGTCCTTAAAAATCCTCCTTCCCTCTTTCCCTCCCTCCCTCACTCCCTCCCTCCTTTTCCTCCTTCCCTCACGTCCTCCAGGAAGTAAAAAAAATAAATAAAAACACAACATACAAAAAGACAAAAACCAAATGAAGAATTAAAAAAAATCGTAGCCTTTTTTGTTTTACTTTTTTTTCCTTTTCATTCGGGAGAGATGAATAATTCCCCATGTGAATAAACCCAAACAATGCCTTCGTCTGGCTCTCAGGAACTACAACCAGGCACTAAATGAAGAGTTGAAACAAAAGCTGATCGATCGTTTGTCCTCTTTGGTGCTGCTGTGACCCGTGGTGGAACCTCTTCAGTATCTGTCGCTAGTGTATGTTTGTGATTCCTTACGAGTCTGGTGGTTGATCATTGTCGTTGTTTTAGTGTTTGTTGTCGCTAGCTTTCATCATCACCTTCACCATCATTGTTGTCGTCGTGGTTACCTCAGTCGTATTAGACAAACGACCAGCTCTTTGCGGCTGTGAAGGAACTCTCGGTCGAATCCATCACAGTTTACTGAAAACGACTTAGAGAAATTAATAGTGGATTAGTTTCGTAAATTTCCTCAACCAGCCTTACATAACAAAATATATTTATGGGAAAGTTTGTAGACATAGCAATACATCGTTAATAAATTATATATCTACGTATAACATCTCTTATTTTATAATATATGTGAATTTTTGTTTAGTTTATTAATGTTTACCTTAGGTTAATATTACTGAAATAGCTAAAACGTAATTAATGATATGATGAGTAATGGTATATCAGTTAACGGTGCGTCAGTTAATGGTGCATCAGTTAATGGTTCCTCAGTTAAAGGTACGTCAGGTTAACGGTTCCTTAGTTAAAGGTGTGTCAGTTAACGGTGCGTCAGTTAATGGTTCCTCAGTTAAAGGTACGTCAGGTTAATGGTTCCCCAATTAAGGGTGTGTCAGTTAACGGTGCGTCAGTTAATGGTTCCTCAGTTAATGATTCCTCAGTTAAGATACGTCAGGTTAATGGTGTTAAAAAAAAAAACACACAACACACCTCAATAATTTACCTTAACTGTGTGTATAGAAAAAAAAAACACCACCATCTACTCGTCAGTATTATTAAACACTAACGTACGCTCAGGGTAGGTTGTTTTTATATTATAATTAATAACCACGTCTCCTTACACGACTGACGCGTCTTATATAGCTGGAAAAACCCTCACTCGTATGGAATTCCGAGACCTTAGTAAATTGTTTTGTTTTTTGTGTGTGTGTGTGTGTGTGTGTTTTGTAAAAGGCTTGTTTAGTTTAGTTTTGTTTTGTTTTGCTTTTTGTTTTTTCTTTGTTGTTTTTGCTTTGTTTTGGTTTGTTTTTATTTTGTTTGTTTTGTTTTGTTTTGTTTTGCTTTTTGTTTTGTCTTTGTTGTTTTTTTTGTTTTTTTTGTTTAAGTGTATAAGTGCATGAGTGTATTAATGTATTAGTGTATAAGTGGAGGGTGTGTTTTAAGTGTGTGTGTGTGTGTGTGTGTGTGTGTGTGTGTGTGTGTGTGTGTGAATTAATTACATGTATATTACCTCGTGTCAGCGTCCATCCCGAGAACCCCTGCCTCCCAGTCTCCCACACCCCTTGACAGTCTCCCCCACCCCCTGACACTCCTGACAGTCTCTCCCACCCCATGACAGTCTCCCCCAACCCCTGACAGTCTCCCCCAACCCCTGCCAGTCTCCCCCAACCTCTGCCAGTCTCCCCCACCCCCTGCCAGTCTCCCCAACCTCTGACAGTCTCCCCCACCCCCTGACAGTCTCCCCTCTCATATACTTCTTGTCTAACTTTACATCAAAGGATAATGTTATACCCAACAGTGTGAAACTTAGTCACACCTCACACACCACCTCGACGCCATCACCACCCCTCCACCACCACAACCTTCACCACCCCTCCACCACCACCCCCCACCACCACTACCCACCACCTCACTGTTATCCATCACTCTCCAACATAACACCCACTCTCCTATTCACTACCCAGGAACTACCAAGCACAACGGAAGATTTATCGGGTTATTGTATTCAGGTTCGGAATGCACAATAGATTATAATGTGTCTGAGCAACGCTAGGCAACTGTTGGTGGTGTCAGGTAGGAACAACTAGTTAAGGTGTATACATAGGTGTTGTTGTTTGATTAGTCCATATTTCTCGTCTGATTTTTACAGTGGTGAAATTAGTTAATGCTTGTTTTCTCATAAACTTTTCAAACAAGACGGAGGAAACGAAGGAAATAATATCGGGAGTGAGGTAGACTGTAGGGTCGACCTCTTGGCTCTTGACGGTCACCAAGTCGAGTTCTTTATTACTAAGCCTGTTTTTTTTTTTTTTTTTTTTGGTAAGTAGGCAGTGAACCTTTGATTGCCTCGGGGTAAGAGGGTGCTTGGGAGTCCTACATATACGCTCAGTTCCCACTCTGTAAAAGTTGGTTGGTGATAGTAAGAGAGTCCAGCCGTAAAACTTGCTTCAATTTTGCCTGGTTAACCCACGCAGGGATGGAAAATGGTCGTAAAATGATGATGATGATGATGATGATGATGATGTTGATGAGTGTATAGAGGGTAAATGCATATATTGTTTATATCCTTCAGGAGATATAGCAAAAGAATATTCATGTATTGCATAAACATAATAATGGTTGCCCCTCACTTTCGACGATGGCTGGTTACAAATAAACACACACACACCCCACACACACACACCCACCACCACACACACACCCACCACCATACACACGCTCACCCCACACACACCCACCACCACACACACACACACTTACCCTCCCCACACATACTCACCCCCACACACACACTTACCCTCCCCACACACACTCACCCTCCCCACACACCCACCCCATACGCACTCACCCTCCCCACACACCACCCCTCACACCCCCCCCCCCTTCTCACACCCCTACCCCAACCCCCCTCCCCACACACACATTTACCATTCCTCAAGTAACTCGGAGATAAAGAAGGATAGGAGTCCATCCCTAGCGACCCGCCCATTACTCAACCAACGTCGTAAATCATGATTAATTACCCATTCAAAAGCGGCTTGCTGGATGTAATGATTAATCCGCCTTCTCCTCCTCCTCCTCCGTCTGCTTCTGCTGCAGTGTGTCATAATGCTGCAGTGTATTATGCAATTATGCTGCACTATATGTCATTATGTTGTAGTTTATGTCATTATTTTGTGGTGTGTGTGTGTGTGTGTGTGTGTGTGTGTGTGTGTGTGTGTGTGTGTGTGTGTGTGTGTGTGTTCGCCTCGCAATCAACTAGACCCGGGTTTGATCCTCGGGCAAGGTGAAATTTTGGGCAAGTTTCTTTACGCCATTTGCCTCTGTTAAGGGGATGATATTATCGGCGCCTGTATAATGATGTCCCCATAATAAAGTCATTATGCATAATTGAATGGGGGTTGTAAGGGGGACTGTGAGATTAGTGATTAAAGGGGGGCTTGGAAGAACAGTGATTGAAGGGAGGGCTGGGAGATTAGTGATTGACGGGGGCCTGGAAGAACAGTGATTGAAGGGAGGGCTGGGAGACTAGTGATTGACGGGGGCCTGGAAGAACAGTGATTGTAGGGAGTTTGGATGTTTATTAATTGTAAAGAATTGAAAGAAATGCCAAAGATGGTTCGTCTTTTTAAGTGATTGAGTCCTCTAGTATGTGGAATAACATTAGTTGTCAGCAAGGGTTGGATTCTTCGGTAGGGTGGGGACTAACACTCAGTTATCACATCATCAGTCACCATATTGACAGTCACCACAATAAATTTTCACAGAACAGACACCACAGCAAGTCACTACAGCAAGTCGCCACAACAAGTCACCACAGCAAGTCACCACTACAAGTCACCACAGTAATAGTCACCACAGCAAGTCACCACAGTAATAGTCACTACAGCACGTCACCACAACACGTCACCACAGTAATAGTCACCACAGCAAGTCACCACAGTAATAGTCACCACAGCAAGTCACCACAGTAATACTCACTACAGCACGTCACCACACCAAATCACCACAGTAATAGTCACCACATCAAGTCACCACAGCAAGTAGCCACATCAAGTCACCACACTAAGTCACCACAATATAATAACAGTGTTGAATTATATCCTCAGTAATGTATCACACTTAAGGAGTTTCAAGATTCAGCTAGGACCTCTAACACCAAGAGTTATACAACACAAATTAAAGATACAACAAACCCCAGAAGGAAGTTAATTTTGTAGATGTAAACGATAAAACTAGGTGATGGATGACGTGTTAATGTGTAATTGGGAAAATAACAATTACATGTGTTGTTATTTTAATAGCTTAATTACACATCTCTGTTTGGATGGTTACCTCCATCAAGGGCAAATATGACAATCTAATTTATTTCCTCGTGGGAATATTTTTAATTGTTTCCTGGTGGTTAATTTTGTTTTATTAACCTTCTTCCTCACCGCCAACACCACCATTATTATTATTATTATTATTATTATTATTATTATTATTATTATTATTATTATTATTGTTATTATTATTATTATTATTATTATGATGATGATGATGATGATGTCTCAACATTATGACTCTTTCCTACACTGGTCTCTCAAAACACCTTCAGAGCACAAAGGACAAACTCAGAATATTCCTTACACCAAAAAAAAAAAAACACCATATCAGTCAACTATCGACACCTGACGGCACAGCACAAGCCCCACACACTTACCACATACACTTACCACACACTTACCACACACACTTACCACACACTTATGCTCATCATTAGAAGAACATTTTGTTTTCTGTAATGTTTTATCAGGCTTCTATACTTCCGCACTTCCCCATCAATTTCACGAGGCCATTGCTCTCACTACTGTTATATAACCCCACTCCCTGAGCATGTTGTTATGGTGGTGATGATGGTGATTGTGGTGGGAGTGGTTGTGGTGGTAGTGGTTATGGTGCTTGCTGCTCACAATTCTCTAAAGCCACTGCTATATTGCTGTGTTGCCGTGGTTGTGTTCTAAGTATTGTGTTGCCGTGGAGGTGTTCTCTGTGTGTGAGTATTTAACCTGTTGATATTTCTCTTCCATATAGTTTGTGTGGTTTATAAGTGGCTGTTCTATTGTGTTTATTTTTGGGGGGTACTTTTATGCTGTCAAGGTCTAAGGGCTTTCATGTTTTACTTTTGGATCTGACAGAGGGAAAGGTAAGCTGAGGTTGAACTGACTACCACTAATTTGGGATTGTGTTTAAGATAAATATTATTTCTTTAGTTGTCAGGTCTAATGTCTAATAAACCAGAGTGTCTCAGATAAATGTATACAGTTCTATCTTTGTTTATAATGAAAGTATTCCCCTGATCTCCATTATGATACGTAAGGCAGTGTGTGTAAAAAGTTGAAACACTCTGTATAATCTAGGTTCTTTTTTCGGTATTGCTTAAGGTTTGTAGAATATATATATATATACCAACCCAGGTTAGCTACGGTAGTGTGAGGGAGAGGGGATGTTGAATCATTACCTATGACAGGTGTGTCAGTCTGGTGAGCACCGTGTGTAAACACCACCTCTTCCCCTTTTCTACCACACACACACACACAGAAACCGTGTACATAACTCACACCAAACAACTACATTCGCACTCTACCACACTCTCTACACAACGAAATCTTCACACACTTCCCCGCTCGACTAGAATTTTGCACTCTTGCCTACACACATACTGCCAGTCTCATAATTTCGCAGATCTCACTATAAAAATTCGTAGCACTTCTATGATGATAATTTATCTCTTCCATAAAGCGTAAGTCAGTCTTCACATATATTTACACAGCTATGTCATATTTGGTTATCTCCTACTACTACTACTACTACTACTACTACTACTAGTAGTTATAATTTGCTCCTCTGTGTCTTTACACCCCATGAAGCTTGAGGGAGGTAAATGTGACTTTCTCCCTCCCTACTCCCTCTCTCCTTCTCTTCCTCTCCTCCCTACTCTCTCCTTCCTTCTCTTCCTCTCCTTCCTACTCTCTCCCTCCCTGACTCATTCATATACTCCCTCATTTCCTTACTCCTTCCCTCTTTCCTTCGTTCTTGCCTCCCTCTTTCCTAGATTCCTTCTATTTATCACACCACCCTACCCTCTCTGTCTCCTTCCTCCCTTATATCAATCCTTCCTCTCTCACTCAAGTATGACGAAAAGTACAATCTAAGGACCTTACGAACCTGAACCTTAGAACTTTATGACGCAAAGTAAAGCCCTAGACCCTTATGACGCAAAGTAGAACCTGACAACCTTATGAAGGAAGCTAAGGTGTTGGCTGATGCTCTTATCCGTGCCAGAACTCCAATTAGTAACTGGTCATCCTCTCTCTCTCTCTCTCTCTCTCTCTCTCTCTCTCTCTCTCTCTCTCTCTCTCTCTCTCTCACACACACACACAAAAGCTGCCTTAATGTTGTCCTTTGTCTTTGTCTGTGTCTGTACTCTGTGAAAAATATGTGTGAAATACTGTGTTTGTTTTTTTGTTTGTTTTTTTGTTTGTGGGAGAAATTTTTTATGTATGAGATTTTTTTTTTTCGGTGATAAGGATGATAATTTTTTTTTCTTTTATGGATGTGAAAAAAATGTGAAACTTTTGTTCGTAAACTTATGCAATATGTGCAAGGAAATACCTCTCAAACACACACACACACACACACACACACACACTTCATCCTCCATCTTCATCTACCATATTAATAAATCACAGCAAATATAGCAACTCGATAACCTAACCTAACCTAACCTAACCTAACTCGGCAGTCATGCAAGCGATCCTGGATTATTTCATAGGGTGGGTTTGCCTCTCTCTCTCTCTCTCTCTCTCTCTCTCTCTCTCTCTCTCTCTCTAACAATAATATTTCCATCCATCCAACAAGCCATCTATCTGTCCATTCGTCCTTTTCCAATTCATTCATTCATCTATCTATCCATGCAGACAGACAGACAGACAGATGATAATGACACAACTGTCTCCCACTGACTCATGTGCCACTTACCACCATAATAAATAGTGTACGGCCAAGAGGTTAAGTAGCATCGTAAAGTGGGGGAAGTGGCCAAGTGTTTTTATTTATTTATTTATTTATTTTTATTTTATTTTTTTTTTGGGGGGGGGGGGGAGGGGAGAACTAATAGGCCTATGGAAGAAGTTGAAGGCTTGAGAGAGAGGTGTATAGTTAAGGACTGACCACCTTTTACTACTAATTAGCTAAAATAAGATTACAGGTGTGGATATTGGCAAGGTGTACTAATTACCTCGAAGAGATGTTAGTTACTTGTGTTATTGTTGATTAAATTTTATTTGTTATTTGAAGTTGTTTACGTTACAGAGTGTGTGTTTAGTTTCCCTGTATTGATTGGTAGAGTTGGTTGATGGAATTGGTTATTTATTGGTGATTTCAGGTCTTGTAGGATATTTATTCATTGCGTGTAGGCTAAGGAAGGTGTATGTCCTCCCCTCCTCTTACTTTGATTGCCTTATGGTCACCACCTGCGATTCTTCTCGTTTTTTGATGGGAGTCTTTGGAGAAACTCTTGATGAAGCTGCTCACTTTTTAACCAAGTTCTTCAAGCCAGAGAGTGAATTGTTGATTATTGTTTTTCCTTCGTAGGTCTTCGTGGAGTTCGGTTGTAGTTCTCTGCTGTACGAGTTTCTTTTACCTGTAGCAAATTTCATGGTTTTGGACCACCTGAGGTTTCCACAGCTGGATAGTACTGAGAGTGAGGGTACTGAGAAATACTGATAGGTGAGGGACTGAGAGATGTAGAGAGTGAGATATATATGTTTTGTCTGTCTGTCTGTCTCACACACACACACACACACACACACACACACACACACACACACACACACAACATTGCCTTTGTAACCTACGCGTTTTACGAATGATGCTGAACTTGTACAGGAAAAATGCAATATACCATTAATTATCTGACACGAATTGCTTGATTACATTTACGCTAAAGAACTTGTGTCTCATACAGCCACACATAATGAAGTGAGTGAAATGGACAATGTTGCAAGACTTTTGTATATTAGTTTGTCCTAAATTTCAATACCTGGATATAATTATAATGCAACTTGTCTATATTTTTCTTTGGGGTGGGAGTGGAGGGGGAGGCAACAGATGTCTCCTG
The DNA here is from genome assembly GCA_958450375.1 of Homarus gammarus. Lineage (NCBI taxonomy): Eukaryota > Metazoa > Arthropoda > Malacostraca > Decapoda > Nephropidae > Homarus > Homarus gammarus. Next base: position 4,794,755 of record CAUDMG010003243.1, on the reverse strand, counting down.
TCACATAATCAACAGCTTAAGTATGTATCACATTAAGTGGTGGCAAATTATGTTGCATTTTTCACTCTTGTATAACATAATGACATTACGGTGGTGATTGTCTTATTAAGTATCTAATTAGTGTTGTCATAAAGGTGATTGTGTTGTCACTGCAGCTTTAGTGTTGTCATGATGGTGGTTATGTTGTTTATGGTGTGTTAATGTTGTGAGAGAAATAATTATGTTGTAAGTCTTGTGTTAATGTTGTGAATGTGATAATTATGTACTCAATGTTGTGTTAAGGCTGTAAGAGTGATAATTAGACTGTCCTTGTATAGTTCTAATTCAGCCATAGTGACGCGTGTGGTGTGACAGTGTTGCCAGACCAGCGGTGGTGTCTTCCTCCTCCTGGTGACGCTTTCCACAGTTTGTCATTTACACCTCCTGGTATATTTATGAGCCCCAGAGTCCTTGGCAAGTATATTTATTTTCCTGGAGGTGTTTTTGTAATGGCGTGTCAAGATTTATAGCCGATGGAGACGTTACGTAAGACCTGACGTACCCCAAGTGTCCTGTTACTGCTGGGGACTTGCTCTATGTTGTGTGTGTACCTATGTGAGGATTTATACGAGTATTTATAGATTAAAGGAAGAGAAGCGATGACTTATCTTTTAGGCTGTGGTTTTTTACTTGAGGTAATGAAACCCAAGACTGCATTAAGAAATGGTTCTATGGATGTATATTATGTATATTATGTGTTGGATACTGTATGTATTAATTCCCTGTAAAGTAATTGCGCCATTTAATTCCTATATCCTCCCTACACCTCATATTTACCATTCACTTATTAAGTCATGATGTCTTACCCTGATTTGTTTTTAATTACGTTTGACTTCCAGTAAATAGATTCAAATAAAAACATAATTTTCACACATAATTAAATTTCTTGTGTAAGAGTGAGACTTGTACTTCCACCTGTCATTTACCAAGACAGTTTGGCGTGTTTACTGTTTTTTTTTTTTATTTCTCTATTTAGTGGACACGTTCATCAGGAAAGTCGAGTAATAAAGTTTTAAATATTGAGATTAAATGTCTGGTTAGGTGGGAACATAAAAACAGTGGCTATCAATTTTACACAGAGGTCAAAGGTTAGGGTCAGACGAGGGCTCCAGACTTGTTATCTGCAGGAGTGAAATGAAAATTAAATTATTGTCGGATTTTATGCGATACTATAAAATCATATTATGTTTAATGTGTATGTTGTAATGTAGAAGTAGAGTGTATGTTGGGGTATAGCTGTATATGTAAAGTATAAGTTGGAGTGTATGTATTGGTAGATGACATCATATATATTGACGTCAGATGAAACCGCCTCCACACATCCCCATAAAGCGAATATAAAAACAAAAGACACTATATCAGAGTTGAGACTACCTCAAACAACCGCGCGAAAGGGACATGTCAGAACGCTTATTTACCTCCAGGTAGTAGTGCTCTAGGACGAGGTAGGACTTGCAGGGGCCATGTTCTAATTACTCACCAATTAAGACAGGGGTTTGTTCTGTGTTCCCGCCCTTAATTATGTAGTTCTTGTCCTTTCGCTAGACTGTCCGCCTGATGAATACCTAAGAGGCAACACAAGCTGGCTGTAACTCAAGTCTCATAGCAAGTGTTGGGGCTTCAGGAGTGTTTCTCTTTGTCTCTCATCCTCACTAGAGAGATGTTAACTTGGTACACGGAGAAGCCCAGTTTTAGTGGCGAAATATTACAGAATTTTAGCAGAGAATGAGATAAAAAATGAGAATATTTTTTATGATATTTTTATGTTAACAAAAAGATCCATAAATTGGGAGGATTTAGATGAAAAGGGAGTTAAAGATACGAAGATAGGATATAAGGAAAGAGACATGAACAACAAGAGACAAGAAAGAAAACATAATAATTCTGCATCAGATGCTGTTAGGTTAGGTTAGGTGAGGTTAGGTTGGTTAATATTATGGTGAAATATGCTGGGACCTTTACATCTTTCACAAAACTACCAGTGAAATATATTTACACGCCACACACTGAATATTGAAAATTAGTAAGGACAGGGAGACAAAAACACACCTTCACTTCCATTATTTCCCACAATAAATCCACTTTACCAAGCACTCTATTTTGTATTGCCGCGAACACCAGGAAATTGAACCCAAGTCCAACACACCTTTTTACCTGTACCCGGGTATGAATGTCGTCACCTCACCTTCTCTCAGTCCTCCACATGAATATTTTCACACCTTTGCTCTACCTGAACAACACCTCCTGCTGACAAATAAACAATGCCTCGACAGATACCTTGGGGAATGATACTTGTCTGGAGTGATGTTTTTTGTTTTCAGTGGCTTCAATTGGCTTCAAATGACCACTACATAAGTCAGAGAGACATTTTCTGTTCGACTGTTTTGAAGCCTTGGGAATGAAGTTTGTCTGAGGTTAGGTTCTTTGTTTCACACGACACCAGACAAGGTAGAGAGATATTTTCACAGATGGGATGATTGTTTATTGACATGAAGGATACATGTGAGGGAGTCGTTCAGGGAGAGAAGGAGAGTTATGATGATGTCTCCTTAAGATCATTGTTGTTTGTACTGTACTGCTATTGTTAGTGATATTATTTGGTTGTCATAGTTACAGTTGTTATTGTTTTTATTGTTTATGTTTTGATATTGCTGTCAATGCACTTCAGGAATTATTTTCACAGACCACTAAAGCTTCTATTGACACAGTTACTACTACTACTACTACTACTACTACTACTACTACTACTTTTATTTATGCAGCGTGGCCTCCAGCCTCCCCCAATAGCCACACCTTCGCCACCATTTAATTACCTTAATATTAAATATTCTAATACTACTACCACTGCGACATCTACTAAATACTTTTACAACACACATGATGCATTTACAACCCTATCCTGAAAGTTGGTGAACGAACCCCACTTCAAATAATAAGCCTTCACCTCTGATCAGGGTGTTGAACTTTCAATGTCCACACGGAAGGCACAATCCTTGACAGAGTTCACACTACACATCCCAAACACGAGTAAAGTGCCTCTCATTACTGCCATCCCATTAGCTTCCGACAGGCAATGATTCATGCGCGTCAACTCAAAAAGTCGTTTGGAGTCTGAAAAATGTCATTTCCCGGCCGTTTGTGTGAGTTTATGATTCATAAATTGAGGTAGAATGGCTTGTCTTCTTTACCCAAGACGTGTTTGTCATAAATTCTGATCAGAGCGAATGTTAACCAGCTCTACGGCGTGCCTTCCCGCCCGCGTGATGTTTGGGGAAAGTGTTTTCTAAGTGTGGCAGTTTGACAGCAGTTTATTCCGTGCTCTGTGATGATTAACAGATCATTGCTGCTGCTGCTGCTGCTGCAATGATAAACTAATTTCTACTTACTCCTTCCTTCTACTTTACTGTACTCCTCTTCTCTCTCCTTCTTCGTCCTATGAAACATCATTCCTACTGCTACTCCTCACACGACGCTGCTGAACAAGACAAACCAGACTAAGAGAATAATGATAGCAGACAGAAAAGAGCATAATAAAATACAAAGATAACTTCTTGTTCACCCCCCCCCCCCTCCCCACACACACACACACCTCCATTGATGTCACAAGTAGGCTGGTAATTAGGCTAGATGTATATACCTGTCCTATCTCACCCTTTATACCTGGCTCCGGGACACTGGGAACTAATGAACGATGCTTGATAACGCTAGAGGTTGACGCACCCTCCCTCCCCCCTCCCCTTCCCTCCTCCCCTTCCCCCCTCCTAGCCTCCCTTCCCCCCCTCCCCGGCCCTCCTCCCTCCCTCAAATAACAACAGTGACCTTAGTTGATGACGTACATAGACAGACAGGCACTCATACACATACAAGAACAGTTGTACATAGTGAAACACACACTCCTACACGCATACACAGACAAATACTCACGCACTCCTACACACACAAAGAAAAACAAACGTACACACTCCCTCACACACAAACACACATGTACACACACACACACACACACACACACACACACACTCCAGGTTGTAGATTCCACGAAGCTCCTCGGCGTCACCATAGACAACAAACTAAATTGGAAACCACACGTCAGTGAAGTTGTCAAATCCTCCAGTTTCCGTCTCCACCTCCTCCGCCGACTCAAGTCCCTCGGAGTTCCTGCACCCGAGCTCCTCAGTGTTTACACAACATTCATACTTCCCAAGCTCACCTATGCCTCCCCCACCTGGTCTTCCTCCCTAAATGCCACACTACGTAAACACCTAGAAAAATGCAAAAGAGGGCATGCAAGATTATTCTCTCCCCTTCCTACTCCACATATCAAGAAGCGCTCAACACACTGACCCTTTCGACTCTCTCTGACCATCACCATGACCTCATCTGCTAATTTGGTAAGAAGCTTCTACACCATCCTCGACACCGGCTCCTACTACCACCTGAGATCCCTAGTCCGAGAATTGCTGTTCGACACCACAACCGCATCCAGCCCATACGTGCACGAACTGATCGCTATAAGAACAGCCCAGTCCCAACCATTGTAAAAATTATCAATAACTTGTAATAAACCAGTGTATTCACTCCCAGTAAACACTACTCCTTGCACTGTCACTATGTTGAAATGCCCTGTAGTTTGAGCTTTTCCCCATCTCGTTATTATATGTCTTATTTGTGTCACTTATGTTACTTGTATATTATTTGTAATTCGAAACCCATTCCCCAAATATGTAACTGTATATTTTCAGCCTTCTGGCTGCCAAGCTCTTTCAATAAACCGTTAATTATTATTATTATTATTATTATTATTATTATTACACACACACACACAGACGTGAGCCGACTTGTGAAACGGAATCAGAGAGTTTGTAAGTATATACAGTACAGTATATCCACCTTAGCTGTCATGTTTGAGTGAATCGAGTACATTAAGTCGACGTGTTAATGGAAGGGACTGTACAGTAAGCTCACTGTAACAACTCACGGTAACCAAAAGATACATTGTCACTGTGTCTAATATGTGTCTCTTCTTACTTTTGACAGCCATTATATTAAAGAAAAATCTTAGGTTAGGTTAGGTTAGATGATAATTCTGAATACCAACCAGAACGAACCGAAAGGAAATTAGTCCCTGTCCTGCGCCTCAACAGAGAGTAACAAACAGTGTCACTATTTCGTCTCTGATAACCTGGCTGTTGTGCTACACTGTATGTTTTGTACGTCTAAATCAGCGTGGGTGGATGGTGAGGGAGGGGAGGGGAGGGGAGGGGAGGGGAGAGGGAGGGGAGGGGAAGGGAGGGGAGGGGGTGATGGTACCATGATCCTGAAAGGGCTTTTAATTGTCGTTCAAATTACACCAACAATTATAATTTTCTCCTCCATTTAGTATTTATTTTACATTTCAAAGTCTGTTCTGTGTAATTATTAATAAAAGCAGTGTTTATATTTTGTAGAATTCGTCGTATCTTGAAAGGTTATGTGGAAATAGAAATTTGTTTGGGAGTGAACGCTGTGAGGAAGCAGTGAGATATTTTGTTTACATTCAATCAGCTGATACTGGCAGCCTATTCACCATTTAACCAGCAGCCTCTTGCAAATTAAAGCAATAAATAATCATCGTGTCAATAACTATATTTGCAACTGAAAGGACTGCAAGATGGTTGGTAGCGTACGTGTTTACATTCAATCAGCTGACGCCGAGCACCGGGAGTCGACGTACGTGTGTGCATATATTCAGCAGCAGGAGACAGTGTCAATAGGTACCTGGAGTTGGCCTTACCTGCCCTCCTCACACACGGGCTAAAATCAGTTATAATATCTGTATTGATATGTGGGTACCAAGATATGTGAACACGCCTGACGGCAGGACTCTGTTACCATTCATTATACCATTTATTCACATGTCTGTATTACCATATTATCATAGCATGTCTGATATCTATGCTTATGTCTAATGCCTATGTTCACTCACTATGTCCCGATATACCTAGCAGCCGAGGTGGACCTATGTACAGGCGATCCTGTAACCTGTGCTGAGATCCAGCTCAAGATGATCTTGCTGATGGGTGTACGTGACGAGGACCTGCTTCAGAAACTCCTCACCCTTGACGCCGCCTCTCCCCTCACCGACTTCGTCACCTGTTGCAGGTCGTATGAGGCCACAAGAGAGGCTGCCTCAGCTATACACTCATCGCCATCTCAAGTTCACGCCGTCTCCACCTACAAGAGGAATCAACGCCAGATGCAGACGGCGTCCTCTCCACAGCCCCCGTCACAGTCACCAGTTTTTTCCCCCGAATCCTGCAGAAGCTGTCAGCGCCAGCACGGTCCAGGAAAGTGCCCTGCGGCTGAGAGTACATGTCGAAACTGCGGGTTTCAAGGCCATAGGCCCCGCACACCTCGATGTCCCGCCAACAAGGTCTCATGCAACGCTTGCAACAAGCAAGGACACTTCGCCAAGTGTTGCGGGTCCACCAAGAAGCCTCCATCTCCAGGTCAAACCGTCTCTTCACCGTCTCCCAAGAACAACAAAGGATGCCGACGCGTGGATGATGCCTCGAGTGACAGGTCCTCCAAGCCCGTCAATGTCCGCCTGTCCTACGGTACCAACTCTTCCAACCTCCTGATGATACCTGACACGGGCGCGGACATCACGGTGATTGGACCAACACACCTGGACGCCCTCAACATTCCCAGGAGTAGCCTGTCACCCACAGCCATGAACGACGTGCTCACAGCGGACGGGTCCCCGATGTCTCCAGCTTTGGGTTGCTTCAAGGCAACATTACAGCTCGGTCCCAAGTCTTGCCTTGCCACAGTCCACGTCCACGAGGGCATCCAAACCCCTCTCTTGTCATGTGGCCATTGTCAGGACTTGGCCATCGTCTCATCCGAGTTCCCAAAGCCCATCCTCGCCGTGACACACCTCAACAGGTGTGCAGAGATACCTGTCTCAGCCATGACCACACCTGCTGCCGCCCGGGAGTTCTTTCTTCGCCAGTTCAGCGACGTCCTTGTCTCCAAGTCCGACCTCCAGAACACGCCGCTCAAGAAGATGACAGGCCCCCCGATGAGAATCCACCTCAAGCCTGGCGCGACGCCTTTCGCCACGCACACACCCAGGCCTATCCCCTTTGCCCTACGGGACAAGGTGAAGGCGGAGCTCGATTCTCTGGTGCAGCAGGGGATCATCAGACACGCCGGCGAGGAGCCCTCCGAGTGGTGCCACCCTATGGTCTTGGCACCCAAGCCTGTAGGTGTTCGCATCACAGTGGACCTCACCCATCTCAACTCGCAGGTCTCCCGTCCCGCCCATCCATCGCCTACGCCCATCCAAGCAGTCCGCAGCGTCACCCCGTCTGCAAAGTTCTTTACCACGGCGGATGCACTACATGGGTACTGGCAAGTCGACCTGGCGGAAGAAGACCGCCACCTCACTACATTCATCACGCCCCACGGCCGCTTCCAACACTGCCGCGGACCCATGGGCTTCGCAGCAACGGGGGATGCGTACTGCCTCCGTGGGGATATGGCTCTGCAGGGTGTCACCAACTGCGTGAAGGTCGTAGATGACATCCTGCTCTTCGACGATGATCTCCCGGCCCACTTGAACCGAGTTCATCTGATGCTCACAAGATGCCGTGCCCATGGTATCACCCTGAACAAAGATAAATTTGTGGTCGCCGCCTCCCAAGTTAACTACTGCGGCTACAACATCTCGCCAGAGGGGATCTCAGCTGATGAGGAGAAGGTCAAGGCCATCAAGGACTTCCCTACTCCAGCGAACCTGACCGACCTCCGCTCGTTTATGGGCCTGGTAAATCAGCTGGCAGACTTCTCCCCTAAACTCGCCACATCAGCCCAACCTCTACGCCCCCTCATGAGCCCCAAGCGCTCCTTCCTCTGGACTCCTGACCACGACCTAGCGTTCAGGAATGTTAAGAAGGCGTTGCTGTCACCACCAGCCTTGGCACCCTTCGACCCGTCCTTACCAGTGGTCCTCCAGACCGACGCCTCCCGTCTATACGGCCTCGGATATGCCCTCCTTCAAGATCACGGCCAGGGTAGACTGCGCTTAGTTCAGTGTGGCTCCAGGTTTCTGACGGACACGGAGACCAGATACGCCACCATCGAACTAGAGATGCTGGCAGTCGCCTGGGCTATGGCCAAGTGCCGCCTTTACTTGTTCGGCCTTGGGCACTTCACCCTCATGACGGACCATCGCCCGCTCATACCCATCCTCAATCACCACACGTTGGACGCCATCGAAAATCCTCGCCTCCAACGTCTCAAAGAGAAGACCGCCCCTTACGTCTTTACAGCCGTGTGGCGCGCCGGGAAACTTCTGTGCATACCAGACGCCCTCTCCCGAGCCCCTGTTAGTCGCCCCACACCTGAAGATGAAGTCGACTGTACCACGGCCGCGGCTCACGTTCGGTCTTTAGTGACACACACAGCCACTTCTCTTGCTGACAAGATGACGACGACGCCCCCCATCGAAGACGATAGGACTCTCCAGGAGCTCCGCATCGCCGCCGCTCAAGACCCGGCATACGTCCAACTCCTCGATTACGTCTCCACTGGATTCCCCACCAACCGCTACAACATTCACGCCTCCGCCCTCCCCTTCTGGAAGCTAAGGGATAGCCTCTATGCGGACGGAGAGCTGGTGTTGTACGGCCCCAGGATCGTCGTCCCCGCTGCCCTCCGCCGGCGCACCTTATCCCGCCTCCACGACAGCCACCGCGGCGTTGAAGCCACCAGGCGCAGAGCCCGTCAGACCGTCTTCTGGCCTGGTATTGACGCCGATATTAGGAGCACGGTTGAGGCCTGTGAGCCTTGCCAGCAACTCCAGCCCAGCCAGCAACAAGAGCCGTACCTGTGCAATGACCTCCCAAAGCGGCCCTTTGAATCCGTGTCCGCCGACTTCTTTAATGTGGCCGGAAAGTCTTTCCTGGTGGTCGCCGACAGGCTCTCTGGATGGCCCGTGGTAGTTCCCTGTGGTCGGGACACCACCTCTTCCAGGGTCATCCGGATGTTTTGTTGCTTCTTCCGGGAAGTCGGAGTGCCTCTCCGCCTCCGAACCGACGGTGGGCCCCCGTTCAATAGCCACGAGTTCAAGAGCTTCGCCGAACGCTGGGGCGTCCACCACATCGTCACCTCCCCTCATTACCCGCAGGCGAATGGCCACGCCGAGGCAGCGGTAAAGTCCGTAAAATACCTCATCCTCAAGACAGCACCAACGGGGAACCTGGACTGCGAGGAGTTCGACAGGGGCCTACTAGAACTCCGTAACACCCCTACCCCTGCCGGACGCTCTCCTGCCCAGGTGTTGTATGGCCGCCCCCTTCGTACTTGTGTGCCTGCCCACCCCCAGTCCTTCTTAGATGAATGGCAGATCAAGGCGGACGAGTGTGACCGCCGTGAGGCTGCCCGGATGGCCCAAGTGACAAGCCACTATGACGCCCACGCCCGCCCCCTTCCCAGGTTGACCGTCGGCCAGCAAGTACGAATCCAGGACCCGACGTCACACCGCTGGGACAAGGTCGGGGTCGTCATGGGCCGTGGCGAGTCTCGTTCGTACCAAGTCCGCCTCCCCAGTGGTCGTGTGTGGTGGCGAAACAGACGCCATCTCCGCCCAGTGCCATCCTCTAGTGACGAACCTTCCTCCCCGTCCCCTGTGTCCCCTTGCCCAGACCAGGAACGAAGGTCGTCAGTTGATCCCCCCATCGTCCCTCGCCGCTCCCCCCGACTCATGAAAAAGAGTCCATAGCCGCTCGAGATTGCACTACGAGCGTAAAGGGGGAGGGAGGTGTATAGATATGTGGGTACCAAGATATGTGAACACGCCTGACGGCAGGACTCTGTTACCATTCATTATACCATTTATTCACATGTCTGTATTACCATATTATCATAGCATGTCTGATATCTATGCTTATGTCTAATGCCTATGTTCACTCACTATGTCCCGATATACTATGTCTGTACCGCGCTAGTCGAGTAATTAGAAGACCTCATTTATTGTCCTAGTGATGTCTAGCAACTCTCCTTGCCCAGCTAGACAACTTGCCTCAGATCAGCCTCGGCCTACACACGGCCCGGGGTCCCTAGTTCCCGCTTCTGTATCGGTCGGCTATCACGCCAAGTCTTGTACCACTTATTGAATATATCTACTGCTCGTGCTCTGGAGTTTGAAGAACCTTGTCTAGGATTTCATCCCACCACAATATCATAAATGTGAAGAATTAGAAAAAAAAGATAACTATATAATGTAACAAAACTGATATGAATCAAAAGTAATTAGATATTTAAAGATTATGAGGTGTTTCTTATTTGGAAGTTAAGAACAATAAAATATCTAAGTTAATCTAACCTAACCTCATTAACCCCTCGAGTACTTAGTACATAAACCCTTAAATATTATGATGTATCCCTTTGAACGTGACGATTCTTTCTCTCGAGTACGATGACCTGGCACTTAGGAAGTAAAGTCATCGTACTCAAGAGGTTAATAATGAGCACGTCTGAATTAAGTGATTACAGTAATTTAACCGACATAAGAGATTGTGTTCACCGGATGTAATTAAGCATCTTGGGGGAGTTACGCGTGTGTGTTGTTTTACCACTAATTAATTGGTGAGTGGATGATAGTGCATGTAGAGGGCACAAGAGACGGATGACGGATGCAGTGATGGGTTATGGCTGTATAATGACGGGTGTAATAACGAGTAATGGGGTGTAATGACGCATGACGGGTGTAGGTAGCGCCGGGTGTAGTGATGGATGACGGGTGTAGTGATAGGTTATGCCTGTATAGTGACATGTGTAATAACGGGTAACGGGGTGTAATGACGAATGACGGGTGTAGCACCGGGTGTAATGATGGATGAGGACTGACTGACAAGCGAGGCATGACTGATGGGATCGGACGGAGGTGGGAAAAGGATGTCGGATGGAACACAATTAGTGAGTGATACTAGGTAGATATATTTACACCAGTTCTGTAATGACCGGATACAACGTGGTAAGGGAGTGTAATGATACCTGATGGGCGGGTTTTTTGCTCCTCCTCTAATAGATACTTCCCTGTGTGATTATCTTCAAGAGTCTCTAGCCTGTCTTACGTGCTGTGTGTTTAAGATAGGGGGGTGAAAGATGAGGGTTTGATTATGTAAAGGTAAATCACAGTATGTACACTTTACTTTATTACTATCTTTTGAATATATTTAAATTATTTGCGTTTTTATTTATGAATGATGAGATCTGTTTAATGACCTCTTGTTTTGTTTTTTTAATTTGAAAGGTATCAGGTCTCTCTGTGTTGAATAAAAGCATTTGACGTTTACTTAATATTTTTTTTTTTAATGTGGCATCCCCGTAGTGCAAGTGTTAAATCTGCTATATTTCAAGTCGGTCAGTAATTCTATTCTTCAGATTTGAGAGATTTACTGTTTTGTTTCTTGTTTTAATAATAAAGAAAACCTCTCTCACTTCTTTGGTTTGAACGACGAGGATCCTCTTCATTCTCGGGTCACAAGCAGGCTGGTGCTCTTATCGGGCCTTAAGCTAAACACACCTCAGTCCCGCCGAACAAAATCTCCATTGCAAATCACATCACACGGGCCGACGTTGATTGCGCCCTGACCAAGTTGGCATCGAACCCGCGTGTAATCTCGTTCACTCGACCAGAATGATTAATCGCTGAATTTTGGTCAAGTTCGTAATGTATGCCATTAATTGACGCAAGTTGGAACCACACCTCGGATTTTACTTCCAGGCTAGAGAACACAGAAAAATTCTCCCCGAGTTGACGGCTGTAGTGTATATCGTTTTAGGTTGAGCGATTCCTCTATACCACCCAAAGGCTATACTTGTACCTGTGTTATATATGTTCCAGTGGAGTACAAGAGTGTTTAGTACATACCCCTAAAATCCTTCGTTATAAACCAGTGCCTAAACCTATCCATGATCCCAGGTACTACACTTTTCTTTGATATATCAGCGAAGCAATTATCCCAAGAGATCCTTCAGCATCTTCTCCTCCCTCGCCAGCTTCCCACCAAACTCCAAACTATCAGTCCTTGCCTCGTCAGATGGTCGGTGTTCTCCTAACGAGGTTTCATTCGGCGACGCCACAACACGTCGAATGCATTTTAATTTGGCTTGCCATATTTTTGAGCGGTACTGTGACGAGGGGGAACATCAAAGTGACGATTATCCCCTTGATCACAGACAGTCATTGGCAGCTCGTTGATTGGGCGGTTCTCCTCAACCACTGAACCGAGACGTGTTGAAAGACCTTCCTCGGGATTGTATGTGATTTCGAAAGCCGCTAACAGCGTCTCGGAGAACAAATTCTGTGTATCGGTCCAATCAAGGAAGGTCGTCCTCTTTGGGACCAATCATCTAGCGAGTCATGCTTCACCTCACACGCCTAGTCGGAGCGGACTGTGAGGTTGTAACAGCCACGTATCGATATGGGTTGTTTTCCCACGCCCAAAGGTATAGCTTGCCAACCATAAGAGAGAAGACGAGGGTGGCTCTGTGCTGGTGAGGCGTGTGGGATGTGTCTTTACCTTTCCTTTGCCAAGGGTTTCATTCACCACATGCTGAAGAACACCGAGGATGAATTCCATTCCAAAACGAGGCGGATGAGAGTTCTCTGAAGAACGTGACGGTTAAGAATTATGAAGACCATAATGGAAGAGGCTTCAGGAGAACATAACGGATGAGGCTCTTGAAGAACATGCTGGATAACAATTCTGAAGAACTTGATGAATAGAGTTTCAGAAGACTACGGTGGCAGACCTCAGCGGAGAGAGGAAGTGGTGGAAAGCCATACAGGGGGTGGAGAAGGTAGAGGAATGCCGTGCGAGAGGAGAATGAAGAAGAGACAGAAAGATCGCAAAGAGGGAGGAAGGGATGGAGAAAGACCTTGCAGGGGAGGGTAAGGAGGAGGAGGAGGAGGAAGAGGTGAGGGAAGGGCGTACAGGGGGAGGAGAGCAGGAGGCTGGGGGGGGGGAAGGGTGGGGGGATGTGGAAGGGTAGTGGTGGGGGTCAGCAGGCAGGTTGTGATGGCCGGAGATTAAACGTCCATCACTAAGGCAAATGTGAGTCTCAAGATGGTACTCCTTCCTCTCCAAAATTTACGACCTGATGAAAAAAAAAAAAAAATAGACGAGAGATAACGAAAACATAGTCCCTTTTTTACGGTAAATTCTTCAAGACGTGAAAAATAACATTCGTAATGGTATGTACGTTTTTTTTTAATTTGGGTAAATCATTGAGGAATAAAAAAAATGCAGAAAGAATATTTAGGTTTCGTTTACCGAGTCTGTACATAAAAAGAGCAAAAGCAGTTACATGTTTTTATTAGATGTTTGTTATGTAAATTCTTCAAGAAAACGTACATACATACAAACATACATACATACATACATACATACATTTGTTTATTTATTTATTTTACAAATTTGTATAATTTTCTTACTAATTATTTACAAAAAAAAAGCAGATTGTAACACCATCTTGATTTCAATTTAGATCAATATAAAAGAAATAAACTCGGTAATGGATGCATTTGATAATATTAAATATGAAATAAAAACGAAGGGAATAATGAAGAAAGGGGGCAATAAAGAGGTGTAGTAACATGGACTAAGTGATTAAGTGTGATATGAAAGAATAGTACTTAGATTGTGTCTTTATTTGAGTACATTGTGACTTTATTTGAGTACAGTGTAACTTTATTTGAGTACATTATGACTTTATTTGAGTACATATTGGCATCATTTCGGTATATTTGAGTGCATTTGAGTACATTTTTGTGTACATTTTGGTACCTTTGAGTGCATTTTGGGTAATTAAAAACACCGTGCTGGCCTGAATCAGCAGCATTACAAACTCTCCCTTCATTCACAGGCCATTCATTCCATAACTGCTTTCATGGTAAAGTAGGAACCGTAGCAGCAGGGGAAAGTAAATGCGCTGAGGAAAAAGTATCAGAAAGGATGTGAGTAAAAAGTAGCAGGAAGAAAAAGTAAATGTGCTGGGAAAATAGTAGCAAAAAAAAGGAAGAGTACAGAGTCTGGGGAAAATAGAAGGAAGGAAGTATAAAGGTGCTGAGGAAAAAAGTAGCAGGAAGGAAAAGTAAAAGTGCTGGGAAAATAGTAGCAAAAAAAAGGAAGAGTACAGAGTCTGGGGAAAATAGAAGGAAGGAAGTATAAAGGTGCTGAGGAAAAAAGTAGCAGGAAGGAAAATAAAGAATCTGGGTAAAAAGTAGCAGGAAGGAAAAGTAAAATGGCTGGGAAAATTGCAGCAAAAAGGAAAGTAGAATTGTTGGAGAAAGGAGATATTGATGAGAAGAAGGAAACACACACACACACACACACACACACACACACACACACACACACACACACACACACACACACTTGGTAATATAAACATGAAAAAAACACGAAAAGTCAAAAGTGAATAAGCAACAGAATAAAAATTATAACATTTGAAAAGAGAAGAAAGCAGAGGCCTCTCACTTAAGTAAAAGTAACGAGGATTGTAAGTAGGAATGAAGAGCTTTAGAGGAGAGATTTTAATGATACATAGTTAGAGTGAATGTGCTGTTGGTATATCTAATGGTCTGGGTACATGGGAGGCTAAAATTTGTTACTCTATATTAAACACGTGAGGATCTGCGTGCGTGTACTGTAAGCAGGTTTTTCTATGAATTTTTTTCTCCAATCTTGAATTTTTCACTGGGCTAGATTACGCCTGGGTTGAATAAGTCCGGAGAAGAAAGGTTTTAGGGTGTTTGTTGTCTACATTCAGACCTCACTATTCCACGCGTGATATCTATGTGGTTTTTCAATGTTTGTTTTTATGATTTGAATTGTTTTCGCTCTAGCAACACGGAACAGAAAATAAAATCTTAAAACTTTTCAGCAGTCTCACCAGGTATTGACAGTAGCCCTTTGTTTGTCCACGTGATCTGCTTCAGCCAATCAGCGCGGGGATATCACCCACCAGCCTTTTACTTGTGAAAACAAGAACCAAAAGTCTCTGTTTTTGATCTGTGTGTCGTGATGAAATCTCTCGATGGGACGTCTATCTATCAGAGTAACTCTCACTCCTGTACTCCATCAGTACACTGTTTATTGGTCTTTGAGATAATTTAGGAATTGACACCTCTAGGGTGTATAAGGATGAATGTGGAATGGGAAGAGAAAACAAATATGTAGAGTTACGTAACTCAGCGGTAACACGCCTGTCTCTCACACTGGGCCGGATTTAACCCTCACTGGTAGTATATATATATATATATATATATATATATATATATATATATATATATATATATATATATATATATATATATATATATATATATATATATATATATTACATGTAGATCCACAATGAAAACGTGGCTAAAATAAATCTTGATAAAATCACACGGGAAAAGGGAAACAACGTGTGATTTTATCAAGATATATATATATATTAATAAAAGGACGAATTTATGTCTGTCCATTACAGCCATAGCTCCAAAACGGAACCAGTTAAGACCTAAAATATTACACACATATTACATGGGTCCCAAGGTTGTGCACCCTAGTATTACTATTGACCACGGACCCCCGGGTGGTCCAGGCAGGAACCAAAAATCTTCCCCGACTGATATATCACCACGGCGATTGTGGGAGGTGGTTACCTGTGTCAGGGAGGGCAGACCGTGATAGTCAAGATTACAATTAAAACGATCGAAGAAAGGCAATTTTGCTTGTATGTATAAATAAACATACTTACACACACTAACACTGCAGTATAGAAGTGAAGCTACAGTAGGTAAATGATCCTGTAGGAAGATAACAAGAATTTACTGTTCCATCTCCGATAAGGAAATAGAGAGATGGCGGGGAAGATAAATAAGAGAGGCACGTGACCTCATACAACAGCCACCGAAGTCGGGTGTGATAAGAGCAGTGGCCCCCGTGAGGCGAGCTAGACATCAAGGACTGGTGCATCAGGGGAGTGAGTGTATGGAGTGAGGTGAAGTACCGAGAGCCTAATGTGGTGGAAGAAAACCCCCTTCTTCTGAGAGAGAGACCTGCATACTGTACTGTATGGTCCTGGCCAACCGAAGAAGTTTGGGGATAAACAAATCACAAGTCACACAGAGCCAACATAAGTAACAAAGAACATGCTTGTATAAACTGTATGTATATATGCCTGGTTGGGATCTAACCTGACTTTCGTGTGGAAGGCAAGAGAGTTGGATTCGAGCCATATGATATATATATATATATATATATATATATATATATATATATATATATATATATATATATATATATATATATATATATATATAATCTTGATAAAATCACACGGGAAAAGGGAAACAACGTTGTTCCCTTTTCCCGAGTAATTTTATCAAGATTTATCTTATCCACGTTTTCATTGTGGATCTACATGATATATATATATATATATATATATATATATATATATATATATATATATATATATATATATATATATATATATACAATAGGGATTATTGTAAAGGGTCGTCATTGAGAATGTCTTCATGTCATAGTTGGTGATGATGGATGGCGCTGGTGTCCTCTGTTGATAGTGAAGTACCATGTTGTCTGAGGCGTGATTAATGCAGAGGCGCTGTAATGGGTTATTTAAATCACAACACCTCTCTCTCTCTCTTTCTCTCTCTCTCTCTCTCTCTCTCTCTCTCTCTCTCTCTCTCTCTCATACACACTCCTTGACGCCTCTCTCTCCTGCCTCCTTATCATCTTCTCCTGTACTACACATTCTGATCGAATCTTGACCCTTCCTCCTATATCCATCCGTTCCTCATCTACCCCTTTATCAGATCCCCTTCATCACGCATATTAATCACCTCTTGTCTTTTCCTCCCTCTGTGTTCCTTACCATCCCCTATCTCCCCTCTTTATTAGTTCCTCTCTAAAACACATTCTTATCACCCCTTGTCCCCTTTCTTTCGTCCCCTCATTTATTATAATTCCCATCTACTTCCCTCATCAAATCTCTTCTTCTTAAGCTTTCTATTGATCCTCTCCTTGTCTCCTCTTCTCGCGTCCTTCTTAAACTTCCCCTAACCTCCCTGATGATAAACACCCTAACGCTACCTGGAAATTGACTTAGATTAGACCATGTTAAGTTTGGTTAAGTTATATTAGGTTAGGTTAGGCTTTTTTTAATCATCAGGTGAAATAAGCTGGAGTGTTTAATCTTCAGGTGATCCGAAAGGGAGAGGGGGAGCGTCGTTTTGATGTGGATTACGCCCCTTTTTTTCCTGTTCTGTTTGTTTTAATGTACTGAGGAAATATCTGATGTTTTAAAGCCTCTTGGGAAATATCCGCAGAAAGGGTCTCTCTTACTCTCTATTGGTACTCGTCAACCATCTTTAACTTCCTGCGTAGGTGTTGTTGTTGTTGTTCCTGTCGAGAAGGTTTGGGGGGTACTGTTGTGTGGTTGTCCCGTGAGCCTCCGACACTATCCTGACTTAACCCCCCCCCCCCCCCTTTCACCCCCATCCCCTCACCCCCATCCCTTCACCCCTATCTTCCTACCTTATCTCCCCCACCCCCTCTCCCATTTCCCCTTCCCCCTTCATCCTTTCTTCATCCACCTCCTCCCACCATTCCCCCTTCTCTAATCTGTCCTACATCCCTCCATTTTCCTCCCCATCCTCTATCTCATATCTCTTACCCCTTCCCTCCACCACTTCATCCCTTTCCTTCCCTCCCTTTCCTTCACATCCCACTCACCTACCCCTTTCCCTCCCACACTCCCACCATAACTCTTCCCTTCTCTCCCACTTCACCTCCTTCCCTCTCCCACTCATACCCTTCCCACATCCCTCCTCTTCTCTCTCCCATTCCCCACCCCCACTCGCCCCTCCCACCACCTCTCCCGTTGGCACTTATCTTTAAATATTTTGTTGACTAATTCTTATTAACGAAATGGTTCTTAACTGTCTCGGTTGTAATTATGACAGTGAAATGACAGCCAAATGACTTCAAATGTACCCTTAGACTGTACCGTCATTAATGGTCACTGTGGCTTCAGAGTTTCAGGGGTTCATATGTTAAGTTTTGACTATGTATTGAGCTGTCTCACTGAAGCCTTGACACTAAATTGATATCGGTCTTAGGAAAAAATCTTATCTTATCAATATTTTTATAATCTCTGAACTTATCTGGTACATGAAGGATAATCTGTAACATATGAGGTGGTTTATGTTACGTTATAGTCTAGGTACAGTAGTTAGGTTAGATGTCTAAAAGTTACGTTCTCCATTATTATTATTATTATTATTATTATTATTATTATTATTATTATTATTAGTAGTAGTAGTAGTAGTAGTAGTAGTAGTAGTATTATCATCTAACTGATCTAATACCCAACACATTAACCAGGAGAACTATATTTTCTCATCATTAAAGTCCTTCATTGTGAAAGACAAAAAAAAACTTATGCCGGAAACTTAAACAAACAACAGATGAACTTATTTGAGTGTGTTTACATAATCTTGGTATAGAATGAAGTTAGTATTACGCCAAGAGGCTTTGTTTACCTAGGACTGTGTGGAGTCGGCGAGCAAACCGTCACTAGCGTGTTTAGGACCCGGAATTATATCCACCCTGGGGAAAAATACGTCTTAGGTTGTAGAGAATAAACACATCATAAAGTTATACTGTATTACAAGTTGATGGAGGAAACTACATTGTGTGTGTGTGTGTGTGTGTGTGTGTTTGTGTGTGTGTGTGTGTGTGTGTGTGTGTGTGTATGTGTGTGTGTGTGTGTGTGTGATGGCACTGGTTGACATGCATTCTTTAGTTAATGAGGAAGGTGTGTTTCTGTCCCTTATAGAAGAGGGCGTGTGTCCGAGGGAGGAAGGAAGGGAGGGTGAACGTCGACCGCATCACTTTAGGGTGGAAGCGGCCCCCTGCATCACGGTCATTACTCTGAGGGGAGCCACGTGCAGCCCTCCCCTCCTCTTCCCCTCCCCCTGTCCACTGTTCCCCCCCTACCTCTCTCCCTTCCCCTCTCCTCACCTCCCCTCTGTTTCCCTCCCTATATCCTCTCCCCCTGTCCCTTGGAATTGAACCTAATGCGGAGGGAGGGAGGGAGGAGAGGGGGAAGAAAGGGTAGTACTAGCTATTTCCCCTCAGGCGTGGTGAGTGACTGTGTCCCCTCGGGCCATTGTGTTCCCCCCTCCTCTTACCTTTCCTGGCTGGCCAAGATGGATAGGAGGGAAGACGGAATGGAAATGAGGAGTACTGGAGAAAGGGAGAGAGACGGAAGGGACAAGTGCAAGGGGGAGGGGGGGATATAGAACTAGCCACTGGCCTCTACCCGTCAGTACAGTCACGGTGAAATATGGGCGCCATGCTCACAAAACATCAGAGTCAATATTGTACTTTTGAAAAAATAAAAATGGATCTGGTAACACTGAAACGAGTAAATTTCATAGTATTTTCAATGTTTGGGTTAACTTATTGTTGCCAGCAGACTGATGTAAAGAACGCACACAATTACTTTATCTCTCAAAGCTCAATAAGACTCACACAAAGGAATTTGTGGAAGCGGCTTTTACTAAATTTGAACCAGATTTCACCAAATTGCAAAGGATATCAGGCTCTATTTTCGTACAAGTGTTAGTAAACATTACCTGTGTATTGTTGAGTGTGAACAAAATTTACGTTGCATTAATAATTATTCCTACTCATTGATTACCGAAATTTGGGTTCAGTATACCAGTACTTGTCTGAATATAATGTGGTTTAGTTCTATATTGCCCAGTACCCAATATATGTATTACGTAATTACAGTGTGTGATGTCTGTGGCCGATTACTGATTCATTGTTTGTAATGTAACCGATTAGTGCATAGAGGTTGTAGACTAATGGTATAAATACACATTGAGACACCGAGAGGAAGTTTACACACACTCACACACACACACACACACACACACACACACACCCACATCCTTGGTTAGTGTGTGTGTATAACTAATTACGTATTTAAAACATGTTAATAATTCAACCTAGTATATAGATTTACGGTACTCAATTAAACCACCCATATACCATACAAGTGATACATCAGGATCACAGGTGGGTCACGTAGCTTAAGGTTTAGGTAAGAAGTACGAACACAGTACCGTGCCTTCACCTGGCTTAGTCTAGGAGAGAGGGAGGGGGCAAGCGCTGGGGAGACGCAATAATATACCCCTGAATAATAATCCCAGTTATATGTATTAAGACAAAATTGAAGAATATCACGCAAAACAATCTGTGACTCTCGCTCCACAGTGTATTAAAAAAAATAATCATGGAAATTAGCGAAAAGTGTTATGTAGAATTATATCCAGGAAATGGCCGCTACACACGTTACCAAAAATGCTTTCAAATCTCTAGGTTACAGTTTCTGTGTGTGTGTGTGTGTGTGTGTGTGTGTGTGTGTGTGTGTGGGAGGGGGGGATGTGTAAAGTTTGGTGGATCAGTGAGAGACAACCCTTAGCTTCGCCACCATCACCTACCACACCCTAGAAACTCCATTCACGGCCTAACCTAACCTAACCTAACATCCTCAGGTAACGTCAAGGTAGTTAATCATCAGGTGAACTAAGGGAGTCTATTCTTCAGGTGATCTTACTTTAGATTTCACCATACAATATTGTAATCAGGTGTTCATTAAGACTGTACTAATGTCCACACTGCTCAGGTAATGACATATGACTCCTAGGTTTTTTCTCAACACACTTTAGTTATGTGACGACAAAAGATTTTCAACACCAGGGCTTCTGAGATCCCACTTACCTGCTGTCAAATTATATGTTGTTCTAGGTTATAAACTAACGCTTATAACTGTACCTTGTGTTGTGGGTTATAATAATTATGAGGTACAACTGTATATGTACTGTTAGTTCTGACTGAGTAATTAACATTATTTGTGATTGTTGTTATTACGCACACACGCACTTATACTTACCTACACACTCGCACAGACACACATACACAATATTCATGTCTATAATGTATGTATTTTGTGTGTATGAGTTTGTATGTGTGCGTGTGTTTGTGTCAGTATGTTCGTATGTGTATGTACTGAGTCGAACACATCACTAATGCCTTTTACTCCAGAGATCAATAACACCATCTCGTACTCTCTCTCTCTCTCTCTCTCTCTCTCTCTCTCTCTCTCTCTCTCTCTCTCTCACACAGTCACTATTCCATAACTTACGGAACCTCAGAAGTAAAAAAAATATATATATATTTTCACCCACCGCCAAAATTGCTCGTTTACCCACAATGCCACTGTCAATGTCAGTCTGTGTCCGGTCCTTATCTGTGCTTAATGCCTGTTATCAGAGAACAGCTTCCGGGATTTTTTTCTTTGCCTCGTTATAAAGACAAATGATAAGCATTGAAACAAAAAGACCTGGACTGTATCCGGATTTTCTCACGACCTTTGACTTGGGTTTCGTTTCACTCATTACTACTGTCAAGAAACTCAAATTATCATTAATATACAAACTTATGATGTATTTAAAAATGATTACATCAGATGGAAGAAATCAATTAATATAATCGTGAAATATTCGAAATAAAACAATAATTACTGTTATAAATGTGTTAACTTTGCATGGTTTCGAACACGGTATATTTTCGGTTTTGTACGCGAAGTGACTTGTGTTCATTAATCATCAAGGGTGAGCAATCAGGGTTATTTAATGGGATTACGTCCTCACGCTCTAATAAACACGGCTTTAAAAATTACGTAATTATTATTGTTAGGAAAGAGATTATCATTACACTTGTGTTTGCTTCCATTGTGACGGCTCTGGCTTAGGACTCGATAATCACCATCAAAAACAAAACAAAAAATCCTCTGATAATCTAATCGCAAGGAATTATTAAATTACCCTAATGTGGAAATAATCCCGGATTCTCAATTAGCGAAATGTATGTGAGTTATTCAGTAAGGACCAATTATTATTAGATTATCGATTATAAAGAATTATTTCAAGATTTATTAAAGGGTAAAATTATTATTTATCAATCTAAAAATAATTAGGGTGTCCTTCACTAGCAAATAATTATGGTATTTTATTTTGAGGTGAAAATAATATATACCTGAGCACATACATACATGCATACATACATACAGACATACATACAGTACATACATACAAAGGTGTATTAAATCATTCATACATGGAAATACACACACAGCCTCAAAATACAACCACTGAAATATTGACACTATACAAATTACTGAGCTGAACTAAAAGAATTAATGAAGTAATTTGTCCTTATAAAATAATGTTATTTTCTGTACTTGTGTTTTAATGTAAAATCTATATACAATGTGGGTTAATAATTCAAATATATAAAGAAGTGGACAGAAATATGAACCGAGGGGAGGAAGGAGGACAAGTAATAAAAGAGAAGAGGGGAAGTGAGAGAGAGGAAAAGGCCGAGCGGATGGACAGGGAGAGGAAAAAGAAGAGCAGGGGGAAAGTAAATAAAGAGCGGAAAGGAGAGAGGGGAGGAGAGGAGTGAGAGAGATGAAGAGTGGAATGAGAGTGGGGAAAGTGAGAGGGGAGAGGATAGTAATGAAAGAGAGAGGGGAAGTTAGAGTGAGGTAGAGGCGGAAAAAGAGAGGGAGAATAGGAAGGAATGGAATAAGAGAAGAGAAGATAAGAAATAGGAGAGGGGAGAGAAAGAGACAAACAGAGAGAGAGAGAGAGATAATCTGTCTCTCTGGTTCTGACTGACACACGCATCATGGCATCTCATTTCCTTTCATTTCTCAATTCTCTCACATACTTATGCTGTCTCCTTCCTCTTTCCCTCTCTCCCATTCTTTCCCATTACTCCTGTTTTCTCCTTCTCACCTTTCCATATATCTTCCTACTCTCCTCCTCTTCCTCCCTTTCCTCTTCCTCCTCCTCCTCCCTTTCCTCTTCCTCCTTTCTTCTCTCTGCCACTCCCTCTCCCCTATTTCTTTAACCTCCTCCTTGCCTCTCTTCCTTTACTCCCCTTCTCCCCCATTACCTACCTCCATTCTCTTATTATCTCCACCTCTCCTTTGCTCCTCTACTTTCCCTCTCTCTCACTCTCCCTTCCTCTCCCTCCCTTCCTCTCTCCCTCCCGTCCCCCTGTTGTCATTGCACACTGATATTATCAACATCACCCGAAGATGATATCAGAGGCAGGACGGTAAGACAAGGTGCTGAGAGGTCACACCACGCCCTCACACTACCTCCCTACCTCCCTCCCTCCTTCCTGCCCTCCCTCCCTCCCTCCCTTCCTCTCTCTCACTCCTTCCTCCTCCTTTCCTCCCTCATTCCTTCTTTCTCTCCCTCCCTCAGTCTGTTTTCTATTTCCCTCACCTAACACTCCTTCCCTTCCTTCTCTCTCAGTATGTTTCCCTCCTTCCCTCCTTCCCTTTGTCCTTCTTCTCTCATCCTACTAAAGGGATGAAGTAATTGTACTCAAGGGGTTAAGTCAACGTAGTTAAGGGGTTAAGTCATCGTACTTAAAGGGTTAAGTTGTACTCATTGGGTTCATTCATCGTAATCACGGAGTTAAATCCTTTGTACTCATACTCAAAGGATTATATAGGAATTAATTTTGTCATTATTATCTGCATTGTTTCTAATTGGTCGTCGTCTTTTATTTAATTCAGCCAATCAGGTGTTCCTTAGGTTAAGTTATTTTGGGTTGAGATAGGTTAGGTAGGGTTATGTTGGGTTGGGATAGGTTAGGTTACGGTTATGTTGTGATAGGTTAGGTTAGGTTTAGGTTAGGTTAAGGTTGTTTAATCATCAGGTGAAATATGCTGTGGTGTCTGAGCTAAAAAATCATTACACCATGTTATGTCAGGTGTGGGGATCGAACCCACGCACTCTTACGAGTACCAGAACTTAAGTCTGGCGCCTTAGACCGCTCGGCCAACCTGACTGGGAAAAAGACAAGGAAAGGGGTGTGAGAAGTGAATAGTGAATAAGAACTAGAAGAGAGGGAGAGGGAGAGAGAGAGGGGAGGGGAATTGGAAGGGTAAGAACGATGAAAGGAAGAGAGGCGGGTCAAGAATGAATGAAAAGAAAGTGGTAGACAGATGTGACGAAGGACAGATATACAGGGTAATAAAACAGGTAGAAATAAAAGAGGAGATAGAGATATAGTTAAGGAGAAAGAGAAGGGACGATTGGGGAAGATAAATGTGAGAAAAGGGAACGGGAAAAACTAGAGAAAAGAAATGAGAGAGTGAAGCGAAAATGAGAACAAATGAGTAGATAAAAGTGAAAAAGAGACTTAAAAAAAAAGATAAATATGGGTAGGAGAACAGAAGAGAGGTGAGAGAAAAGGAGAGAGAGGGAGAGATAGATAAGGAGCAGAGGGCGGGGTCAAGATAAGCTTATACCGAGTCACAAGGGAATACAGAGGCCATTTTATCAGCTTTATTCTTTCCTCCCCATCATCATATGTTCTCTCTCTCTCTCTCTCTCTCTCTCTCTCTCTCTCTCTCTCTCTCTCTCTCTCTCTCTCTCTCTGGCTACACGTCTTAAGAACTCTCTACGCTAATGGTTGATGGGTAATGGTTGTCTAAAGCTTAATGTGGGTGTGCACTTTTTCGCTGCCACTGCCCTTATCCATTTCTGCCACCATCCACTGCTGCCACCATCCACTGCCCCCACCATCCACTGCTGCCACCATCCACTGCCCCCACCATTCACTGCCCCCACCATCCACTGCTGCCGCCATCCACTGCTGCCACCATCCACTGCGTCCACCATCCACTGCTGCCACCATCCAATGCTGCCACCATCCACTGCTGCCGCCATCCACTGCTGCCACCATCCACTGCCCCCACCATCCACTGCCCCCACCATCCACTGCTGTCACCATCCACTACCGCCACCATCCACTGCCCCCACCATCCACTGCCCCCACCATCCACTGCCCCCACCATCCACTGCTGCTGCCATCCACTGCCGCCACCATCCACTGCTGCCGCCATCCACTGCCCCCACCATCCACTGCTGCCACCATCCACTGCCCCCACCATCCACTGCTGCCACCATCCACTGCCGCCACCATCCACTGCCCCCACCATCCACTGCTGCCACCATCCAATGCTGCCACCATCCACTGCGTCCACCATCCATTATTGTTGTTGTTGTTGTTTTTGTTGATCTATCTATAACTGTGTTGTTGTTGTTGTTGGTTCTGATATGTCCATTGTATTGTTGTTCTTGTTATTATGTGACGTCAATAGATAAGGCATGTTGCAATTGCAGCTACTGAAAGGCGTATTGTGACGTCATTAACTGGACTTCTGGTGAGGAAGACAAACTACATTTCCTGTAAACTGGTGACCCGAACCAACTCAATGACGTCATTTTTAAAACCTTCCTACTGTTATTCTTTTGTTTTGTCTTCTGTCACAACGTCAATTCTAGTCCATTTTTTTATTTAGAGTTATAAAAGAGAGAAAAAAAAAGAAAAAATACGTAATAAGTACTATTGTTAGACCTAACCTAACTTAACCTAACCTAACCTAATCTAACCTAACCTAATCTAACCTAACCTAACCTAACTTAACTTAACCTAACCTAACCTAACCTAACCTAACCTAACTTAACCTAATCTAACCTAACCTAACCTAACCTAACTTAACCTAACATAACCTAAGACACTTTCAGAAAATTTCGACTCATTTACAAAGTCCCATTGGATACTGTATTGAAAAAATTATCTTCTTAGTTGAGTAAATTATTGATTATCCTGTTTATTATTGTAAAGAACCGCACTCTAATTATAGCCAGGGATCACATGAGAGTCTGCCTTAAGGATGTGGGCTATTATTTTACTCTTGATAAGATAAAAGATAAGATCATACGCTGAAGGTGTGTTGATGTTACGTAAACTTAGGTTCATTATACGGCCTCGACATCTGCTTCAAAAAATGTATCTCAAATCTTGAAGTATGTCCTAAAGGTTTGATTACAGGTGAGCAGGTTTGGTGTTATGTTAGCAGGTTTGGTGTTATGTTAGCAGGTGTGGTGTTATGTCAGCAGGTGTGGTGTTATGTCTGCAGATGTGGTGTTATGTCAGCAGGTGTGGTGTTATGTCAGCAGGTGTGGTGTTATGTCAGCAGGTGTGGTGTTATGTTAGCAGGGTTGGTGTTATGTCAGCAGGTGTGGTGTTATGGAGTGTATTCAACACGCTTTGTTATCATATTTCCGTTATGTGTTATATGTAATACACACACACACACACACACACACACACACACACACAATATACATGTACCAAGTGTGTTTGGCTGCAAGGGTATATGCTACCATCAGTTGAAGGAAGGAAGGAAGGAAGGTGCCAACTCGGGTGATGGACGGAAGCGGCATGGTGGTCATGGAGGAAAAAAAAACAACTCGTGAACTAGTAACGAGTCAACATTCTGAGTAAGACGGGCGGATATGAAGTCACACAATTATTTTTGTTTTCAGTAAATCCCTAACCACAGGACTAAATGTGGTATCTGTGATGGTATATACCACTACACTGCTGATAAACCAGAATGACCCAGAGTGTAAATAAAGCACCATTAAGTACAAGCATGAATAGAATGTATAGGGTGTCCCAGAAGAATATCCTTGCCTGCCTTCCTCCCTGTTTCCTGTGTGCTTCCTGCCTCCTTCCCTCCCTGTTTCCCTTCGTGCTTCCTGCCTCCCTCCCTCCAGCTCAGTGTCTCAGGGACCAAGCAGGGAGGGAGGCAGGGATATTTTTCTGGTACACACTATAAATATATAAATAGCCTAGACGAATCAGTAACGTTAATATAGAGGGAGATGAAGAGAAATATCTGGACGGAAGATAAACCTGAGGAAGATTAGTTTTCGCCAAGTTAGTGTTAAGAGGGGGGCGATTAAAAGACCGGATTTGGAACTTCCTTAAGATGAATTGATATGTTGAGAGACGTCGTTGAAGAAAAGGATACGTGGGAGAAAACCAAGAGAGGTGGACGAAGGAGGATGAGTCTATACTAATGAAAAATAATGATACTCTGAGAATGAGAGTCTAGGGTCGTGAAGAGTGACGTAAACGAGGTCATCATATGTCTTACACACACACACACACACACACACACACACACACACACACCTATAGACTTAAAACGAATCAAGAAAAAAACTGTGCAAGGAGGTAGAGGAGACGCCAGTCCTTAAGTGATAAAAATGACTATCGCTTTTTAGTGACTGAATTAAGTTCTTTAATCAAAAGTTTTTCCTAGAGACTTCAAGGTGACGAGGTGAGGAGTCAGGGGGTGACTTCGTATGGCGGTGGAAGTCAAAGGGTGACTTCATGTGGCGGTGGGGGTCAGAGGGTGACTTCATGTGGCAGTCGGGGTCAGGGGGTGACTTCGTGTAGCAGTGGGGGGTCAGGGGGTGACTTCGTGTGGCGGTGGGGGGTCAGGGGGTGACTTCGTGTGGCGGTGGGGAGTCAGGGGGTGACTTCATGTGGCAGTGGGGAGTCAGGGGGTGACTTCGTGTAGCAGTGGGGAGTCAGGGGGTGACTTCATGTGGCAGTGGGGAGTCAGGGGGTGACTTCATGTGGCAGTGGGGAGTCAGGGGGTGACTTCGTGTGGCGGTGGGGAGTTTAGTGCTGTTTATCTGGGAAGTTAAATATGGATACCACGCAGTTCTAGTAGGCCCCAACCTAACCTAACCTAACCTAACCATTAACATTGAGGTCCGTTGAAATAGGTCCCATTAGGACTGGGTACCAACCTGTATGATTAGATTAAGTTAAGACCTATTAGACCTGAGGTAACCTAATTGGTCACTCTTCGTTTAGTAATATGTGTGTGAACTGATTTTGTTTACGTAGCGTGTTAGTTAAGTCAGTCTTGCTCTCAACATTGCTGAAGGGGGAGTCTCTCTCTCTCTCTCTCTCTCTCTCTCTCTCTCTCTCTCTCTCTCTCTCCACCGTGACTAATTACTCTTCCGACACTCTGATTGATTATTATGGTGAATCTGACAGAGTGACAGATTATACAAATTATACAAGATGAGGAAAATTATACATACCTTCATAAACTACATAAGTGGAGGAAAAGTATAGATACCATGACAAACTCTATAAGTGAAACAAAAAGTATAGATACCATGAAAAACTCTATAAGTGAAACAAGAATTATAGATACCATGATAAACTCTATAAGTGAAACAAGAAGTATAGATACCATGACAAACTCTATAAATGAAACAAAAAGTATGAATTCCATAACAGTCGACAGTATGTAAAGTGGAGGAACAGTACCCACCAGTATATCCTATAATACACTGTGGCTGGTGATAATTAATAACGTAAATACAGATGAATGTAGTGTAATATGCATTGACTAGGACAAGGGAGGGAAGGAAAGGAAGGGAAGGGAGGAGGGAAGGATGTGCTAACGAGATGTGATTTTGGTAGGGAATGGGAACTGTAAGGGTGGTGATAGTGATGGTACTAACATGGTGATGATGGTGAAGAACTTATGGTGAGGAACTTACGTGGTGATGGTGGTGAGGAACTTGAAGTGGTGTTATTGGAAAAATGAAGTGATGGTAGGAACTTGGGTGATGATGATGGCGATGATACGAGTTTAATAACACCGTGATTTATGGTATGACTCATCTGGAAACATATCTAAATGATGGGTTTGGAGAGAGAGAGAGAGAGAGAGAGAGAGAGAGAGAGAGAGAGAGAGAGACAAGAAAATGAAAGCGATAATGATAGAAGATGGAAAATATTTTGGGAAAAGTTTAACAGACAGACAGACAGACAGACAGACAGGGAAATTAAGTGAGAGATAATATGAAAGATTTACGCACACTTTCCATCATATTTACTTAAGCTTCTCCCAGTATTCACGAATAAACAAAATTTTTGCATTGATAAAACATTAGTGTCTATGATTCACTCTCTGTTGATATTTGTCTCATATCCTGTTTTCTAAGTGTAATATCCTGTCATACATCCTGATTGCAAGATATCCCAAGTTAACTCGATTTTAATCCATCATCATCATCATCATCATCATCATCATTATCATCCAATGACCTCATAATTAGTTTTTTTATGGGGAATAGCCCACCCGGGTACAGGTCATCGACCCACAACGGGGCCTAGGGGTGAAAAAACAAGCGCAAAAGAAATTAAAAATAGAAAAGAAAAAGGTTATATTAATCTACACCACGTAGATGCCGGAAAACCAGCTTTTTGAAGTGAGACAGATTGTATGAGTATGGAAACACAAAAGAAGGCAGAGCATTCCACAGTTTGGCTGTGTGAGGAAAGAAGGATGTACTATAATGGGTTATTCTAGTGAGACCGACATCCACACAGAAACTGTGGGCACCGCGTGCAAGCCCAGGGCCTTGCCGGCGGTACGCAGGATGCCAAATCCACCGAACATTGCCCGTTAAAATACCTGTAAAAGAGAGAGAGTGAAACAACATTGCGGCGAAGAGAAAGGGAAGAAAACTAATAGGACGAAATGACATTGATTCCACCCTATCTAACAGTTGGACAGAAGAAGAGCCACCCCAGATATGAGAGCAGTACTCCAAGTAAGGACGAATGAATCCCTTATATACTGTACTTAAAGCAAATGCTCAGAAGTGAAGTAGCTACGGCATCTCTACAGCATTCCCAGCTTTCGGGAGGCAGCTTTAGCAATGTTGAGGATGTGTTGTTACGATAAAATAACCCCCTTAACTTTGATGAAGGTTGAGAATACACCTCGTCTGGTAAGGGGCATTGTTATCCTCTAAGGTAATTTTAGAGTTACAATGGGATGCCTCAACTAACTTAGCTTTAGTTGTGAGATGAAATTTAGGAGCATAATATATATCGGTAATTATATATACTTACGTGTTTTTCCTCTTTCCTCTCTTTCTCTCCTCCTTTTCCCTTCCCTCTCCTCCTCCACTCCCTCTCTTTTTCTTCTCCTATGTTTGTCTTTCTCATCTCCTCCCATCCCTCTCTATCTTCTATTCTCCTTCCCTCCCTCATTCTCTTTTTCATCTCCTTCCCTCCTCTCCCCTCCATCTCTTTCTCTTCTCCCTCTCTTCTTCTCCTCCTCCTCCTCCTTCCTCTCCACCGTCTCCTACCCAGTAAATTAACAGCAAGATTATCACGAACGTTAATTTCCCCTCGACATTATCTTCCCACCGCCACCACCACCACCACCACCACAGCCACCAGCAGCAGTAGTAGTTACACCTAGAATCATTCCTTCTTCAGGTAGTTCCTCCCCTACGGCCACATAAACAGTATTTCACAGTTCACCAGCTCCTACCTGTAATGAGATTAACTGGATGGCATCAATTTAACGCCATTTCTCGCCTCTGTGGACTTCATCATAAGTGTCTATTAAGGTGTCGTTTGAACCTACACCACCTGAAGCTCCTTTATGTTTATGATGTTAATAAGGGAGACCGAGGAAAAGTTTAGCAAGAAAGATTTAGAAGGATTACTTAGGAGGTGTTTTGGCTTTCTACAGGGGTTGGTCTTGGGGATGATAGCGTTCTACAGGGGCTGGTCTTGGGGATAATGGCGTTCTACAGGGGCTGGTCTTGGGGATAATGGCGTTCTACAGGGGCTGGTCTTGGGGATAATGGCGTTCTACAGGGGCTGGTCTTGGGGATAATGGCGTTCTACAGAGGCTGGTCTTGGTGATGATAGCGTTCTACAGGGGCTGGTCTTGGGGATAATGGCGTTCTACAGAGGCTGGTCTTGGGGATAATGGCGTTCTACAGAGGCTGGTCTTGGGGATAATGGCGTTCTACAGGGGCTGGTCTTGGGGATGATAGCGTTCTACAGGGGCTGGTCTTGGGGATAATGGCGTTCTACAGAGGCTGGTCTTGGGGATGATGGCGTTCTACAGGGGCTGGTCTTGGGGATAATGGCGTTCTACAGGGGCTGGTCTTGGGGATGATAGCATTCTACAGAGTCTGGTCTTGGGGATAATGGCTTTCTACAGAGGCTGGTCTTGGGGATGCTAATGTTCTACAGGGCTGGTCTTGGGGATAATGGCTTTCTACAGGTGCTGGTCTTGGGGGTAATGGTGTTCTACAGGAGCTGAAGTTGTCTAGGTGACGGCGATGTTGGGGTGTTTGTTTTCGTTCGTAGGTATAGTAGGTGCCCTGGGATGGTCTAGATTATAGGTACTCGTGCCCTGGGATGGTCTAGATTATGGTAGGTACTCGTGCCCTGGGATGATCTAGATTGTGGTAGGTACTCGTGCCCTGGGATGATCTAGATTGTGGTAGGTACTCGTGCCCTGGGATGATCTAGATTGTGGTAGGTACTCGTGCCCTGGGATGATCTAGATTGTGGTAGGTACTCGTGCCCTGGGATGATCTAGATTGTGGTAGGTACTCGTGCCCTGGGATGATCTAGATTGTGGTAGGTACTCGTGCCCTGGGATGATCTAGATTGTGGTAGGTACTCGTGCCCTGGGATGGTCTAGATTGTGGTAGGTACTCGTGCCCTGGGATGATCTAGATTGTGGTAGGTACTCGTGCCCTGGAATGGTCTAGATTGTGGTAGGTACTCGTGCCCTGGGATGATCTAGATTGTGGTAGGTACTCGTGCCCTGGGATGATCTAGATTGTGGTAGGTACTCGTGCCCTGGGATGATCTAGATTGTGGTAGGTACTCGTGCCCTGGGATGATCTAGATTGTGGTAGGTACTCGTGCCCTGGAATGGTCTAGATTGTGGTAGGTACTCGTGCCCTGGAATAGTGTAGGTTGTCAAGGTCATTGCAACACAGCAAAAAAAAAGAAGTTTATCTTCACCATCACCGTCAGATAAAACAATAGTGATCACTTTCACTGTCAAACAAAAACGACAATTCTCAATGTCACTGTCAGACATACAGATTAAAGACTCACCGTCACTGCAACATCAACACCTCCGCAGTAAACCAATCTCACTGTCGCAACTTGAGGATAATATGTCACTGTAGCTCCTAGACATGGTGATATAGAGGCATCACCATAAGCAGACGAGAGATACTGTTGACCCCACCTCAACACTGTCACTGCCACACTGCTTAAGTCATTTGTCACTGTCATGTGATAATGGAAACTTATCGTCATTGTTTGAGAACCTTTAAGATTTCGTCTCATGAATGTCGAGGCATAAAACTACCATGAATGTAGTGAGGTATTAAACCACCATGAATGTAGTGAGGCATAAAACCACCATGAATGTAGTGAGGCATAAAACCACCATGAACGTAGTGAGGCATTAAACCACCATGAATGTAGTGAGGCATAAAACCACCATGATGTAGTGAGGCATTAAACCACCATGAATGTAGTGAGGCATTAAACCACCATGAATGTAGTGAGGCATTAAACCACCATGAACGTAGTGAGGCATTAAACCACCATGAATGTAGTGAGGCATAAAACCACCATGATGTAGTGAGGCATTAAACCACCATGAATGTAGTGAGGCATTAAACCACCATGAATGTAGTGAGGCATTAAACCACCATGAACGTAGTGAGGCATTAAACCACCATGGATGTAGTGAGACAAAACTACCACCATTACAGTGAAAAATACAGCCACCATCACTGTCACATATTACGACTCGCATCACTGTCACAATAAGCAAGGGTCACTGTGACATTCAAGTGACACAATTACCACCTTCAACGCCAGATAAAGCTGTCATGACTACTAGGTTAGGTTAGGTTGGGTTAGGTTAGGTTAGGTTAGGTTAGGTTAGGTTAGGTTAGGTTGGGTTAGGTTAGGCTAGGTTAGGTTAGGTTAGGTGGGAGATAACGTCATCTTCTCTCTTACAATAAACAGATGCTTGAGGTGGGGGCCAAAGTTACTATTTACTTCCTGAATTTCGTAATATTTACACTCGTAATTTTGGCCTCCACGGGATGAAGAGTGACGGGAGGCGAGTGGCCGTATTTGTCCAGGGAATAATAAAACTTGCTATCTCTTCCCGCTCATCTCTTACTCTTAGTCTCTCCCCGGTCATTACCCTCAGTCTCTTCCCGTTTCTTCTCTTACTCTTCACCACCTCTTCCCGTTCATCTCTTACCCTGAGTCTCTTCCCGGTCATCTCTTACTCTCAGTCTCCTCCCGCTCATTTATTAACTTATTTCTGCCCTGAAAAGATGATTGAGAGAAAATAAACTCTTCTTATCCCCCTAATAATAACGTCATAAAACAGTCACACTTAAAGATATCCGCCATTTTTTGTTCAGGTTTTTGAAGAGGAGAGTCAAATGGGTTGAACATTCTCGTTGTCTTGAATATTATGTGAACGTAAGACTTAGAGTGATGTTTATGGTGTGCTAATGAACACGCACCTGGCCAGACGTGCCATAAAAAAGATTGTCTGTCTGTCTGTCTGTCTGTCTGTCTGTCTGCTATTTTAGTTTCTCTCAGGATTCCAAGTCTTAGTAATCTCTCCGTCAGATATATTCCCTTAAGTTAGAGATGAGAGAATAGGTGCTGAGAGAACAGGAGCTAAGAGAACACAGCTCATTAAAGTCTCCACTCCACATCAATGTTATTTCAGCCACCATATCTTAGCTGTGGGTTAAGTGAGAGCTTATTAAAGAGATCTCACATGCACAGTTAAGAGATAATTAAACGCATGAATCTCTGGGTATCTCGTCTCTCGAAGCCTCAGGTCGACATATGAGAGATAAAGACAGTGTGGAGAGATAGCTGTCTCTTACGTAAATGTATTCTGATTAATAGGATACTTTGTGTGATACTGATAATAAGGGAGACGGGCTGTTTTGCTGTCAGTGTCTCGTATATTTACTGTCGCTGTCGTTAATAGTGCTGTTGCTCTTGTTTCTGTTGCTGACTGTGCTGATGTTGCTGACTTCGCTGTTGCTGCTGATGTCACTGCTGTTGTTGATGTAGCTGCTGCTTCTGTTTACTTTGCTGTTACTGCTGCTGACGTTTCTGTTGCTGTTCCTTTAAGATAGGAATATACTGTACATCTCTCCCATAAGTAAAGGTAGTAGGAATATTTTGCTGTGTTATCTTCTCTAATATTTTCAGTGGGTATTTTGGTGAAGTTTCCTGTTGGAGACGTAAGTAATATCGGCTTTAGTTACCTGTCGGTGTTACGTGAGGAATATTTGACGTGGTCTTCTTCATTAGGTGAGATTTGATAGTTGTCTTACTCCTATTTGGTGAGTGAGATTTGGTCTGGTTTCTACTAGTAAAACAAATGTCTCTCTCTCTCTCTCTCTCTCTCTCTCTCTCTCTCTCTCTCTCTCTCTCTCTCTCTCTCTCTCTCTCTCTCTCTCTCTATGAACGATTTGGAGGACATCCTTTGGTCCAAAAGTTGAAAAAAATATTGATTTATGAAGACCAATTCATTTAGCGAAAGATTCCATCCCCGTTGTACGGAAGAATAGAAGTGTAATGGAAGTGTTTACAAGGAGACACATGTCAAACTGAATATCCCAGCTTAATGTTTTAAGCTTTACAAGAAACATCCACAAGATAGAGTGAGACAGAATAACTCCTCGCTGCTTGTTGGGGTAGACACTCAGAATCCTTTAAATTGTACCTGATATGAGTGGATAGCCTCTGGTTTCCACACGTGATAGACCTTGGAGAGAGTATCGGACATGTACTTGGCAGATCAAGATGTTATTCACTGTTACAGAACTCTTGAAGATAATGATGTAAAACCCACTAGACCACTAACTAAACTACTCTGGCGTTATATAAGAAAGCACTTTAGGTAACACAAGCCATTAATATTCTTTCCTTCCGGACGTAAATAAGTAAAAAATAATCATATATTTAGGATATAATTAATTACACCATAGCGAATATCCCCCCCCCCCCAAAAAAAAAAACAGCTCACAAGATATTATAACGAACACTCGCTACACAAGAGACCATTTGCCTATGGTAGGAAGGGGTGAGGAACACCTATGGTCTTGAGGGAACAGTTCCGTGTTACAGTGAGGTAAAGAACGGCGTCTGTGTGTTATAACCCAACTTGCGCTTCCCATCCCTCACATAGCATCCGGCCGACTAGGGACCGCTGCTCTTGCTACACAGTAATGAAACAGAGACGAGGGAAATCAACCCGGGGAAAATTATAATGTTGTTGCGAATTTTCCTTTTGCGAATTGCCAAAATATCTTAGAAGGTGATTTGTATTTGGGGTACTAAAGGCCTGAGAGAGAGAGAGAGAGAGAGAGAGAGAGAGAGAGAGAGAGAGAGAAGAGAGAGAGAGAGAACATAGAAAATCGAGAGACAAATAGAAAAAGATTCAGTGTGAGAGGGACAGATAGACAAAGAAAGAAAAACAAACACGGATAAGGAGGAACTGGGAGAGAGAGAGAGAGAGAGAGAGAGAGAGAGAGAGAGAGAGAGAGAGAGTGAATGTTGCGGCAGAAGCCATAGACGTCAGAGTGGAGAGTGCCAAAGCCCACGACTAACTGCCGCTACTGCCGGGTAGTACAAGATCTTTGTCCCCTGAGTACTTTACAGTATGTGGTTCAGACATGCTTCGCTTACCCCTCTTCCCTCCTGCGGCACTGGTCCTCTCTCTCTCTCTCTCTCCATTCTAGCACTTCTTTTCCTTGCCTTCCCTGCCTTACTTCCTCTCCCTATTCCGTCCCCTCACTTCCTTTTGTATTTCCTTTTCCATTATTTCCTCTCTCTATTCGTCTTCTCCCTCCCTCCGTTCCTCTCTTCCCACTACTTTCCCCTTTCCTTCTTTCACTTTCATTCCCTCCCAACTACTCCTTCCTATTTCCCTTCCTATCATCGCCTCTCTTGTATGAACCTCTGCCCTGGTGCCAGTGAGAAGTGATACCACCCTCAGTGTCAAGACCTGACTGAATTACTCAGAATAGGCAAACTGTTCTCCAAGCTTTGTCAATAAAGTTGTTAAAAAAAACTCTCTCCTTCCCTTCCTCCCCTACCATCCTCTGCCTCCCTCCATCCTCCAACATCTTCTTTCTCTCTCTCTCTCTCTCTCTCTCTCTCTCTCTCTCTCTCTCTCTCTCTCTCTCTCTCTCGCTACTCACCCCTCTATCCCCCCTCCCTCATTACTCTCCCCTCCCTCCGCCCACACATACTCAGTGTTAATGACTCTGAGGACTGGTGATAACCCATCCAAGGGCTGACTTAAGATGTAAACAGAGTGTAAAACGAGGGAGTTATCAGCTCACCACCCGACCAAAACACGCAACCACCACCTCTCTCTCTCTCTCTCTCTCTCTCTCTCTCTCTCTCTCTCTCTCTCTCTCTCTCTCTTACTACATCCATACACAACCCACTTATTGATCTAAAGTTCTAAACCTTTTCTATTCACCCTGTGCCCTCAGAGAAGCCGTGACCTCCCTGTAATTTATATACCTCCTGTGGTAAGGCATTTGAGACTCTTTATAATGATAATGATGATGATGATGATGATGATCATAATGATCTTCTTCATCATAGTAGTGTTACGCACATCACAAACGTCACAAAGCATGAATACCCACAAGCCCATAAATACATCTGAATAACAACACGTCCACAAATGACTAACTTACTACGACACTAACTCAACCTCGCCAGCAACCACCACTACAAAAACAAACACACACACACACACACACACACACACACACACACTCCTGTATTTAAACCCGAGCGACGCATGGAGGAGGCGGAGCTGTCGTCAGTTCCCACATGACCTCCTCCTCCCCCAGAAGAGTACCGTAGTGTTAATGGCTGGTGTGTCATTGATCAACGATGATCTTATTCATTGTTACTCTCGGTAGTGAGGCTTCCTATTGTACTCTTCGGCCTTTACCTGTTGAATAGTATAGGTACAGATAAATTCAACCATGTGTGAGTGTGGGGTACGTGTGTGTGTGTGTGTGTGTGTGTGTCGTGCTCTTTGTAGGGGTTGGGCTTAGGTCGTATTGTTTACCATTGATTTTGCTCAAGTTCCATTAATTTGGTATTTTATTTTTCGTATGATATTCTTTATTAATCTTTATCTTAATCACTATTGTCATTGTTATTATTATCATCGTCATCATCATCATCATTATTGTCGTTTTCATCATTAATCATCAACATTATAATCAAGTTTTTCTTTTCTATCTTAAGTTTTGTTTCTACTACTTATTATTTGGCCTCCAGCCTCCCAACGCAATAGCCACACCTTCGCCGCCATTTTATTACCTTAATATTAAATATCCTAATACATAAGGAACTATCCTAGCTGTGTTGAATTAGTTGAGCCGCAGATCTATGAGGCATTCAGTGACTGTAGCCTCATAGTCAATATCTGTAGCTGTTTTCGGCTTTGGGGCCGAAGCTCTCGTTCCCCTGAGGCAGAGCAAAGCCGACCACCACTACTATTACAACAATTACTACCACCACCACTAATACTACTACCACCACTTTTACCACCACTACTATTACATCAACCACTACTACCACTACAATTAAAACAAACAACCTCTGCTACCACTCCTAGTACACCAACAACTACCACCGTCACTACCACCACCACCACCACTACTGCCATCACTACTACCACCACCACTACTGCTGCTGCTATTACAACACTACTACGCACTATCTACCACAACTCAAGGTTAGTGTGTTAATTGTTCCTCATTATCAAGCAGGGGGGAGAGGGAGGGGGAAAAGGGTGATGGGGAGAGGGGAGAGTAGAAAGACGGGACAATAGAGGGAGCAGCAGAAGGGAGAGGGAGGTGGAGAAAGGTGATGGGGAGAGGGGAGAGTAGAAAGACGGGACAATAGAGGGAGCAGCAGAAAAAAAGTAGGGAGAAGATAGATAGGGAGAAGGGAGAAGAGGGAAGCGTATATAGAAAGAGGGTTGTAAGGAGGGAAAGGTAGATGAGGGGTAGAAAGATGGGAGAGTAAAGTAGGGGTGAGGAGAGAGGGGAAAACGGAGGGTGGGGTGGAAGAAAAGGAAAGAAAAGGCGAAGAAATGAAAGGGGAGAACGAGGAGAGGAGGGAAGGTGGGAGAATAGGGGAGAGGGGAGAGATAGAAGAAGGTAAGGGTTGTGGACGAAGGAAGAGAAAGACAAAGAGGGTACAATTAAGGCGTAGGGCTTCCCTCAACTCCGGTAGTAGGGTCCTTTAGCAGTACGTGAGAGCCACAGTACTATGATGTCAGCAGTTTGGGGTGTGTGTGTGTGTGTACTAACTGTTTATTGTCTTAACCTCCCCATCATTGATCACTCAGCTTGTAAACAGATTCTCTTCACTAGATGGCTCATATCAAACCTATAAAAGACTCCCCAACAGAAGCGAGTTTCGGGAACTTCGCTAAATATACCTACCTTCTCACCTGATGTACTTACCTGTACCCAACCGTAACTTAATAATTAATGAATACGTTTAATAAAGTGAAGGTAAATCTCGTCCAGTTAGTCACCAAACTTGCCGTGATTAGTAAATATGGTATGTACAAATAAAGCGACAATGGCTTCTTTGGCAACGCTCGTGATTTATAAGTTATTTTATGTTTTTGTTCATATTAAAGATTCATAACAACTAACCCCAAACAAAACTGAACCGGCGTCACGAGCCTTCACACACGTAGATCACAGACCTGCTGTATAGAGGGTACCATACTCTTCCTCAACCATTTCTTCCTACCAGACCTACATTTTTACCCCAGACACACACGTGATCACCCACGTGTCGTACAGCTCGCAAAACAGGACCCAGCTCCCATAGCAACACCCACCACTACCACCACCACCAGCAACCCTTTCACCACCAGCAACTTTTCCACCACCACCACCACCACCACCAGCAGCACCAGCACCCCGGAGTCAGCCTAGGGGCCTTAGGTAATCCATGGGTGTTGCAGCAACCGGCAGCCCTCACCACCGCCAAAGTTGTCTCAGAATAGCCCGGCAGTCCGTACCCTGCCCAGCCTTCCTGTGTGTGTGTGTCGCCCCCTGCTGCTGCTGCTGCTGCTGCTCCTCCTCCTCCTCCGCCTGCACCAGCATCTCATAAGTCACACTCAACTTAGGATGATGCACCGACATGCTTTAACGCTTCAAATAAGAGAGTGATGTGCGTAGCAACTGAGGAACCTTATCATGAGCTAAGCTGCTGCCCTCACAGGAAATATAATGAAAATTTTCGCCAGTCGAGCAAAATGATACAACACGTGCTATGGCGGCGCCTTACAAGTGTGGTGCTTTGTCAGGTATATAGAACTCTAAAAGCTCATTAGATCATTGCTGAAGATTTAGAAGAGGAAGGTTTTTTTTTTTAGAATCTATGAGAGGTAATATACTTCAAATGTCCCCATAACCTGACACAGATACTATAGCATATTGTGGGGACAGTTTGAAGCCTTATGACTCTTACACAGTAATGGTGGCGTCAGTTTGCAGACAATGACAAGTCAGGGAAAATTTGTAGAGATTCTCAGGGAGGTTTGGATTGTCGTAGTGGTTCTGATGGTTACTGGTCCTCGCTAGTAGACAACAGGTCGTACAGACAACTGGAGGTGCTCATAAACAACCATATCTGAACACACATTATGGCTCTCTCTGTTTCTGTTTTGATTTTGTTTTTAATTTCTTTTCCAGACAAAATTTTGACATTTAGAACATTTAGTTGGGTTACGCATCAGTGGCTGGGACCTGGGATAAGGGAGTCGTGTATAGATGGACAATATCAGTGAAGGTCGTGATGTGATCTACGACAAGAAGTATATTCCTCATACTTGCGCGTCACTAACATACCCGTGACTGAATTAGAGCTATACTCGATGAGTTGACTAAATTTTGAGTTTTATTTGTGACAGATAGACAGTTTCGTTCCCCCTTCTCCACACTCCCCTCCATACACGTCTTGCCTTGATACAGATAAAAATCTTTAGTGTGTGTGTGTGTGTGTGTGTGTGTGTGTGTGTGTGTGTGTTCTATGAATATCCACAGTTTTGAAGATAGAGACTTGAAAGTTGGTAGGGAGGTGCGAATGACCCGGGGGAGGGGGGGTGCACTGTGCCACGTCCCTGCTATTTGAAAATATATTTAAAATCTTTGAAAATTAAAAGAAGAAATTTAGGTTCAATGATAAATAAGACGAGAAACACACACACACACACACACACACACACACACACACACACACACACACACAGGTAAGGGGAAGGGTGTACCCTGGGTGTGCTGGGGTTAGTCACCTCTGCCAATAGAACACAGAAACGCCAGTAAATGATTACGAAACATGTGTTACTGTGTAGTTCCTCCAGGGTGTGTGTCCCTTCCCCCTCACCCTCTCTCCTCAACCCTCACTCCTCAACCCTCACCCTGACCCCTCACCCTTTACCCTCACCCCTCAATCCTCACCCTTGACCCCTCACTCCACCTCTCACCCTCAGCCCTCACCCTGACCAAACACACTCTCCCTCACCCCGAAACACTGTGTTGTAGGAGGCTAAAACATACCTTGGAAGGGACGAGAATATAAGACAATTTTTACACATTACAAAAATAGAATAAAATCACTAAATAAATAAATAAAAATAAATAAAAATAAATAAATAATAAAAAAAAATCACGAAAAAAATATACATGTATTAAGTCCCCTACCTCCTTCCCCCACCCCTTCCCTCTTCCCCCTCACCAACCCCTCTTCTCCCTCTCTCTTCCCCCTCCCCCTCTCACCCGTGTTCAACAGCAGCAACACAAGAAAAATTCAACAATACTCAAGCATCCTTCAGAATATACTCCAAAGGCCTCAAGAATACTCCAAGAATATTCAAGCTTTTAATATCGCTGCTCTTGTGAAGTTGATATTAGCTTTTAAATGAAAAGATCGGCGTGGCTGTGAAGGGAAGGGGGGGGGGGAGAGGGGGAGGGGGAGAGGGAGGTGAGAAGGAGGGGGGGAGGATATTTTATGAAAGAAAAAAGTTTATCGTTTTCTATATTTTGTAGAGAAGGAGAGGGGGGGGGGAGGGAGGAGGGAATCCCATTTCCAACCCCCCCCTTTCACCCCCTCCTCCCCATCCTCCCCTCTCCCCCTACCCCTTCTTAACCCACCCCTCCTCTCCTCCAGTAAACATGCAGATGGTAGACTTCTTTTTGACGATATTGTTGTTGTTCTAGCAAAAGGAGGACACGATATAGCTTAAAAAAGAAATCTTCTCTCCCCTCACCCCTCTCTCCTCCTCTTACCTATCCTTCCTCTCATCCCCTCCTCACCCTGCCCACCCTCTCCTCACTCAACCCTATCCTCACACCTCTTCTCACCCCTCTTCACCCTACCCCGTCCTCACACCTCTTCTCACCCCTCTTCACCCCACCCCCTCCTCACCCCTTCTCTCTCACCCCCTCTTCACCCTACCCCCTCCTCACACCTCTTCTCACCCCTCTTCACCCCACCCCCTCCTCACCCCTTCTCTCTCACCCCCTTTTCACACCACCTCATCCCTCATCCTCCTTCTTCCCTCTCAACCCCTTCCTTTCACCCCTCCCCTTTTCCCCCTTCCCTTTCACTCATTCCCTTCCCTGAGCGATGAATCGGAAGTCCAACTCCTATCTCAGACTTATTCATGGAAGGTCCGGACTCTCTAAGGGTCTTTGGTGAATATTGATTTATTGTTTTTCTTTAACCCTTTAGTTATGATGATTTTTTAACCCCTTGCGTACAATGATTTGAGTAAGGTGATTTAACTCTTTAAGCAGAGTGATTTAAATCTTTGATTTTGATGAGTTAACCCCTTGAGTACGATGACTTACGAAAATATTAACGTAGACCCTCTGTGTATAATTGTATTCATCCCATTGGTTTATATTATATAGAAATAATGGATCTCTCTCTCTCTCTCTTCCTTTTTCTCTTTATTTCTCTTTCTTTACGCTACAGGGACGACCTCTGCGTCAGGTGGGTGGGTCGTGCCTCGGGACAGCTGCCTTCATGCTTGCTAAATAGAACGTCCATCACGACAGGACTTAGTCGGCTGCTTAGTTTCCTCGGTTCACTTTCAAGAGTGCACGCAAGAGCCTCGTGTGTGTGTGAGAGAGAGAGAGAGAGAGAGAGAGAGAGAGAGAGAGAGAGAGAGAGAGAGAGAGAGAGATAACGTGTGTCTGTGTGTACACTTCGCTGGCTGGTTTAAACACTAGGGTGATTTACAACCTTCTTATGTTATTCAGTTATCGCAATACAATAAAAATGTATCGCTGTATCTTAAACCAGAGAGACACATGGCTGAATTATAGAGTCCGTCTTGCTCCAGAATTCAATATATTGTTTCATTTCTTTTTTTTTACTAAGTACGTCTCAAATTCCCTTAACACTTAGCTATATCTGGGTCATATATGTATTTGGTTTATATGAGATGGACGATGAGTTTCTTTATGTATCATGTCAGATTGTCAGAGTAAATACGATGTTTAAATTACAGTCCTCCTCACCTACAGTACATGACCCTTAGTTAGGTAAAACCACACGCAGTCAAAAGTGTCTAGGGCATTTTGTCCTCGTGTGAGCATTATTCCCCTGGATCATATAAATTGATTTATTTACCATTATTTAAAGATTTATATTCACCCATTTTTATACACACTTAAGTATAAAAATCTGTGGTTATGATTATTTATTATATTGACTTTCTAAAGATAACACTTTCTTGCCCATATGTTTATATTGGTTTATATATATACTGTATATATTGGCGTGATATATATTTTTCAAGGATGCTATAAATTTATGTATACATTTTTTTGTAGAGGCACGGTATCTTTTTTCCACCATCTATTTACCTACTTCACCATTTCCTCCAGCCATGAAGACATTCAAGTGACGTCAACAACTTTCATTCGACCAAAGTTTCCGCGCCGGGCAGTTTTTTTCGGGGAGGAGGCTTCACTTGTGGGAGCTCATCCATAATCGAGACCTGCTTCTCTTGTTCCGAGACTCCTACTGGCCTTGTTACGGAGTTCGAGCAAAAGTTTCGAGCCCGAATTACGCACTCGACTTTCCTTCCCATTTATTAGTCAGACGCTACAATTTGCGACTCATTGGCTGGGATTCTGTGTGTGTGTGTGAGAGAGAGAGAGGGAGAGAGAGATGACGTGTTGCTGAACTACTGCCAATTTTTAATGTATAACGTCTGTCTCACTCCTCCAAAATAAGAAAAGTCAATGTTTATGTTATGTTTAGTAAATACTCCCAACATTCTCAAACTGACATTAACCTGCTACATGCTGCCAAAATTAGTTATATAATGTTTGTGTCCTATAAGCTGCCAACATTCACTCCTAAATGTCTACCTTACAAATCACGTCTTGAGAATGAGTCAGCGAGTATCTTTCAACTTTAATTTTCTCTCGGTTAATTCTCGTTACGCTTTACTGCCTCTCACCAGCACTATGATCGGTATCTAGAGGTTGTCTGTACATGGCGTTTGTCTGATCTTGTACACAACTTTGAGAGAGTTTAATCCCATCCACCACACCACCTTAACCTCCCTGATTCTTGCGTGACTATGTGCTGAGGTGATGACTATCTATATACCATGTTGAAATACACAGAACTCTCAGGGAAGCATTATTATGAAAGTATGTCAGGCATAATATAATACTTGCATGCTTATACAGGTGAAG
Source organism: Homarus gammarus (assembly GCA_958450375.1). Taxonomy (NCBI): domain Eukaryota; kingdom Metazoa; phylum Arthropoda; class Malacostraca; order Decapoda; family Nephropidae; genus Homarus; species Homarus gammarus. The sequence goes on along the minus strand of CAUDMG010003243.1, from coordinate 4,750,990 downwards.
CATTATTATCATGCGTACATCTTTACAGGTCGTCAGGTAGTCTTATAATACATACTTCCTTCGGGTTATACTTAAATATGATCACATAACAAGAGCTGAATAACTTAGAGAAATAGAAAAACGAGGCTATTGGGGTAGTTATAAAGAGATAGTTAATTCTGATATACAGGTTCAGATTGACTATAGATACAGTAACAGATATAGCAATACAGATACGGATATATAGTGTAGGTATAGTAATTCCCATACTTCTACCAATGTTATGTAATCGGTACCTTGGCCCAAATATGCTTAGTACCTTCTCCCGCCACCGACCTGAGATTCTCATATGTACCATTCTAAGAATTGCTTTTTGCTTGAGACGGTCGAGGTGTTTGGATGAATATGTTGCTTATAAACACATATATTGAAATAAAACTGTGTATGCTCTCTGCTATTCTCTCTTCGTCCTTTTGAGTCTTGTCTAGTTTTTTAAGTTTCTTTCGTATTGTAGATTTACGAACCAAAGATGCATAACACGTCTACAAGTGACAGCATTCGAGTACTTTTTAAGCACACCAGAGTGGAGATGACTCATCGATATACGAATTACATCATGATTACAAATGGGAAGTGAAAGTTTACAAATAGAATAGTGTTAAATCTCTGGAGAATGTAAAATATATATATATATATATATATATATATATATATATATATATATATATATATATATATATATATATATATATATATGTGTGTGTGTGTGTGTGTGTGTGTGTGATTAGAGTATTTTCACGATGAAGTAGAAGTTTTAATACAACTGGTGATTGACTGTCATGCTTCAGTGCTCCCTCGTTTTAACAGACCGTGGACAGGAACTATTATTCGTCAATACACAGTTGCTGTCAGAATTCATTCGCCTCTTGGCAATACCCGACATTCGCTTGTGTCACGTATACGAGGTGTGACTATTAAGTGCTGAGCCTAATTATCGTGTGTGACTTGTGGAAGCAGAGTGACCATAGGAGAGACATGTTTGGAACGTATTTAAGCTTGCAGCAGCTGTACACTCAGTCTTGTGATCGCAGCTGTGGTAAATAGAAGGGCGAGTGGCTCAATAATCGGCTTCTTCACTGTGACGTTGCTCCGGCTTGCTTTGAGGCTGTTGACTAAAGAGGGTATTTCCTAGTTTGCTCACCCACCTTATTCGCCAAATTTGTCTCCGAATGACTTTTGGCTCTTTCTACAAACCAAATCCTCTTTGAAAGGAAGAAGATGTGCCACTATTGAGCATATTCAAGAGTATATGATGCAGCTCTGAAAGCAATTCCAAAAGAGGAGTTTCCAGAATAATTGAGTAATGGCAGCAGCATTGGAAGAACTGTAAGCTCCCCACGGTGACTGTGTGGGAGTAACGCCCACTTGGATGTATAAGCTCAGGTGTGTTAGACAGTCTCTTTATTCCGTTGCTTATTGTTGTTTTTCATTAAGAATTATATTATGATTTACCAATACGAAAACAAAAACGCCACAAAGAAACATGTAAGCCCCAAAAAACAATATTTCACCCCCCCCCCCCTTCACCTACTTCACCGCCTCTAGTCTAATTGGTGATGCCAATGTTGCCAAAAGTGTCCAGGGAGTTTTGTCCTCAACTGTACACTCTAAGGATGTATTTCGAGATGAAAAATATTCAATGTATATCTCGTGCAAGTTGTATTTATATATTTACTTTATATTCAACACTTTTTTAAAGATATTTTATCAAATTTCTTTATTTACAGACAGGGGAAAGGTAATTTTGAATTTTTTGTTGCAATTAATAATTTACCTATGAAATTAATCTAAATTTCATTACTGTTACGTCAACATTAACCCTTTGAGGATGATGACCTAATACCTTGATGACTTTAACCTTAATTAACGTCCTTAAAGAGTTATACCTTAAACATTCCTCCTCAAAGGGTTAAGAATTCATGGATATTATTGGCCTACATTAATCTCATCAAAAATTTATTTATTTCTACTATACTTTAAGTAAAATGAAGACACGAGACATACAGGGTTGCTACAGGTGTTACATATATTAAGGTTCTCGTAAAGTATTCGTTAATTTACCAACTTTACATAAACCCGAAAGGAAAAGTTGATATGGCAGCAGTCAAGCACACAGTGATGAAGTTGACAGAGTACTTCATGTTCCATCGGTGTTTGTCCTCCACACTGCCGGGAGGGAGGAGGCTGGCAGGAAGGTCTCAGTGTAATGACAATAGGAGATGTAAACACTGACAACATTATAACCTGCAGGTAGGAGTGGGGGGGGGGGGGGGAGGGGATACCAGGAGTGAAAAGAAAAGTTAAGAGGATGAGAATTCTATGTACTATGTCTATATGTGGATTTAAACCTTCACGGAGTATGATCACTTCCATACTCTATGAAAGAAAGCAGACATAATACCAGCAAAGATTCAGCGACAGGAGGTGCGAGGAAAAAAGACGTATTAAGGTATGTACAGTATTGGTATATATGTGGATTTGAATATTACTCGAGTGACAGGCGCTGAAGTAGGGCGATGATCTGGATTTCTGGCTTTTGGATTTCTTCGGTGCGGTGATCCTGAAGGTAGCGGTGGAGTGAGGAGAACGAGGATATTGAGTGAAGGACGTAGAGGCTTGAAGTTAGAGGGAAGGCGTTGATTTACTGGTTTGTCTTATGGTGGGGATGGGTAGAAGAAGGTTCGTATTAATTGCTAAGCTAACATTCTTCTTTTAAGGAGAATGATTGACGGAGAGGATGTGTTATAGATTGAAATGTAAAGAAATAAGTTCATATTTTTTTTCATTATTCGAAAAGTTCATCAAGGTACTGATTTCTGCAGCGACGAAAGAAGCCTAAAATATTTTACAATGCTGGCACTGATTATAGCGTAAGCCATTTCTAGCGTTACAAGATCAGACTCCCAGTGAGCGGCGGTGACTGTGAGATTACAATCGAGGGGCGTTGGTGGTGCTTAGACGGTGTGGAGCCGGTGTGTGGGCGGAGGCTTGATGAGGAGAGAGATAGAAGAGACTGTTATGAAGGCTGGCGTCAGCTGCTTGTGAGTTTATATGATTTCTGGTTATTGGAAGGTAATTAATATGTAAAGGAAAGGAGCTGGGGGCAAGAGCAGAACCTGGAGGATATCCAATACTAATTACAGTTTAGTCGAGGCTTAATCCTTCTTCTACTTTATGGATACAACTCCTGGATAAAAAAAATAAGAAAATAAAAAGAAAATGAATAAAACTTCCCTGGCTAGATATTCTGTTGAGATTCAAGGGTAAGAAAGATGCAGAACATTGTGAGTATAGAATATTTGTGCGGATTGAAGGAATTGCCCTCTCGAGAAACTGTCCACTGTATCTGATATCTGGGAGGGAACAAATATGTATCTGTCATACCGGAAGAACCCTTGACATACTGGTTTATCAGGACGAGACAACAGCAGTGTACGTGTGTTATGGGAAAATGCCGCGTATGCCTGTGATTTCCTTCAGTATTCCTGTAATATCCTTCAGTATACCTGTAATATCCTTCAGTATACCTGTAATATCCTTCAGTATATCTGTAATATCCTTCAGTATACCTGTAATTTCCTTCAGTATACCTGTAATTTCCAGGAAAAGGACTTTAGCATATCTGTCGCCCCCGTCTGTCTGTCAGTCCCTCTTCTGGGAAAGTTCCATCTTATTCCTGGCATCTGGGGAGGAACATCCAAATATCTCTGTTCTTGGAAGGGGACCCCTGCCTGTCTAACTTCTGGGAAAGGTGGCGCTAAATTAAAATACCCCCGGGGAAATATCCCATTGAACCTGTGATCTGGAAGGCAACACCACCACGCCTCTCTTCTGGGAAAGATGGCCACAATACACACGTCTTCTGGCTTGGGTTCCTCTCTCTCTATTTATTTTCTAAGAAGAGAGAAATATCATCCACAAACCCAGTACCACCCCGAGGCGCCAGATGGTGTGGTCGGATACCTTTAGTGCTGCTGATTTATTGCTGGACATAATTAGTGCTACGTAACGGGGAGAGATTTGCATACCATAACACAAGGGGAGCAATGTGTCTTTGTCGATGGTGGTGGAGGGTGGCTCATAGGTGGAGGAGGAGAGGGAAAGGTGGAGGTGGGGAGGAGAGGGAAAGGGGGAGGAGAGGGAAGGAGAGGGAAAGGGGGAGGTGGGGAGGAGAGGAAAGTCGTATTAACATGTTCTCGCTCTTCCTCTTTCTCTTTTCTTTATTTATTTTTCATTTTTCGCTCTCATTTTTTTGTCTCCTTTTGTTTTCTCCTCTATATCTCCTCTTCTGTCTCTGTATCTTATCTGTTTTCTCCTTCGCTATCTCCTTCTTTCTTTCCGGTGTATTTATTTTACTCTCTCTCTCTCTCTCTCTCTCTCTCTCTCTCTCTCTCTCTCTCTCTCCGACAAATGGGCCTTATTATAATCTAGCCTCAATCTTTCTCTCTAGAAAAGGTTGAGGCCCTAGGATTCGACTAGGGCCTATTACATTGGGGTCTAATTTGCCAGAGGCCTATGATAAATGAGGTCCCATTAGAAGTGGGACCTAATGGGACTGGGGGCCTATTATGACTGGAGCTTATTAAGACTGGCGACCTATTAACACTGTGAACCTATTACAAGACTGTGGACCTATTATAAGACTGTGGACCTATTACAAGACTGTGGACCTATTATAAGGCTGTGGACCTATTATAAGACTGTGAACCTATTATAAGACTGGGGACCTATTATAAGACCCATTGTAATTGAGACCCATCAGAAATCAGGCTACGTTTGAAAAGTCACCTCCGTATCATGCTCATCATCAGCTTTATTGGACGGTGGACAGGCAATAGATGACTTTATAACCCATGCCCTTTACACACAGACAGAACCCACGCTGATCCCTGTGCTGATTATCGTAAGTAATTATGCTAGATTATCATGAAGATTTTCGAATAGGTAAAAAATTTTGATGATGTAGTTCTGTGAAAGTGAAATATATTTTTGATATAATGAAAAAAATCTATTTATAATCTAAGCTGAGGTGAAAGCATAGTTTAGTTCCAGTCATATCATTAAAATGTATAATTCAAATCCAATTAAAATAAATGTACAGGTAAAATCACTAGTAAAGATGAGTGAAACTTTCTTCTATAATTTAAGAAAAATACTCAAGCTTGTTCAAATCACCTAATACTAACCTGGGAAGGCTAGGTTAGGTTAGATTAGCGTTAGGGTGTTAATCATCAGGTGAAATAAGCTAGGGTGCCTAATCTTCAGGTAATTCGTGTCTCCTTGTGTTGATCATGAGCTGCTGGAAGTCATAGTTGTTGAGGATATGAATAGAGTGAATGAATTTTCTTCCGGTACTTTGAGAAACCTTCTTCTGGCCCGCACAGTAACCCTCCGTTCATAGACTTATACTAAGATATCCACATGGAAGACGCGGCCTCCTCTGTATAAGTTTATGTGTGTAATATCGTATGCAAATTGGGAATAGACTCCGCTGAAATGCATGGAGGGACTCAATTGAAAAGAAGCTTTATTATGGCAATAAAGCAAGATTGCTGCCACTGTGGTAGGGGTTACTGTCATCTTGTGTCCTTCACAGTGCCAAGGTGCGGGCGTGGGAAGGTCCTGCGTGGCACTGAGAGTCAAGTGGCACTGCAGAGCCAAGTGACACGACAGAGAATCCAGTGGCACTAAAGAGAGTCAAATACCCTTAAGGAGAGTCAGCACTGAAGAGTCTAGTGACACTGCAAAGAGTCAAGTGGCACCGAGAAGCCAAGTGACATAGGAGATCCGTGACAGTGCAGAGAGTTAAATGGTATTGAAGAATCAAGCAACACCGAAGGACTTAAATTGGCACTGATGTGAATCAATATGTCACTGAGCATAACAAAGTGGCACCCAGAAGAATCACCTGGCGCTGGAGGGAATCAAATGGCTCTCAAGTTAATCCTAGTTTGCTACTTATGGCTCCTCAACCATGAAAAAAGACTTGGCACTTAATATCCAGGAGTGTATCGAATCTAAGACACTGAAGTGGCACCCATGGCAGTGAGTGTGCCAGCGCGTGAACCCTGCACACCTGCCTTTGTCTTTATTATGAAGTAAAGAAGAGAGAGTGAGGGAGTGACAAGGAAAGAGGGAGGGAGGAGGTGGGGGGGGGCAGGCAGGGAGGGAGGAGGAAGCAGGAAGGAGGGGAAGGCAGGCAGGGGTGAAGTTGTGGTAGGGAGGGCGAGGGTGTGGAAAAGGGAGACAAAAGAAGGCGGCAGGGAGGAAGAATTAAGTGAGCAAGAGATAAAAAACACAAAGATATGAAAGCGGGAAATCGAATACTGAGAACGGGAAAGACAGAGACATGTGTAATATGTAAGAGAGAGAGAGAGAGAGAGAGAGAGAGAGAGAGAGAGAGAGAGAGAGAGAGGTTCACACAGTTCGGTCGACAAAGCGCTGTGGTTTTAACGCTGAAATTAAGCTGTGTTCTTCAGCAGACTTTTGTGGTTACCTGGTAAACATTCCTTAGACGCACAGTTTACAATTGAGTTGTGTGCTGCAGATATCCCCAGGGTGCTCTCTCTCTCTCTCTCTCTCTCTCTCTCTCTCTCTCTCTCCTCAATTTATACAGCACACAGGCAGTTTTGAATATAAGATGTTATCACACTTCATTCTTTGTCACGTAAAGTTGAGTGATTTTGAGAGCTAAGAATTAAATGTATATATATTGCCTCTATACTGTACATAATCTCTACACATATATATCTATTATACGAACTCTGTAGTTCCTTCAACAAACATATGAAGCGAATATGTCACAAGGGAATGCTAAATAACAATTGATTTCCACAAAGAGGAAAAGTATATTCGAAGGTTAGATTCTTCCTGTGTGCGTGTGTGCGCAATGACTTTTTTCCCTAAACCAACTCATAAATCTGTAAACATACAACCATGTAATTGTTATTACCTAATTTCGCATTAATAGACTTTAAATAAGATTTTATTCACTTCTTAAATAATTCAATAATTCTTCTTCACGACCAAACATCAACACCATTTCTACCACCACCACCACCACCACTAGCACCACCACCACTAGCACCACCACCACTACCACCACCACCACTACCACCACCACCACTAGCACCACCACCACTACCACCACCACCACTAGCACCACCACCACTAGCACCACTAGCACCACCACCACTAGTACCATCATCTCTACCTGCACCACCACCAGTCAAAGTTGTGGGTGGTCCGTAAGACTCGGTAAGATTTGTCACTCGGGTAATTCAGTTAGGTGTAGAGCTGAGGCCCACGGTAGCTGGTACTGCATTCAAGGTCTGTTCTGTGGTTAGTTTCTGGGAGTTAGCAGTAATTAGCATTCATTTATCACTGTCCTTAGTTTAACCCGCCCCTTGTTTTTTATGACCCCAGGTAGACATTCTCTCTAAATTACTTCTGGAAGGTTGTGTGTGTGAAAGGTCGCCAGGTAACGTAATAGTTCAGTCTTACCTGGACGTGACCTAAATTGATAGTGATAATGGTGGGTAACCTAACCTAACCCTACCCTGACCTAGCCCTACGCTGACCTTATCTAACAGGCTTAAAAAAAATAAAGTGCTGGTTGGATTTTGTTCCCTGCAAATACCCCAGGGGATCGTTTTGTTTAATGGGGATATTTTTCTTTTTCCGATGGGATTTTGTCCGACGGAATTTTACTCCAGTTCGATTTTGTTTTACGGGGTATTCTCAACAAACTGGGATTTTAATCATTAGGGATTTTATTGCCGTGGGATTTTATACAGTGGAGATATCTCGTCAGAGTGGGAAGGGAGGGAAGGAGGGAGGGAGAGAAGGAGGAAGGAAGGGAGGGAAGGAGGGAGGGAAGGAGGGAGGGAGAGTGGGAGAGAGGGAGGGGGAGAGATTTTAATCGGTGGGAATTTTGTCTGACGCGCCAGACCGTAGCCGGACCGGACAATTGACGACGCATGCCTGGCGATAATCCTCGTTAATTTCCATTAGTCTTCGTAACCCCTGACTATTGGGACAGGTTAATTAGCTTCTTCCGGCGGGCGGCTTTGGGGGAGGGTTGGCGGGGTTGGTGGCGGAGGCATTTGTAAGTTGGCCAGGCCTGAGGCTCTCTCTCTCTCTCTCTCTCTCTCTCTCTCTCTCTCTCGTCTCTCTCTCTCTCTCTCTCTCTCTGGGCCAACATTAAAAGGATTATCTTAAATTTTCAATTGTTTTCTTTTCTTTTTTTACTTTCACTTTAGTAATTTCCACATTCTTACTTTTTTGTTTTATACTTTTCACTTTTTCTTCTTGTATCGGTAAAATACAGCAGTTGGATAAAACGACAGCTTAAAAATCTTATCAGCCTTACACTACCTTCTCGGCCTATTATTGAACACTAAATATGTTTTTCGCTATCTTACTTGCTGTTGAAATAAAAACAAAAAATAGAATATTAATATTTACAAGGCAATCTATATTTTCAAAGAGGCATCTACGCCGTATAACTCAATAGCTGTAAATCTTCCTTTTTGAGCAAGATTGTTTAATATATTTCCACCAAAAGACAGTATTTTTACCATATGGAGATGAACACATATACTGAACGACAACCAGCGCCGCCATAGACTAAGTGGTGAATCTTGGAACTAAGTAACGTGATGAAATATCTAAGCTATGACGCGGCTCATCGATTTGCTTGAAATATTTAGTAGCAGATGTATGAAATCAATGGGGGACCGTGTAGAATTGTGTATCGATTGGTCAACATCCCCAACATAATACTAATTTACTCTCTATTGTTTAAAGCTCTTCTGAATAATGTATTTGATGTCATTTGGACCATTTTAAGATTTTGTTGTAATATTCAGAGTAATCGAAGTCCCGGTGCACAGGGACTTTAGGATCACCTTGTTGGGCTATCTGTCTGGTTATTGGTTAATATTTCGTTAGTCTCATCGCACATCTTTCAAGACCACGACAGTCCGTCAGTCAGTGAGTCAGTCAGTCAGTCTGTCTACGATAAAAATATTTCCCAATCACGTTTCGGTCACCCTAAGATTAGTTCTTCCCTTCACTCCACTTAACTCACATGGAATCACAGTTTCTAAGAGGATACACTTACCCACGACCAGTTAGTTATCCAGTCCATTCCACTCACTCACATGGACTCACTAACTGTAACACCGAGGCAGCGAAACGTGATGTGTTGTTGATGTCCAGGAGACGCCTACTTGAAGAGCTGTTGTCAGGGATGATGGACGAGTTACTGAGTTTAAGCAGTATATAAAAACACACCTGGAGGCTTCTGGGGAAAAATTTCAAAACAGGTATGACTTCAAGACCTTGTAGCGAGGTCTCAGAGCCACCTGGCCGGAATATTTCGATTTATAACTCGACTATAATTAATGAAAAAAAAGCAGCATTTAGCTTTTGTGTAATCCCATTCCTAATAAAACTTGATACTACAAAAAAAGACCAATGTTTATCCTTTTTTTTTTTAATAGGGGGAATTATTTTGTATTTTATAACCAGAATATATACGGTATATATATATATATCATTCCAGGAAGGTTTAGATTACGTGGGTAAGGTTTGAAAGTAATCCAGGAGCGACTTGTACACTTTATGTTGGATGTTTTTATATATCGTGTATAGATGGAAGGCCAAGACGTGGGTTAACAACAATCTGAGCACCAACAATTCCGAGAAAATCACCAATTAAGGTGTTTTTCTCCTCCTGTAGGGAAGCAGTGGGATCACCGCCACATTCTTATCCTGTAAACAAGAATACAAATAAAGTCTTAATAACTTTTAAGGTCTGGTGTACTAAAGCCCACTCCTCAGTAAGGTAGTAAAAATTGTCTCCTGTAATGAATTAACTTTTCTTGCTATTGGGAACTGGAAAAAAGCATTAACCACAGAAACATTGGTCATATAAACAGTTTGGTTGGTTACCCTCACTATAGAAACCCTTACCTGTTCATTGAGGTTATATGTATATGTCTGTATGTTATCAAGTCTAATCTGAGGCTTACACACGAAGAAATGGTGTAGTCTATTCCACTGAGACCTCTAAAATATAAACAAACTCAATCTTTCTCATCAGCTGTTCCTCTCACTTGCATCTTTTCAAACTCTTCTTCAAAATATACTTCTTTGTAATTATTTGAGTAACATGCAACCCACCATACATAGTTAAGCGTCATCTCTTACAATATGTGGTGGAGAATATGACGTGTGTGTGTGTGTGTGTGTGTGTATGTGTGTGTGTGTGTGGGTGTGTGTGGGTGATTAAGTTACGCTAGGATAAGTTTAGATTTCGTTATGGTTGGTTAGAATAGGTTAGCGTTAGGGAGTTTAATAATCAGGTGAAATAAGCAGGAGGAGCCAATCTTCAGGTGATCAGCAAATACCTGCCTATTATTCTGGGCTAAATAAACGACCTATGTTATCCTCCCTCAGGTTACTTAAAAAACTAAAGAGTATTTATTATAACTCGTGTAATTAATCCTAATATTATCAAGAAGATTTAATAAAGTTGAATATTTTATTTTATATTATTGAAACATCAGTCATGACTCACCATTCATCAGTTATAATTCATCACTTACCATTCATCACTTATTATTCGTCATTCATTAGTCATCATTTGTTATTCCTCATTCATCATTTATCATTCATCATTTATCAGTTATCATTCATTAGTCATCATTCATCACTTATCATTCATTAGTCATCATTCATCACTTATCATTCATCAGTATCAACAAACAGACAAACTGCTCAGAACACTTCATAATAACAACAATAAAAGTTCGTTCGTCACCTTACAGACAAAATTCACAAGATTCACAACAACAATTTTAACTCCTTTAAATGTCCCGTAACTCCATGTAAGACAACAATGGATGTTTTGACGTCTTCCAAGGAGGTGAGTTATAAGAATACTTTGACCCTAACTATATGTCTTTCATCCCTTGAAAAGAAAAATCTACAAGCTTTTTTTTCCTCAGTTTCTTAATTATATTTCTTTTGACTGAATTTAATGTGATTTTGTACCGTGAATACTTGAATCAACTGAGTGAACAAATTCGTGTGATTTTTCGTTATTTTTACCAAGAGATTGCGTTATAGACTCAGTAATGCGGGATTTTTTTTTTACCTCATTCTTGCGTCATTGCCACCTTTGACGCATCACTGTGTTCTCCTGTAGGTTGTAATAATTAATTTCATTCCTTCATATGTGATGTCAATGTTGGACCTTCATTGTGTCGTCACTTTTACGTTATCATCACGTCACACTTGCGTCACTCCCTGCATTAGCTCAGCAGCAACAAGAAATGTCACTTCAAGGGGACGTATCGAGCCGGGGGTTGGACCTTCTGTGTGTGTGTGTGTGTGTGTGTTGGAATTTGAGTTATAAGAGCCCTCATATCTCTCTCTCTCTCTCTCTCTCTCTCTCTCTCTCTCTCTCTCTCTCTCTCTCTCTCTCTCTCTTTCTAAGACATACAGGTTAATTACTCCTCTACACAAACACCTTCGGTAAAGAAAGGCCTCCCCTTCTCACTCATTCAATTACGTTAATATCATAGGAAAACAACTTCTCTTTGACCACCAGCCGAGAGTGTGACCAACTGCCCCAGCCGCCTTCCTTTCCTGCTCTGGGTATTGAAGAGACACAGACCTTGCCGACAGAGTACCCAGCAGTACAAAGAATATCAAAACAGTACCGAAGAAGCCGCTATGTTTAAGGTGGAGTTCGTGCTCACAGGACGTCTCAAGTGTTTCACCGGGAGCTGCGGCCGAGAGCGTGTGAATCGTGAGCTATGTTATGGCTATAGTCTTAAAAGTAGGCAAGGCACAAAGCATGTCAGAGAGACGTACCGAGTTGCTAAACAGTTTTTGTCCGTTGATGAAAAGCGGCATAACATTAGAGGGTTAGTTTAATACATCTGATTGGTTCTTACTGTGCTACGTCACTGTAGTGACGCCAACGTCCCCCACCAATCCGGCTACACTCTGCCCGCCCTCACCCAACATTACCATCAATACCGTGTCCTTCCTCTATCCAATTTAAGGTAAATCAACCTCAAAGGAAATTCATGAAGCACAAAAATGGCGAGCAAAAAAATGTATATAAAGTTCTGGAGAGAAAATCAACAAGGTGTGTCAAGTGAATAAAAATTAGCATATTTTCTAAGTCACTTTGAAGAAATTGCAGGAACTGATTAAAGAAGATCTACTGCTGCAGTAATTGACACAAAAAGTAGAGTCGAACAGTGGACTGTATAGAGAAGTGTAGAGCAGTGCAGACAAGAGCTGTATCATAGCGTTTTACTGTACAGTCGAGCTGTAGCAGGGCAGTGTTCTGTAGAGTGGTGAGCTCCAGAAAGGCAGACAGCAACCTTGGCAGGTCTTGACAGCAGCCAATTAGCAGCCTTGTGAGGGTGACAGGGTGTGAACACCGCTGTAATATAGACTCCCTGTGCAGCAGAGAGCAGAGTGTAAACAAGACAGCGTCGACTGTATGTGGCAATCTGTTCACAGTTCTCTGAGCAGCAGACAACAACAACCGCGTGAGAGCGATACTCCTGCAGACACTGGGACTATGGCATCACTAAGCAGCAGACACCAGAATGGCAGCAGGAGAATATGACTGCTATAAATAAAAGACAACCCTGTGAGATTGATGCTGCACTGCCGTGCAGCAGACAACTGCAGATTCGACAGGATAACGGGCCTGCAGACGCCACCTTGAAATATGATCCTCGTTACAGCAGACAGCAGCTTTTCACACAAAGTCAATCATTAATAACAGTATTGCAAAGTGTTGCAGAAACAAGAGGCAACTGGAACAACATAACCGCAGGCGGGAATGCTTCAGAAATACTACGTCACGAGTTCCAACCAATGACAGGCTAGCTGACAGGCGTTCCCTAGTTATATGCTCTCAGTAATGAAGCAAAGAATAATGAAACTTGCCCCCCCCCCCCCCCCCCCATGATGGACGTGACACAGTCTGTCTCACTACCTGTGTACCAGAGTGTTTTGGGGGTGATGGAGAACCAGTGTCTCTCTCACTGCCTTCTGTATTGTCATTGATTACACTCAGCCTCTTCCATACATAGAGAGAGAATGTATGTTATAATAATTGGTCTTGGAAAGCTCTTAAAACCTTCTAGGGTGTTTAATAAGGTGAAATAAGCTGGGAGCTAATCTTCACCTGAACTGAAAATTACTTTAAATGATTATGTGATCTTTACAGAAATTGCGTGTTTGGAAATAACAGACAATAGTAAATAAACTAAGGGTGACACTATGGTCTTTAAATACTGCAAGTCCTCGACACACACTGACAAATAACGACATCTTGCCACCACCTGAATATAATTATTATATCGAGTATTACAAACCAGAATATCCATAATAATCCATAATAATCCATCATGTACTTCAGTGAAATATTTATACAATATTAAGTTCGATCTTATCACTACCACTTGAGCACGACTTTGAGTATTAAGTTTATATAACAATATTCATGGTCAATAATAATAATAATAATAATAATAATAATAATAATAATAATAATAATAATAATAATAATAATAATAATAATAATAAGTTCTTCATCTTCTTTTTGTAATTATTATTATTATTATTATTATTATTATTATTATTATTATTATTATTATTAAAGTGTCCATGAAGGAGGATAGGCCGCAGTACCAGGTAGCAGCTCCTCCACCTTCACTACAATTTACACCTGTGTTCATTATAGACCTTGTTGGAGTAAGTCAAGAGGTGTCGTAGATAATACTTATGTACACCTGTATGCTGAGCTGTACAACGGTGCCATAATTCACTCGTAATGATTAGGTCTGGATGTTGAAGATCGTGAATAGTAGATTATTACCAGATAAATGAAATTAGTCCTTTTAACAACGAAATACTCTCTCTCTCTCTCTCTCTCTCTCTCTCTCTCTCTCTCTCTCTCTCTCTCTCTCTCTCTCAAGTTAATTAACTAATTCAGAATTATGTTGCTCAAGTTGGTCCGTTGCCCGAGAGAGCAGGACTACTGTGAGTGGCGGGAATAATGTTGTCGAGTTGCAGTCTTAGTTACTCAGTCGTTTAAGATAATTATGTAAATGAGTCCGAGAAAACGGAAGTTGGCCGATGATGATGTATCATAAGTAACGAGAATCGAATAATTATGCATAGAAGTGAATAGGATAAATATATTCATTAATGTTTTATTTATTTTATACAAGATTCTTCCTGCTATCATGTACGTACAAGTATGAAAACCAGTTCTACTCTCCGGTGAAGAATCGACCGTTCTACCAAATGAGATGGAAAGCCAACATTGTTTGCCCCCCAGTGACCCAGAGCTAAGTGTACTAAGTTTGTTAAGGAATTGTAACAAATCATTGGCATTTAACACATTGGCAGTAATTCATAAGTGTCACTCTGTCATGACCTTCACGTCACCAGGCGAGAGTCACAGAACCCCTCACGTTAGGTTGGTCTTGACTCAGCAGAGCGTTGTGCTGAGCTCTTCAGTATATGTCTTGGGTAAATCTTCGACAAGTTATTATTATTGTCTCCTGGAGCATCGTCACTCACCATCATAAAAGGTGCCACGACTAACTGGAAAAATCAGACACTTGACCCAGTCCCAATGGAAAGCTTTGTTACTCTGAGTGCCACCACTAGACAAGAAATAGAGTTCAACATGCTGACGTACTGTACGTAAAGACACCTGGTCGTGGGTTTAACTAAGAGACGGGGCTGGTAAGAGTGGTAGGTGATAAGGCTGTTGAGTGATGACGTTAGTATAATGCTTGGTTAGACTCGTTGGTCACTCCAGATTGAACTACCTTTCAAGTGGCAGCCCATACCTCTAAGGTACACCCACCGTAAATCACGTCAGTCGCCCTGACAGGACAAAAACAACTCAACCTTCTACTGGAGGTAAGGTCGCGTCTCCTCCCTCACCTGCAGAATATCTCGTCGTTGACCTTCAGATGAACATGTTCTTGTTCACCTTCAGGTTAATATTTTTTAACATCTGGATAACATTGAAGATAACTTCTTTCTATTTCTTTAGTAATTTCTTATAATCGGCGTTCATTTAGTCATAAAAGCGGAGGAGTTGTTTAAATGGATACCTTTCCTAATAAGTGCCAGTCCTAATACGACTCACCATGACCAAAAGTAAGCATTAGAATACATTAAAAGAAACTGCAACTCATTAGAACTGCGACCCATAAGAACAACGGAACCTCAAAATTAACACACATTAGGACTTGGACTCACATGACCAGCCACCTAATAACATCAGCCTCTTGCTCACCTAACAATCTTATCAACAGGTGATTTTAACCCTCTATCAACATACATACACACAATATTTATATAAATGTGGGCTAATTACATGTTATCATTATATACCATACCTGGATTAACTAGACTGAGAGCAGAGATTCATCAGTTACTGTCACGTTGCAGATGATATTCATTCACCTCCACTGCCCAATAAACTATACAAGAAACATTTACCTAACTCACCAGCATTCAAGCTACCTGTAGTCCCATACTCTACCTCACACTCTACCAGACGTGTCCTGAGTCTTATATATATATACTCTCGTAGGCTTTAGGTTGGTTAATCCGTAAATAAATCCAACAAATTGTGATAATAGAGATATTTTTCGTAATAAAAAGAAAAGGTGCAGTGTTGACTTTGAACATAAACACATCGTACTCAGGTGGGTAACTCATCGTACTCGAGGGATTACGTCATGGTACTCAAGAGATTAATCCATAGTACTCATAATGTTAACTCCTCATACTCAGAGGAATTAATCATACTCATCACTATTTCCCAATTTTATTTCCTCGGGGTCCAATCTCCAAGAGGTCAAATCATGCATGACCTATTTTCCCTCATTTCCTCCCGCCAATGACCTCGTGTCAGGTCATAGGAGTAGGTCAAAGCTTAATTCTAAGAGGCAGCAGCAGAAGAAGCAACAGCAACTTAAGGGCACCACTCTAAAAGAAAAAAAAATGCCCTCTCCCATAATGTGATGAAATAAGGCTAATGTGATTCTCAGCTCCAGTGGTTGAGAAAATTAAATCATATGCAATTAGCTCTTGTTGGCAGGTGAGGACTATATGATTATGACAGAGAGGGGGAAGATGGGGGAGGAAGGAAAGAGAAGGGGAAAAAGGAGAGAGAGGGAGGAGAAAAGGGGGAGAGAGGAGGGAAAACGAGAGAGATAGATGAGAAAGGGGAGAGACAGGCAGGAGAAAAATGAGAGAGGAGGAAGATGGTAGAGAAAAGTGAATAGACAGGGGGAAAAGGAGTTAGAGAAAGAGGAAATGGAATGAGAGTGAGAGTTAATGGGTAGATAGAAGGAAGATAGGAAAAGGTGAGAGAAAGGTAGAGACACACGAAAAATGTTACTAGTTAAAGAGAGGGAGAAAACAGGATGAATAGGAACGAGAGAGAGAGAGAGAGAGAGTGAAAAGAGGAGAGGAGGGGAAGAAGGAAACCAGTAGAGGAAATATGGGAGGTAGATGAGAGAGAGTGAGGGAGTCAAATACAGGTGAGAGAAGGGGGGGGGGTGAGGGAGGCAGGTGGGTGAAGGATATATACAGTATAAAGAGAGACGGAACTTGAGAGATAATAGTAAGAGGGAAAGAGAATGAGTATTGGAAGAGATGGAAAGTGGTTGGGGAGAAGAACAGGGGTGTAGGTGAGAGAAAAAGAGTTAGGTGTAAGAGGAAGGAGAGGGAGAGTAAATAACGGTGAGAGAGAGAAATATTGTGACAGAGGGAAACGAGTAGGTGAGAGAGAGGAGATAAATGGGAGCAAGGCAAGTAGGTAGAGGAGAGAGAGAGAGAGAGAGAGAGAGAGAGTAAGTAAATGATTAACTGAGAAGTTAAAATTGAAACTATTAACTAGAAATTGGAAGAGAGTAAACAACTTTAACCTTGGTAAATTAAAATAGGCATCAACAGAAAACGGAGACAGTATGAAGGGGAATCTCAACGAAATCTTTCCCTTTCCACTTTATACAACATATCTGCTGCCTTCATTACTCTTTAAATTTTCCCTATGACTGGGCATAAAGGTGTTATTCAAAATGACGTCGAAATTGCCCTGTGACTGTACCTTAACTTGATACGTTCTCTTGTCTTCAATTAAGGTAAACCAGAAGAAATATGCAAATGACACCTACTGCCTTTCATATCTCTCTCTCTCTCTCTCTCTCTCTCTCTCTCTCTCTCTCTCTCTCTCTCTCTCTCTCTCTCTCTCTGTCTCTCTCTCTCTCTCTCTCTCTCTCTCTCTCTCTCACCAAGAATGATGGATCCCTCACCCTCCTTCTTATTCACCTCTCCTCGCTTGCTGTCCGTCTGTTGGTGCAATCGAGGTGGCAAGGTCGATGGGTTTTATGAGAGCCGTCTTGTTATTGACTTCTAGCAGTACCATCGGGAACGTGAGAGTATTCAGTAGAGGACATGTTCTTGATGCTGTTACTGCCTGGGAAGCAAGAGGTCAAAGAAATGTGGATGTCCGGGTGTGCGGGTGTATGTGGGTGTGGGGGTGTGTAAGGAGTGGGCGGATGGAAGGGGGGAAGTATTGTTTGTGTTTGTGATGTGTATCTTATGTGTATATATAAAGAGATACATAAACGAAAACACCCCCTTCTCTTAAGTCTCCAGCAATACACGTATTTACATGGCCTCGAGTGACGTGTGTAAGTGAGAATCAGTGAACGTATACTGAGAATAAAGAAAAAAATTGAGTGAATAATAAGAGGACTAGTGGGAGGGGATAAGATAAGAGTGATAAGCAGTGGTCGTCAACATCCTGCCCCAAGAAGAGTCAATCCAGCAAACCATAACCTTGGCCATTGATCCTGATGCTGATGAAACGTCAGAAATTTATAAACAAACGATTAAAAAAAAATCAACCTCTTGTCACCTTTGGGATCATTAAATTTCCTTCTCACTATATTAGAACTTTTAATATTGTTTCTCAGTTATCGTTCTGGCCCCGACCCTCAGCCTGACTGCCGTGTGACGCTTCTTCTCATTGGTGAAAAGTTATCAACAATCACCTGAAGATTTGCTTCTTAGTTTATTTCAAGTGATGATTAAGCACCCTAAAACTAACCTAACCAAACCTAAGCCGAAGATAACTTGACCTAATCCAAGCCTAGCTAACTTAACGTAACGTAACCTAACCTAACCTAATCATCCAGGTAACGATAGGGTGTTTAATCATCAGGTGAAATAAACATGGAATTATAATATTCAGGTGATGTCAGGAAAGAATAAAGACGCACATAAGAGAGAGAAAAGGTTTTGAATCCATACTCTTTAATATAACCCATTTGTCGACAGTCAGTGGTTATAAAGGAGGTGCACACAACTTAGCAACTCAGTAACTCGCTTGGTAGAGTACTCGCCTTAACAACACGAGATCATGGGTTCATTTCCCGACCAAAGAGGAGGATTGGGTTCTCTTCTTACACACTAGTCCTTGTACGCTATCCCTTATACACAATCCCTCACTACCTCCTTCTTTCACCTGTCCTCTCTCTCTATCTCCCTCTCTCACCTGGCCTCTTTCACTACCTCCCTCTCTCACAACCTCCCTCTCTCACTACCTCCCTCTCCCACCTGGCCTCTCCCAGTACCTTCTTCCATTTTTATTATCTTCCTCCATCACCCACCGCTTCCTGCATCTCCTAACCGTCTACACAGCCCTTGCGCCTCTACATCACCCACCTACACCACTTACTTACACCATCCTCGCACCTCTACACCACCAAGACACTTCTACAACACCCACCTACACCACTTACTTACACCATCCTCGCACCTCTACACCACCAAGACACTTCTACAACACCCACCTACACCACTTACTTACACCATCCTCGCACCTCTACACCACCAAGACACTTCTACATCACCCACCTACACCACTTACTTACACCATCCTCGCACCTCTACACCACCAAGACACTTCTACATCACCCACCTACACCACTTACTTACACCTCCCTCGCGCCTTTACATCACCCACCATCCTGTAATAGAATTAGTTGGACCTCCTCAAGCCTCCTGAGATACTACCACGTGAGGATACACCATATAATGTAGTAGTTTTTAGTGCCATGGTTTAGGTGTGCTCACTGGTGCCATTCTTAATTATTCTGTCCACGCTTACTGCTTGGTTTTGGATCTCGCTTATATCAGTCCCCCCCCCCCCTCTCTCTCTCTCTCTCTCTCTCTCTCTCTCTCTCTCTCTCTCTCTCTCTCTCTCCTTAGTGTCGATTTTGTGAGTGTTTCAGAAGCCTGGACTGACCTCCCTCTAGCATTACCTCTCCTCCAATATGGCCGCACTTTACCTTCGCCTTATTTCCAGTTGGTCTTATCACCCGTCCTATATATCACCCGCCTTCATCATCCACCTCCTATACACCCAACTCTACCATCCACCTCCACCACACCGCCACCACTACATCTCCCACCTACACTCCCCACGCCTCCACGCCCCAATGCTCCCACGCCCTCACGTACTTTACAGCCATGTAGATTAACGTAACTTACTCCTGGCCGCCAACTTTGCTGCGGTCTCTGGTCCTGCGTTCGGCCTAACTTGATATCACTCTAGATTAAGACCGGCAGAAAACTTGTTGTTTATTACTGTGTTGTAGCAGCCATAGCGGTAACTCTCTCTCTCTCTCTCTCTCTCTCTCTCTCTCTCTCTCTCTCTCTCTCTCTCTCTATAAACAACAATGATCTTCTGCTCTCTGTTTTCTTTGTATGTGTGTGTGTGTGTGTGTGTGTGTGTGTGTGTGTGTGTGTGTTGTGTACGTGCATGTTTGTATGAGTGTCCTAACCTAACCTAACCTAACCTAGCCTCACCTCACCTAACTAACAAAAAACTAACAAATAAAATACCTACCTAAGAACCTCCTGGAACTTAGATATTCCCTTCGTTATTTTGATGCTGATATTTTGTCCAGTATTTTCGTTCGCCGAAATTTTTTCCTGTTGGATTTTGTCCGATGGGATATTATGCAGGAGGATTTTGTCCGATAGGATTTTATGCAGGGGTATTTTGTCAGATGGGATTTTATGTAGGGGGATTTTGTCCGATGGGATTTTATGCAGGGGGATTTTGTCCGATGGGATTTTTTCTATTTAGATTTTATCCAAGTTTTTTTTTATCAACTTGGAATATGTTCGATACGATTATGTAAACAGTAACTTTGAAAAAAAAATCACTGGGCTTTTGACCTTCCATAGCGAAGATACGTCACAGCACCATCACTGCCGCCTCGTAATGTATATACTTACACTTACTGGGGGTGGTGGGAGAGAGGGGGAAAGGAAGCAGGAGAAGAGGGAGAGGTGTATGTCCCTTTTCTCCCCTCCCTTCCCACATCCTCTCCCCTTCCCCTCCCCTCACATCCTCTCCCCCTCTCCCATCAACCTCCCTTACCCTCCCCTCCCATCCCCTCTTCTCCCCCCCTCCCCCTTCCCCAGACAATCAATAGTGTTGGGAGAAAGTCGACGTGATAGTAATTCCCCACTATTAACATCGTATACTTTGTTGTTTGTGGCCATACGTCTTTGAGCAATTTCCAACAAATTATGATGGTTTAGTTACACACAACACACACAAAAATAAATTCTTGGAAATAAAAATCTTTGTTATTGATGTAGAAATAAGATTGATATAAATGGAAAAATCATAGTTCAACTCTTATTTTGTTAATGTGTTTATTATTTATGTGTTCACCTTCAGTGGTTCTATGTCATAAACAACTGTATCGAATTTAGTAACATCTATATTTCTTTTCATTCTTTCGTGTTTGTTTCTATTGGCTATTTTCTTGGTTTATTTGGCTATTTTTCTTGACTCTGATAGCTATATTATATTGAGTATTATGCCTATTATCGTGTTGTTTGGCTATCTTAAGGCTTTTGACTGTTTCCTTACGTCTCGAGATTACTTCCTAGGGGGTTCTGGCTACTTTCTTGGGTCTTTTGGCTACTTTGTTAGTATTGGCACGCACACAGGCACACATACAGGTACGCACGTGCACACACACACACACACACACACACACAGGAGAAAGTAGAGGTAAGAAGAGGGAAAGTCGATAAAGGAGAGATGAGGAGAGGGAGATTGAAGAAAGGAAAGGAAATGAGTGGGAAAGTCGAGAAAGGAGAGATGAGGAGAGGGAGAGTGATGAAGGTGATGTGGTCAGAACACTCCATCATGCTGTCAGAAGTCAGTCAGAACCTCAGTGGACTCTTGTCAACTTTATGGTGCGTCTGGCGTCATTGTCCCTCAGTATGTGAATTCCCAGTGAGTCTTACGATTTTTTTTTCTTTCTACCTGTTGACAATAATATACCTGCTCTCTCAAGGTGTGGCTAAAAGATGGGATTTTAAATGGCGCCGAAAATGCACTGGGATTGCATTATAACCGGATGCGTTATCTGGTATCTATGTAAGACGGGAGGGGGTATATAACGAAAGAATATCCGATAATCAGACAGACAGATAGATATAAAATGAAGAGGTGGAGGAAGTGATATTCATTAGGATGTGGATATATATATTTCATAGCATATTATACACGATAATCCAGCACGCCATCCATCTCTGAGTACACTGCACTTCCTCTTCACCTTACTGCTGTTACTCGAGTGTTCGTACAGCAGCTTTCTGGTGAGTCGTTGTTTTTTTTATTCTTTTAGTGGTCTTTGTGTGCGCGGTGTGAAGGTGTAGGTTACGTGGTCACATACAGTATGTACCTCGCGTTGACCAGTGAACTTGGTAACATGTTTTGTCTGTGTGATAGAACTCGCTCATCTGAGACCCACGATAAGTAGTTGGATGAATTGGTGTTCAATCTGAACGCTATCAAATGGACCAGTTCTTTTAGTGACCTAGGGAAGTACTGTTGCCTTGTCTGCATACTCGTATACCGGGACTCCCGAGTAGTGGGGAGTGAGCTGTTCACCTAGCATGTGGCGATGTAGGAACAACCCGGAGCTCGACCACCTTCTTGCTAACACAGGAAATCAACTTTCAATACAGTTTTTTTTGGTAGAATTACTTTTACTTTAAACTTTGTTGCTCTACAGAGAGAGAGAGAGAGAGAGAGAGAGAGAGAGAGAGAGAGAGAGAGAGAGAGAGAGCGCAAATAATCAAGCTTTTTTTGTGAGATGGTCGCTGTCAACGATCAGTTCCTTGGTTAAAATATGTCCACTTCCCCATCGTTTGCGCTCAGTGCATCACAATAAGATATAAATAAACACCAAATTGTATACCCTTACCAAATTTTATCTTCAGATTGAAAGAGACTGCCTTATAAGATTGTATACGAGGATAAATATAATTTGTAAATGATTGGAGACATGATGATGATGCAGGTGTTTCTCTTATTCACTTTGATTCAATTTATAAAGTATTCACAACCACCTGAGGTCTTTATGCACATTCCAGGATGCGGAGGAAATATTTTTTGTACACTTTTCAGGGTTAATTGTGTCTATTGGCATGACTTAGGGGGGTGGCAGGAAGGAGGTAGGGTCGGGGTGCCAGCTATGGTGTGACGGCCTTAACACCACACGGAGTGATCTGCCTCAAGAGAAATCATTCATACAGGATTCTCCTGGGAAATTAAATATCACAGTTTTATATAAGTAGTCTGGATAAAAGAGCCAGTTAAGGTGTGCCGGATTATGAAGGGATTCTCGCCTCTGTGTGCTATGAACGTAGTGGTCAGTCGTCCTCTGGGCACTGGTGGACACCGGGAGGGAGGGAGAGGCTTAGTTTGACACCGGTGCTTGTGGTGGTAGAGCGGAGAGATTTGGCTGTGGGTTAGAAGAAAGAGACTAGCTCTATAATCATAAAGTTCTCTCTCAGTTTTCTAGTAAGGTTTGTTTAAGTCCAATACGCGCGTCTCCTTTCTTCCTCCATCTAGTGCTGTTAATCGTCATGGCTAAATGACGTATATACACACACAGTCTTGTCTCTGCATCATCCACGACTGTGACCCCTTCCCCTCATATCTCTGATCTATCATCCACCAAGTTACATAACAGCAAGAAAAAAGTATTCGCTATACAATTCAGCGTTAGGATTTTCCCAATAGTTCCAATACCACATACAGACACGGGAAATACCACGGGACTTTCCTCTTGTTCTGCCAGAGGAACAAGTCTTAACTTCACTTTTCCGGCAGAAGTTGAATGTATCGCCGTCGTCTACGACCCTCAGGACATCTCCCTGGCTCATGGGGGGTAAGGGGGGTGGAGGCTACAGAGTGTGGAGGGAGTCCCAAGGATTATGGAGGGAAGAGTTTGGAAGGGAGTGTTGACCCTAAGTGTTGTGAAGGTGAGGATGGTTGGAGGGGGTGTTACGGGTTATGGAGGGGAATGTTTAGAAGGGGTGGAATTAAGAAGAGGAAAACAAGAAGCAGGACTCAGGTAAAGTGGTGGCGTGTGGTACAGATAAGGACAATTGGGTATGTGGGGGAGAATGGCAGTAGAGGGTACGAGCCAGTGAGATGTGGGGAAGCAAGAGTGTTATTGTTGGTCTGCAGGAATTGAATCAAGGGATACGACTCGTAGGGGGGGGGGGGTGGAAGCGATGTGTGGAGGGGTGTAGGTGTAAGTGGGGGGTGGAAGTGGAAGGGGTAATGTAAATGGTGGTGAGATGAAGGGTGGAGGTACTGCATGGAGGGGTATAAGTGGAAATGTGGGGCTGGAAATATGTGGATGAAATACTGTGTGGGGGGACTTGGGATGGAAGTATGGGGGTAAGATGAGTAGTGTAGGGTAGAGCTTGCTGGTGTGTACTTGTGAAGTGGTTGTCACGGATGGTCTCATAAATCATGTATCGAAACAATATTATAACAGGAACCACCTCGATGATTTATTCTCAATATAAAATTAAAACAGTTTATTTAAGCCTGATATTTACGAGATATATTTTGTACATCAGTAATAATATTGACATGGTTAAACACCTTAAGAGTTGTGGCTCTGTTAAAGAAGAAACTGGTAAACACACTGAAGTTATTCTAATCAGATGCAAGAAAAATTATGTTAGCTTGACGGAAGACGTTTGTTTATTTTTCAGGGAAGCTCAAAAACACGTAATTCCACTCAGAATATAAAGATGAGGCCACAAGCTCTGTCTACCCGGCTAAGTCTTGTGTGAAGTGCGGCATTCTGTCACAATGCTCATTTTACAATTCATCCTTTTGAGAGACACCTGGAGCATCTCACCTGGTGTTCTTCATCCAACATCTCTCTCTCTCTCTCTCTCTCTCTCTCTCTCTCTCTCTCGCCACCACCACACCGGCTTGGTAGTGGGAGGTAAACCGCTTGTCAATATAGATCAGCCTCAAGATTTCCAGATGACAAAGCGCCACTCTTGTCTGAAAGGACGCCTTTCCCACACACAGCAGGAGACGGCTGCTACAGCGTTCGCGTACCGACTTTACCAGCTTCCATCAGCGGCTTTCCACGAACGGAAACAATACACGAAAGGATAAGACACCTCTCTTATTTCTCTCTCTCTCTCTCTCTCTCTCTCTCTCTCTCTCTCTCTCTTTTAGCATCGAGATGTGTTTCATGGTGAGGAAGGATCGAGCATGCTTGAGCGGTTCCTGTCCGCGCCGCGACTTTGCAAATTCCATCACCAGCTCCTCACCGCTAACTTAACCGACGACAAGGGAAGAACACAGGGAAATTTTTCTCTTGTTTTACATGAGGCGGCCGGCATTTTGTACCACCTCTCGGGGAACTGAAGATATATTTTTTTTTTTTACAATTTGGTTTCATAAGAGAGAGAGATAGAGAGAAAGAAAGAGAAGAAAAAGACAGACAGGTGGATGGACAGTCAATGAAATAGACACCTACGTGGATAGTGTGAGAGAGAAAACGAGTCTTGAGTATAAACACAGGAAAGACAAAGAAAGAGAGAAAGAGAGAATGAAAGAAAGAGAAAAAGTGTCAGACAGATGAATAGACAGTTATAATAATAGACAGCTAAATAGACCCCCTGTAGAGTGCCACGTTACGACATTTATGCCCTGGACACACAGGTTGCTTGCTTCCGTCACTCAGGCATCTCTCGTAATCCACCCGCCGCTGCCTGCCTCTTGGCCCTCACCTCTCACGCGTACACTGTGCTAAAGCGACCTGAAGGAGAGAACAAATCCAGGGAAGAGAGAGACAAAGAGAAAGAGATAAAGAGAGATTGATAGAGAAAAGGAAAGACAAAAGATAGAAAAGAGGAATGAAATAAAAAAGAAAGGGAAAGAAAAGAAATTGAAAGGGGAAAGATGGAAAAAAGAAAGACAGAAAGGAGTGAGGAAAAGATGGAGAAAATGGAATAAGAGAAAGGGAGAGGAAAGAGGAAGAGAAAGAGAAATAAATAGGGAAGAAATAGAAAGAGCTAAGGAATGAAATATGTACTGCACACAGAATACCCTATTTCCGCTACTGAAAGATGTGAGGCATGAACGGACTCCTAGAAGTTCAGATACATATAGTAGAATTTGTCACATTAATTGGATGATGTGAGACACTATCTATCTACCTTGTTCAGTTAAAGGCTCATATCAGGGGCTCATATAGTTGTTTGGAAGTGTATTGTAATTTCTGAACTTCTCTCTCTCTCTCTCTCTCTCTCTCTCTCTCTCTCTCTCTCTCTCTCTCTCTCTCTCTCTCTCTCTCTCTCTCTCTCTCGGTATAGACAGAGGAGAATTATATGCCGCTGGGGGAAGCTCCATTAGCGAGAGGTGGGAAGCGATGAAAGATCAGAGGAAGGGATGGTGTTGGCGTGTGCTGGGTTGGCTCACACAGAAGGCCGACGAGGTGGAAAACTTGGGTATCCTTCCACCGCATTTTGAATCTTTTTTTCTTTTTCTTTTTTCTGAAGTCCTGATGCCGTCAATGCCGTTCCAGTCCTGACATAATATATAGACGATGAGAAAAACAGTGACCTAACCTAACCTAACCTCAACTAATTTAACCTAATCTAGCGAAATATGACCGAACCAAACCTAACCTAACCAATTGTGACAAAAGATGACATGAACAAAAATAAATAAAAAATTCACCAGACGTAATGTAACCTAAACTAACTTAACGCAACCTAACCGAATGAAAGTAAACGGGGGGGGGGGGATAAACGAGATGGGAGAGTGAACGGGAATAGGGAAGAGGTATGAGAACGTAAGGAAGAGGAGGGAGAGAGGGAGAAGTAAAAAGTGACTCCATTATGAGAGTTGCTTCAATACACAGCGTCCGTAACACATAAGTTCAAAGCGTGTGTATTCTCCTCACTATTCAACAAAAAGTCCTCATATCTGGACATCACACCTGTACGACTTCATACCTGGACGACTTCATACCTGTACGATTTTATACCTGGGCGACTTCTTACCTGTACGACTTTGTACCTGGTTTACCTCATACCTGGACGATTTCATACCTGGACGACCTCACACCTGTACAACTTCATACCTGTACGATTTCATACCTGGACGACTGCCTACCTGGACGACCTCACACCTGTACGACTTCATACCTGTACGATTTCATACCTGGACGACTTCTTACCTGTACGACTTTGTACCTGGTTTACCTCATACCTGGACGATCTCACACCTGTACGACTTCATACCTGTACGATTCCATACCTGGTCACCCCATACCTGTACGACTTCATACCTGGACGACTTCATACCTGGACGACTTCATACCTGGACGACTTCATACCTGTACGATTTCATACCTGGATGACCTCATACCTGTACGACTTCATACCTTAACGACTTCATACCTGAATGACACTCACACCTGAACGATCTCATACTTTTACGAAATCATACTTGGACGACCTCATACCTGGATAACCTAATACCTGGATGACGTCATACCTGCCTCATACCTGCCTTAACAATCAGATAATCGTAAGTGTACCACAAGGAGAAGTGTCAATCACGTGTATCTTTAAGGAGTGTTTGTTTCACTATGGTAAGTCATCTACATTGTTCACCTTATCAACATTACACTTGGGTCATGGGCTGTAAGTAGTAATGGAATAAGACTTTGTTTGTTTGATG
Source organism: Homarus gammarus (assembly GCA_958450375.1). NCBI lineage: Eukaryota > Metazoa > Arthropoda > Malacostraca > Decapoda > Nephropidae > Homarus > Homarus gammarus. The sequence continues at coordinate 4,723,764 of CAUDMG010003243.1, read as the reverse complement.
TTGGGTTTAGTGTGTGTCGTTGATGATTTTCCTTGAGTCAAATTGGACGTATACATATATAAACACATATACATATCATCCCTTGAGTACACACACATACACACACACACACACACACACACCGAGCGGCCTAACCATCCCGTAACTCGTTCCTCCTCTCCTCCTCTTCTCACTGTCCCCAACCCTCAACAAAGAACAATAAAACAACACCAACTCCTCAACTCAGAACGTCAGCAGCTCCCCAGAGTCGCGCCTGTCGAGGGTGGAGGAAGGAAAGGGGATGGTGGCTGAAGTGATTCTTGTCTTAGAGGAGAGGACAACGTTCTCTCCCTGCCTTTTCTCCTATAGGCTTTTGGGGTGAGACAAAAGTATGTGTGCGTGTGTGGACCTCACTCTTTAAACTCAACGAGTCAGCAGCGTCCCTGGAATCGCCTGTCAGAGTCGCCGCAGCAAAAGTGACCCAACCCTGATCATGGGGAAGATTATACTCTCTCTCTCTCTCTCTCTCTCTCTCTCTCTCTCTCTCTCTCTCTCTCTCTCTCTCTCTCTCTCTCTCTCTCTTTTCTGAAGGATTCGTGCCGCGTGGGGGGGGGGGGGGGGGAGGGTTCAGACGTGCATTTTGGGCTCCTCCACAAGTACCACACTCTTCAAATCAGGCTGCCAGCAAGTCCCCCTCTCCCTTCTCCAGAATCGGTTGACGGAGATGCTGTAGGAGAAGTGGTTCAGCTTTACTGATGGTAGGGAAACACACACACACACACACACACTCTCTCTCTCTCTCTCTCTCTCTCTCTCTCTCTCTCTCTCTCTCTCTCTCTCTCTCTCTCTCTCCTGCAGGAGCCGTGGTGCGTGGAGGGGCCCAAACTTGCGTCTCCGCGGACTGATTTATTTGCTAAGTTCCCAGCCAGTTGGATCGGGAAATTGAATTGCATCTAATACACTGAATGGTGCGACCAAGTTCAGTTTGGGGAGGAGAGGGAAACTAGGGGGAGGGGGAAGGGGGGGTATCGGTGTTAATATTTGTCCTTCGTGAGCATTTGTTATAATTTTCCTCGTCTGAGTAGAGATGTTTATATTATTTCCCGATGAAAGGTAAATAAAAGCTTTAAAGAAGAATTTACTGTAAGAGTTTTTTTTTTTTTCATTACCGTATAAATGGGAAATTATCTATCGTAAGAGAATGCATTGTATATCAGGGAGCAATATCCACGTCTGTATAAGTTACTTAGTTGGAAAAAAAAGTTGAAACATTCACTTTATTTCCCTCTATAGACAGGAAAGCATGACAGCTTTTTTTTTACAGTAATGGGTAATGTATCGGTGTATACATACATACATACATACATACATACTGTACATATACCTATAATAAAGACAGGAAGAGAGAGAGAGAGAGAGAGAGAGAGAGAGAGAGAGCAAGGTATTTCCTTAACACTGAACCTTAACACATCTCAAGTCAACAGTGAAGTGAGAGACTCTGAAGGGTCAGGGTGTGTCGTAGAGTTAAGGAACCATCTTGATAATACCTCACTACGTATCTGTCCCCTGTCAAGAAAACCCTCATAAATTTACATCTTATATTTACTATGGCCATTGACAAGAATCTATTATGATGAATTATACAACAAACAAGCACAGTAATAGGAAATAGATAAAATAGGAGAAAAATAGGAAAAATAATCCTTCAAGCATCCAATAGTGTTTACCCGACTAAAAGAATGAGTAAATCCTAAAAGCATGACTCAAAATATTTTGTATGTAAACAAATATGGCTGCCACGGTTCCGGGATTCCTGGGATATATGTGCTGATGTTTATATCTTTTTTTTTTCTTTCCCCGCTGACAAAAGAATTTAGATGGAGGAGTTCTCTTGTGCGTGCTGGGCCTCTGTTCCTTCCATCCTTCCTTCCTGGAGGGAGGGAGGGAAGGAGCGAGGGAGGGAGTGACGTGGGTATATATTGTTGAATGTCTTTTTTGGCAGACATAGAGAAAGAGAGGGAAGAGAGGAGAGGGAGGGTGAGAGAGCGGAAGGGGGCGACGTGGTTATATATTTTTTTATATCATTTTGGGCAGATAGAGAGAGAAAGGGAGGGAGGGAGAGAGAGTGACGTGGGTAAATATTATTGAATGTCCTTTTTGGTAGAGATAGAAGGAGGGAGGGACAAAGGTTGGCCATATTATACTGTATATTGTTGTATAATCTCTCTTAAAGATAGAGAGAGAGAGAGAGAAGAAATAGAAAGGAAACAAGAAGAGAAGATAAATTTGTCTCTTGGTATTCATAACTCACAAGAGAGAACGACAAAGATAACGTATCACTCTTAAGATCACAGATGAATAATGGAATAGACCAAGATCACACGGAAGAAACTACGGTCTCTAGTGGTGAAAGTTAAAGTCCAGACGAAGGAAAATAAAGAGTTGACGCTGTAACAAGTAAGTAAGTACAAGTAAATTTAGAGTAAGGTAAGAGATCAGAGTTAGCACAGGTAACATTAGAGTAAGGAAAGGGAAGTTAGGTAAGGACAGAGTAAACAAAGGTAAATTTAGAGTAGGGTAAGGTATGAAAGGGTAAGAAAAGGTAAATTTAGAGGAGGTCAAAGTAAATCCAGAGTAAAATAGCCACATAAAAAAGAATTATATAGGAATAATGGAAGAAACTTGTAACTAAAGGAGAGAGAGAGAGACGTAAATAAACTAGACAGACCAGAGAAAGGAAGAAGGTCGTGGTCCAGACAACAAAGGTGGAATCAACACAGTCCAAGATTAGTTTTAACACAAAGAAGAGAGAGAGAGAGAGACAGACAGACAGACAGACAGACAGAGACAGAGACAGAGAGAGAGAGAGAGAAAGAGAGAGAGAATGCCATCGACAGAGAAGGAATGATAGAGAAAGAGTTCCATTGAAAGAGAGAGAGAGAGAGAATGGTGCGTCGTGGAACATCATTATTAACATGAAATAAATGAGAGAGAGAGAGAGAGAGAGAGAGAGAGAGAGAGAGAGAGAGAGAGAGCAGTCACTGCTACGATAAATAAAAACACTGACAATCTAAACAGAGAAGTACTTAGTATATTCACTATAAAGTCTAGATAAACAATAAGGTGAAAAACAAATAACAAAAGACAATCACAAAGGAAATGTACTTGAATAAATGAGTCAAGCTGAGAAGGTGAAGGCTGAAATATAGACGAATGAAACTAATGATGAAAAACGAGGAAAAACAAAAGAACTATTTTTTTGTTGATAAGCGTCTGAACCCTCCTCCCCTTGAAAAAAATAAACATTGTACTATATTAAAATGTATTGATCATTATTCCCTGTAAGATGTACTTGTATAATGACAACAACCATAGAAGTGATATATAAACGATTAGGAGTCATTTTAACACTATTATTGAACCATTTGTTTCTCATTTTCTTTGGGTTTCGGTATCCGCTTATGTATGCGTAAACTAACCTAACCTAACCTTATCCCCAGGTAGTGTTAATGGTGTTTAATCAGCAAGTGAAATAAAATGGAGGCTTAATATTCAGGTGATACAAATGTTTCGACACTGTACATACGATATTACAGTAATTTTATTCGTAGGGTAACTTATTTGGCTTATTGCAGACCCAACTTTGTAGTTTGTAATACTCTGTCATGACTATAAGACTTATTGTTAAAAATACCTTTGATAATTAAGTACGTTAGTCTTGTGAACAATGTGAGGGGGGAGATGAGTAGTTCGGTGGTATTAAGATAAGAAATGAATCACGTGTTTGTTCTTCTGCGTTGTGGTATTCCTTCGTCAGTGTGGTCCTGGGGGTGGTTGGGTGCGTGTGAGGAATCATTCGCTATTATATATTTGGATGATCTCTTTGATAGGAAGTCAATTTACTTAGAGAGTTAAATTCTCACTTATATTACTCTTATGTTACTTTTTGGCATTAATAACCCTTGGAAGTAAAGAATTTCCAATAAAAAAAATCTGTAGTCAATGATAAGAAAGGCCGCCATCAAAAACTTGGCCATCAGTGAACGAAGACAAAGTTAGGTGATCCCGCCCCCCCCCCCCCCAAAATGAAATACTTTTTTGTCGTAATCACATAGCCAATATCGGAGTCATTTTGAAGGCAATTTGTAGAGTTCTCTTAAGGGAAGTTGGTGAAGGAGCCTCTTGACTTGCCAACTTTACGCAGACTCTTGGCAGACCAAATTTGCTGAGGTCCCTTCAAGTCGCTGTTTTTGTTGGTTGTCCTTCAGGGTGAGGTCTGGCTAGGGTCTCGTCTGTGCGTGTTGGCCCCTGAAATTTTCTTCCGCTAGGTGTTTTGTGGGGCACCTCTTTGTGTGTGTGTGTGTGTGTGTGTGTGTTTTTCTTCCCCGTTTCTGTTTGTTTTGAGGCGTCTTGGAAGAGTTGTGTGGCCTCCGTCTCTCGGTGTCTGTACAGTATTTAGTTTCCGTCCGTGCTGGTGAGCTTCCCAGGATCAGGTACAAGAATACCTCGATATACTTATATGGTCGCTATACTGAGTACCAAGTGTGAGCGTCGTGGTCATTAATGATAACTTTGTCAGCTACAATGTGTGGAGGAAGTCATTCATAATGTGTTGGTGAGGATGTGAGGATAATGACTCCCTCCGTGACCTCACAAGGCACAGGATACACTGATAACGCTCACAAGACACAGTGGAGAGAATAAATATTATTCTCGGTAGACCAGCATTTTTTTTTCCATCCTGTCAGATTATGTAAATTTTCATGGTGCTGTTTGTCACCTTTTTTGGATCGCCAATATGTTAACTTTTATGTTAAAAACTTGTTGCGTTTCTGTTTCTACTTTGGCATGTAATTTATTTATATTTATCATTTTTTTGTCTCCTTTATTTGTTCATCATTATTTATTCTTTTAGATAATATTAATAATAATTAGACGTAACATGCATGAGAGTTAACTTGAAGTCCAACACGCAATAACCCTCGTACACTCTCAATCCTCCTCATTAGATAAGTATCAAGTCTGTCAAAATCGGTCAAATTGGTGTTGACGGAACTCCTTGAGAGAAGAATTAGCCATTAAATCACCAGTTTTAATGAGATCTGCTCTACTGTCAAACATTTCAGTGCTCTTGGGAAGGGAAGGGTGAGTGGGGGGGGGAGGGAAGGCAAGGGTGAGTGGGGGGGGGAGGGAAGGGAGGGGGGAGGGTGAGTGGGGGGGAGGGAAGGGAAGGGTGGTGAGAGAGAGGGGTTAACCTTTCTTTCTGCTGAGTTTCAAGAAGATTTGTGAACTCATTCAAGATTCATTGCCTTCACACAAAGAATAGACCAGAGACGCAATGGATAAGGTCACGCCTCGTTTCCTATAGTGTCCAGTGAATTCCTTCGAGGGAAATCTTAAGAACAAAGACAGAAAATTAAAAACAAAAAACAACTACAACAGCAACAACAACAACAAAAAAGCAAGAACATTAATAGGAAAAAACGAGAGAAAGAATAATGAAATAAGAGAAAGAACAAGAAAAGAAGAAGAAGAATGTAAACTTTCATCTTCACTAAGTAAATGTAATTCGTTCTCCCAGGTTCCTACGATGTTTGGGGCCACTTAGCGAGTCTCTCACCCTAACGACGGCCATGTATGTCTTCATGTCGTCCAGTGCTCTCCAGGGCGGGAGGAAGGGAAAAACAGAGGGAGGGAAGGAATGAGGCAGATAGAGAGGGAATGAGTGAGAGAGTGAGGCAGGCAGAGAAAGGGGGAGGGTGGAGAAAGGATGATAGGAAGGACGAGAAAGAGGAAGGACAAGTGAGAAAGAGAGAGAGAGAGAGAGAGAGAGAGAGAGAGAGAGAGAGAGAGAGAGATGCTAAGGGTCAAGGATACTAAGGTGTAATGAAAAAGGTTGTCAAGCGTTTCTTTTTTATAAGAATATTTTCATGCTGGAGGAATGCTGAGGTCGAGGCATCACAAGACTCTGAGATAAGAGATGAAAGTCTAATGAATTTTTTTTTTTTTTTTTTGGCTTTAAATTTCCCAAGGATAAGAAAAGTAGTTGTTGCTGTTGTGTTTATTTATTTATTTCTGTCCTTCGGTAACTAAGATTTTAAAAGCAAGTTAGTTCATACATTAAATTATGCTGGGGGGAGGGAGATTATGTATATACCTCTGTTCTTAGGCTAGGGTATATATATATATATATATATATAATATATATATATATATATATATATATATATATATATATATATATAATATGCTGATAACCACAAGGAAAGAAGAAAACACGAAGCTCCCAAGCGCTTTCATGTAATTCACATCTTCAGGGGTGAGTACAGACTGTACTCACCCCTGAGGATGTGAATTACATGAAAGCGCTTGGGAACTTCGTGTTTCTTCTTTCCTTGTGGTTATCAGCATATACCTGGATCACGCGCAACTACAGTGATTTTCTTGCATATATATATATATATATATATATATATATATATATATATATATATATATATATATATATATATATATATATATATATATAGCCCATATATATATCTTGATAAAATCACACGGGAAAATGGAAACAACGGAGTACCTTAGCTTTCGTCTTTATTCAAGACATCTTCAGAGGCAACTGAAATATATATATATATATATATACACTAAGTCAATATATACATTAAAAGAATAATACTAAAGATTAAGAGTGATACGTCTTCCTGTTGTTAGTAGATACACTCGCTATTAACATTCTCATTCTCCAGGCGATAGATTTATGACGGTGACTCAAGTAATAAAAAGATTCTTGCAAATACTTCTTAATCATCACCAAATTAACCATCTTGAGCAGGTATGACAGGAATGCAAGAAGGTCAATAAACCAAATATAGCTAGATATCAGAAAACGAGACTAAATGAACTTAATTTATCCGAGTCAAACTTAACCTATGTCAGCTAAACCTTCTCAAACTAATGTCTTAATCCTAGCCTAACCTAACCTAACCTAATCACATTTATGATACTGTTGCATGATATCAATAACATTATTTTAGTTTATCTTTGACCCACACACATACGAAGCCTAATTTTATTTGTCACACAGTCTCATGAACCAAAATCCCTTTATCTGAGACTCCGAGCTGCTTGACCCGAGTCTCCGAACTGCTCGTCAAACCACAGATGGAGTTGCTGCATCTCATTTGGGTTTCGATACAGTTTCGAATGGGTGTGTCAAGGAACTTTTGGGTGTTCAATCTCACTGAGGACAGGTTGTGTTAGGTCTATGTTATCTATCCGTGTGTTTGTTTCTCACCTGCCTGTCTGATTCTCTCTCACCTGCCTCTCTGTTTCTCTCTCACCTGCCTGTCTGTTTTCTCTCACCTGCCTGTCGGTTTTCTCTCACCTGCCTGCCTGTTTCTTTCTCACCTGGCTCTCTGTTTCCCTCTCACTTACTTGTCTAGTTATCTCTCACCTGTCCTTCATTTTCTACCACCTGTCCCTCATTTTCTCACCTGTTCATCATTTACTCTCACCTGCCCGTCTGAATCCCTTATATGACGTGGATATGAGGATGGCTGGCATTATAAAAGGGTTAAATCCCCTATGTAATGGGTGTAATGGGATTAATCAGCTCCCGCCGAGGTCGTGTGGGTACTCAGTGGAAGGTACGACTACCTTATCACAGAGTTCAACTTCTGGGGTCGTCTTGGGGATAAAAATAGATTGTAGTGTTAGAGGAAGGTGATATATCATGGTCCTCAAAGGGTTAAATTATTATCTTCAAAGGTTTAAAGGATTAATTCATCGTTCTCACAACACAGAAGCTTCACAACACAGCAGCTTCACATCACAGCAGCTTCACATCACAGCAGCTTCACAACACAGCAGCTTCACAACACAGCAGCTTCACTACACAGCAGCTTCACAACACAGCAGCTTCACATCACAGCAGCTTCACAACACAGCAGCTTCACTACACAGCAGCTTCACAACACAGCAGTTTCACTACACAGCAGCCTCACAACACAGCAGCCTTACAACACAGCAACCTCACAACACAGCACCAAAAATAAATAATAATTATAATAATTACGACTAAAAAAAAAAACGAGAATTCTAATTAATCAGAATTTTAATGACTCGTTAAAGATGATGGATAAAATTCACACAGTCTTCAAACCTGCGCTTTCCCTCCCGACTCATTTGATCTCCGGTGTTTGCCTCCACCTGTCCTAACCAGGTGTTAACTCTGCTAATGAGCGACGGTGATTAAATCCAAGAATGACGTCAACTCACCCACTCACTTTCTTTATAAAAAAAAAAAAAATTAAGTTTCCGAAAAAAAATAATTCCTGTTTTTTGTTCAGGTATTGAAGTATCAGACTAATTCCAAGGCTTTTTTTTTCTTCTCTTTTTTAGCTTTTTTGTAAAGTTGTAAATTTTTTAATATTTTGTGGTTTTGGGGGATAGATTTTTTTTTTTTAATGGGATAACTTACGATGGAACCAAGATGGATAAGAGTTGAGGTTAACAAGGACACACGACCTACTGTCAACAGAAACACGACCTGGAATCAACAGAAACATGACCTACAATCAACAGAAACACAACCTACAATCAACAGAAACACCACCTACAATCAACAGAAACACGACCTGGAATCAACAGAAACATGACCTACAATCAACAGAAACACGACCTAAAATCAACAGAAACATGACCTACAATCAACAGAAACACAACCTACAATCAACAGAAACACGACCTGGAATCAACAGAAACATGACCCACAATCAACAGAAACACGACCTGGAATCAATAGAAAATTTTATATAAATATGAAATAACTGAAAATATGCTCATCCTTCCCTACATTTATCTCTATTTACATTTAATCCTCTTCACCATCAGCCCAGAAACTACAATAAGCAATCAACCACTTTTCAATTGCAAATCACTCTCATTGCATAAGAACTCCATCACATGTTGCATAACCCTCGCTCTCATCCTCCAACAAACTTGATCTTCACTTTCACTCCGTTACAGGCAAAGTCTCACTACTTTCACCTTGTCTCACGCATCGGAACAAGACTCTAGTTCCTCTACCTGCCAGTATCTGCCACGGTAACCCTTTGAATGTTAAGTCATCGTCTTTAAAAGGGTTAAATCATCGTCCACAAAGGGTTAAATTAATCCACAAAAGGTTAACCAAATTGTCCTCAAAGGGTTAAACTAACGACGATAAACCAGATTCTAAAATATTGGAAAGTTACAAATATCCAATCGACGTGTCTGAACCGAACAGAACATATCTAACTGTCTCACTTAAGTAAGGACATTAAGACAGGGAAACATAATACCTCTGCAACTGTACTGAAAGCAACGTCAGAAAACGAAAAAAAAAAAGATGTTCTCTCCTTTCACATCTAGTTAAGAGTAAACAAAAATTAATACTTACTGATCTTTGAGAATGTGAACTGGATCGTTTGTCTCTCACTCACCACACAGCCATATAAGGCCACAGTGTTTGTCGTTGCGCGGGAAGAGGAACTGTATCTGAGACAGGGTCGAATATTTATACAATATAATGTGAGGATACATTAGGAAGATAATACAAAGTGTACGATGTATTGAAAGGTAACCATGGAACAAAATTCAATCTATCATCATAATCATGTCTTTAATAATCCTCATATATTTTGCAGCATTTAATTTCCTTCAGCTATCCTACCCGCTCTCTTCCCCTGTCCCTCCTACCCTCAATTTTACACGTTAATATCTTTCTCATTATCTCCACATTCCTAATTATACGACCACAATATTTATCTCGTTGCTCACTAATATTAAGACATTTTCATATTTTCCTATCAGTAAAATTTACCTCTAGCATAACATACCCAGTTCATTTAGATATTGTTTTAAAGCATTTTCAGTACACCTTAAATAAAGCAACCGAACCCTTAATAATTCAGACGAATGTATATGAACAACTCTGAACAACCTGTTGATCACATAAAAAGTAATTGCTACTGTGGAAGGCCTGAAGGAAACGTATTATGAAAAATTATCACGAATACAAAAGTTGAGGGTTATAAAGGTTTAATAATTAGAAATAATCAAAATTAGATATTATTACAGGTAAAAATACTATGAAATTATTATGTAAGCAATGAATGACGTCACTTGACTCAGAAACAGTCGATGGGCAGCTGTGTTGGTCGACTGTGGTTCATTTTCGTCTCGCGGTGTGTTGAGCGTGTAATGACTCCAAGAAGCAGCGCTAGCGGTCAGTGTGTCAGTGTCCCTGTCAGTGAACGAATGGCCGTGCGTGACCGGCAGCTCGCGGGTCGTCGAATACAAAGGCGTAGTGGGCGAATATTAGTGAAAGAGACTTCAATGTGTTCCGAGTCGTGTGTTGAAGTGTGTGTGGATGGCTGCTCCCATACACCTACTGCCAGACGCAACTGTAGGACCCAGTGTTATCTCACCAGTACATTGACGAAGATTGGAACGATGTAGGGAGCTGAACACGATCCCAGCACGAGTCAGACGGTAAGGGAAAGAGACATAATTAGTAAAGAACATATCATGAATTAGTTTTTTTAACTTTACAGTAGATAAACTTGCATTTAAATCGAGAAAATGAAGTGTCGTTTCGTTCCTAGTTTTTCCCGTAAACAATAACAGATGCTTAGTGCGCGTGACCAAAAATGACGAAATTTCTACCATACGAAGTTTTGTCTGTCTGTTATTTGCCCACACGAACCTATAATAGTAATCTACAATAATAATAAATATAATGGTAATACACTTCCATCCTAGATAAGGTTAGGTTTTATTGGTTCTTCGTGCATATCGTCAACTAATACAAATCCCACCTACCTACTATGAACGTTAAGTATCATATTCATTATTCTGAGTTATTATTATTATAACCTTATTAAATCAGAGAACTAGGTATATAAGCAATGTTATATGGTGATTTAATTTCCAGTTATGTACCGTGGAGGAATTTGTTTATGCACCTTCATATACTGCACATGCAAATAAGTTTGTGAATATACATTTTCCGTAATATTATTCAGAATTCCATATGTTTGTTTTATTCTACTTGAAATATTAGAAGGTTTGTACTAGTACAGATGTGACTTATGATAGTTTGGTTGTGAAACATTTTTCCTCGACGTTGTGTTGTAGGGAGGGAGGGAGGAACTGATTGGGTCATCCCGCCATACTCACCAACTATTGACGTGTCTCAGAACTTACCACGACAGCCGCCAGACTCTGAAATTGATCTGAAACCACACATATGACAGATGTATTTTTCAAAGTAATTTTCTGTTATATTTTGTTGTATTTGTTCTCCCTCCCGTAAATGTGTTTTGTACATTATGTCTACCATTACTTGACAAATGACAACAGAGAATGTTTTTGTTGCGGGTGTCTAAAGTTTCGAAACAATGCTGAAGCGGTGTTACTCGTGAGCGACTCTGCTAATTCTGCCCAAATAAGGACTAACAAAGTTTATGTTTTTGCTCTTGGGAACTGAACAGTGCAGTGAGGTACTGTTGAACATGTTCATTCTGTTACAAACAGTATCTTCCACCAGTCTAAGACAATGTGCTTAAGGCGAGTCTCAGCACGGATCTTGTTAAAACACAGAAAATTAGTATATTTGCACACTGCTAATGGGAGAAAAAGGTGCGGCGGCCGAGTGGATACAGCGTCTCGCCTCCAGTTCTAAGGGTCGCTGGTTCGGAAACTGACGGTGGCCGAGTGAAGAGACAGACACACTGTCTCCTTGTGGACTTAAAAGAAAAAAAAGACTTTGTAATCAAGTGTGCATTATGTACAATTTTACATTGCTCCTATTGACCTAACTTTCACTGGGAGAAACGGTACCACTACATCAGAACACGGATTGATAGTGTATCCAGAAAAGTTTATTGTAAATACTCTTGGTATCTTTTGGCGAGTTTTCTACCACGCATCTTCAGAACCATCAAAGTGTTTGTGTGTTCAGTATTATTATTCTTTTTTACCAGTTTTAGGACAAAAAAACCATGATACAAAAACCACCACGACGAGAATGAACCACAATATTAATCTTGGTAACTACTAATTTGTCCGCCTCTAGAGTATAAACTGGCTGTTAATCTTCACCATCACTCTTAAGGCTCCTTCCCCGACCGTCTATGATGCCAGGGACTGTAGTAAAAAAAAAAAATCCTATAAATAATAAAACCATCTGGCGGGTTTTTTCTTCTATCAACTTAAGTGTGCATTAGTACCTTGATAAACACTAACGCTTCTTACAGTATCTCAATAAATGGATGATTTGACTGTTTCACTGCACCGCCTCTCGTGTTTCTGCGATAACCTTTAAGATATCAGGTACTCTTAATAAGTATCAATAAGAATGATAACCCCACTTTGTATCTTATATGTCTGCGATAACCAATGCAATAATAACTCGCGTGTCTAAGATAACTAGATATACATCAACAAGCACTATCCAGATTAACTTTAGCCCACGCTGAGGCTCTCTAATGTAGATGTAGATAGGATAAACGGTAAGGAGAGAGGCCTCATCCATCAGCCACACCTCCCACTGGTATAGGCTCCCTCGTGCGCCCTGGATGGTGGGTTTGACGGGACTCGTTTTTCATGGGCTCTTAGCGACCACGTCTCGTTTACCACCAAGTTTCTTCCTCCCATTTAACGCGGGGCAGGAGTGTACATCATTCTGTCAGGTGATGCCGGGCAGGTGTTTGTGTTTTATGAATATCTTAATCTGAGGCAGGAGGGGAAAATATGTTATTGAGAGGAATTGCCGGGAGGAAAATGTTATTGAGAGGAATTGATGGGAAGAATCTGTTATTTAGAGGAATTGACGGGAGGAAAATGTTATTGATAGGAATTGACGGGAGGATATTATGTTATTGAGAGGAATTGAAAGAAGGAAAATATGTTATTGAGAGAAATTGACGGGAGGAAATTGTTATTGAGAGTACAGGAGGAAAAGTATGTTAGGGAGGAGGGGAAAATAATATACCACTTGGAGAAAGGAAAATAAAAAATTTCATTGACGAATAATGTGCCTTTGAAAATTAATAGAAGAGAAAACATCTATTTGTGGGATTTTGTTAACTTTACTTGTGAGGGGATTTTGATCAGTGGGATTCTGTCGATTTTATCATTCCGGATGTGGGATTTTTTCCAATGCGAATTGACCTTGAGTGTTTTTTTTTTTTTTTTTGCCCATGGATGGAATTTTTTCCAGTGGGATTTATCTCAAGTGCTATTCGATGATTGGGATTTTGTTCACTGGTTAAATAGGTGATGGGATTTTTTTTTTTTTGCGAGATTTACCGATGCGATTTTGTTGTTTTTACTATACAATGGAATTTAATATTGTAATTTTCTCCATTTCACTTTATTAGTGAGAGTTTTTCTTGTGTTCTGTCCAAGTGCCTTTGTATTATGAGTGAGGCGGAGGAGAGGCCATTAGGTACCTTGTGATGTGAATTTAAATGGTAAGAAAAGTGCAGACGAGCGCTCAGCCAAATTAATTCTTTGCTATTAGAGACCTGTAATTATTAACCCCCTCGAGGACCATGGCTTTATTTCATGAGGACGATGGCTTAACTCCTTGAGGACGATGGCTTAACTCCTTGAGGACGATGGCTTAACTCCTTGAGGACGACGGCTTAAATTCTTACCATAATCAAAAAGTATCCTTACAATTTTATGTCAAACAATATGAAACAAGGGACGAAGTATTTTGACAAGCCTACTGAGCCAACACGAGTCGCAGTGTTCATTTTGGAATTCTTCGGACAGCCTCCCCCCCCCCCCCCCCGTAAGGATGTGACATAATTCCCACAACTCTGTAGATAAAAAGACAGCACCCCTCTCCCCGTCACCCCAACACCCTCGTCACCCCAACACCCTCGTCACCCCAGCACCCTCGTCACCCCAACACCCTCGTCACCCTAGCACTCTTGTCACCCCTACAAACCCGTCACCCCTACATCCCCATCACCCCCACATCCCCATCACCCCCACACCCTCGTCACCCCATTAGATAGAGATGCCACCCCCCCACATCCCCGTCACCCTCACATCCCAGTCACGCCCACATCCCCATCACCCCCACATCCCCGTCACCCCCACATCCCCGTCACCCCCACACCTCCATCACCCCTACATCCCCGTCACCCCCACACCTCCATCACCCCCACACCTCCATCACCCCCACATCCCCGTCAACCCCCACATCCCCGTCACCCCCACATCCCCGTCACCCCCACATCCCCGTCACCCCCACATCCCCGTCACCCCCACACCTCCATCACCCCCACACCTCCATCACCCCCACATCCCCGTCACCCCCACATACCCGTCACCCCCACACCTCCATCACCCCCACACTTCCATCACCCCCACATCCCCGTCACCCCCACATCCCCGTCACCCCCACATCCCCGTCACCCCCACACCTCCATCACCCCTACACCAGACCCCACACTTGAATTCTTCTCGTATTTCTCTCTTAATTTAAGATTGGCATGAGTTTTATACAGCCATAAATGTTTGTTATGTGTTTTTAATGTACATAGTAAACACCCTTACCTTTTGTACACGGTTCGAGTCCCTTATCTCAAAGCTGCACCTTTATCTCTAATTCATGTAAGAGACTAGAGAGACTTGCTCGTTTGTTTACATAGCGTGAAATGATGCTTCTAAATGCCCTTGACTTACCTTGTCTTGAGATCCTGTAGATGAAAATTATAAATATTCAATGTTTGTGTGACGAGATGAATAGACTGTACTTGGGTTATAAAGCGGCGTTCATTTCAGAAGGTTTTGGTGTTTATGGAGTAAAATCGCCATACCTTGTAAAAATTTTGGCTTTTGGGTTTACTTATAAAATTTCTTTCTCAAGTTAGGTGAGGTTACATTGCTTATATTGCAGTTACAGTGTGTTACTTAAATCCAATACCTATTGTTTTGACCCGTTGATTACGATGAGTTAACGCCCTGAGTACAATGTCATAGTACTCAAAGAATAATAGATCATCGTACTCATAGAGTGTAGATGTTATACTCGAGGGATTAAATAAATTATGATCAATGGGTTGAATCATTGTACTCATTCTGTGGGCTAATTCTTTGTACTCGTGGTGTTAGAATCGTACTCAAGGGGTTCAATAAGGTCAGTATCTACATAGGACGACAATTTGTTTTAATTAAGATAGACAAATTTCCACCACTAGAGTTAAAGATACAGACGTAATTTTCTTAAGGGATCACTTGAAGATTAGGCACCCAAGCTAACCTAACCTAACCTAACTTAACTTAACTTAACATAACTTAACCTAGCCTAACCTAACTTAACCTAACCCCCCCCCCCCCCCCAGGTAGCGTTAGTGTGTTTAATCATCAGGTGAAATAAACTGGGTGTCTAATCTTCAGGTGATCCCTTCAAAGTGAGGAGATTTCTTTGAGTGTAGATTGAAATGTGGATGAAGAAGATTGTGTGGGTGTGTGTGTGTGTGACTGAAGGAGTGTGTGGATGTGGATATTAGTGAGGAAGTTGTGTGGATGTGGAGGAGTGTTGGTGTGGATGAGAGCGAGGGAGTGTAGACGTGGATTAAGTGAGGGAATGTGGGTGTGGGTGTAAGTGAGGGTGTATGTAGGTGAATGTAAGCAAATGAGAGAGTGAGAGAGAGAGAGAGAGAGAGAGAGAGAGACTGGTGCAAGTTATACATCTGGCTGTGTTGGCTCATTATAGGGTCACGGAAGCTTACCTGTGATTCTAAGGAGCCATTGTAACAACGGGCATTAATTAACCCTATAATTAACACAGAGACTCAGGTGACGGAAATAATGACAGATGGAAATAGAGACGAAGATGGAAATAGACAGAGGAGGGAAGTGCTAGTAGAGGTGGAATGCAGGAAGAAGAGTAGGAGGAGGAGTTGGATGAGAGAGAGGGTGGAAGAGGAGGAAGAGTTCGAGTCGTAAGAGGAAGGTGGACATGGGGAAGGCAAGAATGGTCAAGAATCACTACAGTTGGTCAATCAGTAGCCTACCCTTACCTCCATCACACCACCCCATCAAACCACCCCACCCCATCCCATCACCCCACCCCATCACCCCACCACTCCACCCCACCCCATCACCCCACCCCATCACACCACCCCATCACCCCCACCCCATCACTCGTCCCATCAGTCCCACCCTTGGCTTGAAAAATAGGTCCCTGTTGCTGCCTTTGTGGAGTGACTCGCGCGACAAATTTGTATTGCACTTCGTATTTATCTTGTCCTCGAAGGTGAAGGTCACGTAGAGAATGGAGGCACACAGGTTTCGTGGATCAGTGTCTCTCTCTCTCTCTCTCTCTGCCATAGCAATTACGAAAAAATGACCCCCTTAATTAACCACCAAACTCCTAACGCCATACTCTACTGACGACACATTTAAGAAGTCCAATCACTTTTTTTTTATAATGTATATATATATATCCTCTCACATAGGTAAAACAATTTTGTCTGATCAAGGTAGTGATTCTTAAGGAGTTAATGTATATAGACGCTGATGATGCTTCGTTTTACGGGCTTAAGAGATTCTAGTACACACTCCCCCTTCCGCCCTCCCCCGACCTCCAATCGGTTGTTATCTACGCGTTAGAGTTACCTACTTAGCGGGTGTGACTCAGCGCCAGGGTTTATAATCGTTGTTCTTATCTCCCTTAATGGGTGGAAAAACTTTATAATATCCTGTTATAAAATTCACCAAAACATATTTTTAATCGTGTAATAAAAGTACTGCAAAAAAAACATCCTGCAATAGAAATACTAAACATGAATTATCTTGCAAATAAAAAAGTAAAACAAGAGGAGAAATTTTGTAACATTAATACTAGTAAAAAACAGCACTGCATTTTTTTTAAATAATATCCTGTGTTAAAGATATTGAAACGGTACACAGCTGACCTTGCCCACTGCTGACGCGGCCCACAGCTGACCTTGCCCACAGTTGACCTTGCCCACAGTTGACCTTGCCCACAGTTGACCTTGCCCACAGTTGACCTTGCCCACAGCTGACCTAGCCCACAGTTTACCTTCCCCACAGCTGACCTTCCCCACAGCTAACACTGCCTGCAGCTGACCTAGCCCACAGTTTACCTTCCCCACAGCTAACACGGCCTGCAGCTGACCTTGCCCACAGTTTTTGTACTCAAGGGGTTATTATTGGATTCAAATGTTTAATTCATTGTATTCAAGGGAGATGTTATTGTACTCAGGGTTTATTGGACTCAAGAGGTTGTTTTTGTCCTCTAAGGGGTTGTTTTTGTCCTCTAAGGGGTTGGTTTTGTACTCTACTGGGTTGTTTTTGTACTCAAGTTGGCCATCCTCCTAGAGCAGTGGTTCTCAACCTTGTTTGCCCCATAAACCCTTTTCACCATATGTCAGAATGTCATTCCCCCCTCCTTTCCAAGATTGTCTGCCTCAAAAAGTGCATTCCAAATGATATGCATATAAGACTGAAAATCCTTTATTTTTTCCATATTAGTATCAGTTCCCCCCCCCCCCCCTGAAAACCTGAGGGGGAAATTCCCCCCTGGTTGAGAACCCCTGTCCTAAAGTATAGAATCCTTGTACAGGTTTAACTCTCTCCGTCGAAATGTATTCCCTGTATCCTGCTGATCATCATCTATTGAAGGACGACCCTAGGACGACCCTTCAAAGCAAGGCAGCGCTTTATGTTGTCCTCCCAGTCTCCATCCCCAACCCATCAAGCTAAACCCTCCGTCCATCAAAGCTTCGTGGTCCTCCTCGCCTCGTGTCTCCATCTAGGACGTGTAAGCTGCCCTGAGTATTAAGGTGAAAAGCAGACAAGACCCTTTAAGCACCTTAATGTATGGCTGGATGGATGATGCATGGAGCTGAGAATACATATTTCAATTCGATATTTTTAGTTAATGGCTTTAACCCATACCAACTTTAACCTGACCATTCGCAGTATATCCTAACCTCATGTATATTTATTGGATATCCTTTGTGCCCCGTAAAGTTGACCTCACCGCCTTGTAAATGTGTATCCGTGTTTCCTAAGCTTCTCGCAACTCTGTCATAACATGGTCTTAATTAGTTGCTGTACCTGGAAGAGAATAATGATCAGGTTCATTAGATGTGTTTACAAGTCTCTTCAGGTAATCTTGGTCTTGTGTGTGTGTGTGTAGGGAGGAACCAAGCCATCGGAGGGAGGTGAAAATATTCCTTTAGTTGCGTGTATAAAAGATTTTCTACCATAACTTATTTTCTGTATCTCTGTGGAGTAAACTAGTGTTTTCCTCGCTAGTAAGGTCGCTGTGGTGGGAAACCTTAACAAGTCATGATTCATTGCCTCGTATAATTTTTAACCAGTGTCATGTCAACTTCAGGTGTGTTGGGAGGTATGAGTGTCTCTTTAACACGTTTATTTTGTTTTCATGTTTATTTTTTACATGTATAATTTCATGAGTTGAGAGGTGACGTAGCACTCCTTTTTTTATGAACGTATTATTTGCACACACACACACCTTCAAATTTACAAACAAGCAAGAACCTCCAGAAAACAGGATCATGCAAACTCCGAACCTCTGACGTAACTCCTTAACAGGTGTGTGTGTGTTCCAATAAGGTGTGACTCACTTAGCGCGCTCATCCGAAAGAGGCGATGACGGCCCTCTGCTGCCAGGAGTTTCTTACACCTGGTTTAACACTGTGCTGAGGCTCCGGCTACCTGCTGCTTTGATCCTTAGTGGGATACCAACCAGTAGTGCCACATTCCCAGTAGTGCCACATTCCCAGTAGTGCCACATTCCCAGTAGTGCCACATTCCCAGAAATGTCACATTCCCAGTAGTGCCACATTCCCAGTAGTGTCACATTCCCAGTAGTGCCACATTTTCAATAGTGCCACATTCCCAGTAGTGACATATTCCCAGTATTACCACATTCCCAGTATTACCACATTCCCAGTATTACCGCATTCCCAGTAGTGCCACATTCCAAGTAATGCCATATTTCTAGTATTACCACATTCCCAGTATTACCACATTCCCACTAGTGCCACATTCCCAGTATTACCACATTCCCAGTAGTGCCACATTCCCAGTAGTGTCACATTCCCAGTAGTGTCACATTCCCAGTAGTGCTACATTTTCAATAGTGCCACATTCCCAGTAGTGCCATATTTCTAGTATTACCACATTCCCAGTATTACCACATTCCCACTAGTGCCACATTCCCAGTAGGGCCACATTCCCAATAGTGCCGCATTCCCAATAGTGCCGCATTCCCGGTAGTGACATATTTCCAATAGTGGCGCATTCCCAGTATTACCACATTCCCAGTATTACCACATTCCCAATAGTATCTCTCTCTCTCTCCCCCTCTCTTCTCTCTTGCTCGCTCGTTGGCATTTCAACCTCAATTTTCAACACTTAAATCAATATCAACATTCCTGAGGCCATATTGATTCCCAGATATTATATAGTTAACAACACTTAGCCACTGATTTTGAGCTGTGGTTAATATTCACCTCATTTGACTGTGTGTGTGTGAGAGAGAGAGAGAGACAGACAGATGAACACTGACACCCAACCACCTCTCTGACAGTCAGAAAAAGTAATATGATACCACGCTGCAATAAGACAGAGAGTCAAACACTCAGTTACCTGTCAGTCATGATTAAAAGCCCTTCATGTTCAACTGAAACACTTGGTCAGCAACGCTTACGTATCACCAGCGCTTGATATCTGATCCTTAACTGAGCGGGATGTACCGTTCCTTACCTGTAACTTAACAGGATTTATCGTTCCTGATCTCTAATGGAACAAGGTATATTGTTTCTGACCGCTGGTATAAGACGGTTTAACATTGCAGGTTAATTTTAGACCATCTATCTGTAGCACTGGCCATTATCAAGTGGTCGTTTTGTAGGCATTAAAGTTGTAACTCCTTATACACATAATGATATTAAGACACATACAGTACAAGTAATGTTTAGGTACAAGTACAGGTACAGTTCTTAGTCATAATACTACAGCATCCAATTGTTGTGTTTATTCTGGATACGTAGGAGTGCGGTGGTCGAGTGGATATAACGCTCGCCTTCAATCCTGAACTTCTCTGGTTCAAATCCTAGGGAATCCCTAATCCACCTAGCTGTAGATGGGTACCTGACTTTATAGTTGGGGAATTAAAGGTGGTCGAGTACAGTGCTAGACACGTTGCCTTCTTTTAGGCTTCGTATATTTTGTGTTATATTTGCGTTGTCCCTAAGAGTCAGTCATGCCTATAGGATTTATTTTCATTTCCAATTTTGAGACGATAGATGAATAACTATCCAAATGACGAGTTAGAGTAGACAGTTGTTAATGAGGAAAGAGTATGTGTGTGTGTGTGTGTGTGTGTGTCTTACACAGGCACCCCGGGGGTCAGCTGCTGGTATCAGAGGGTCATCGCGGGGAGGCTAAAAGAAGCTCATTAACAGGAGTTAACTCTGGCTCAGGATCTAAATGGAATCAGAGACTGTGTTGGCTGTCTGTGGCACGAGGCATTACTTTAATAAGGTCTTCGCATCCTTAGTTTAAAAAGGCTCCCGCGTCCTTAGTCTCACACTGAAGCTTCTTGCCACGACACAGTATGAGGCTCAGGATAGAGGATCGAGTAGCCTCCGTCTTTGGGATGTATATAATTTTCCATAAATAATAAATGTGAAAATTAGACAACTCCTTCAGATGTTACAGATAAACCCGACGCCTTGAAAGATATTAATATCAATAGCTGAAACAATGGTGAATATTTCATTTACTTTGATATGTTCTACATTTCCGAACTTACGACTATTCACAAAAATGTATTCAACATTTCATAAAATCATTTCCTGAAGATATATTCTATATTGACTGCATTAGGGCTTTCACCACGACATGTTCACCTCCTAACCTGATATTTCCTGACGGATTTATTCTTCACGGTAACGCTGGAAGGAAAGGCAGTATAAATCTGGACTATCGGTCGATTCTTAAGTTCAAAGTTCAGTCCGTTTCCTAACACAACCATACCTGGCTATTCTCAAGGTGATCTGTCAACAAACGTCTCGGTCATATCCAGGTACAATTAATGTCGTGTATGGGGCAAAATTTACGAAACACTATTTTTGTTGTTTATTTAAAGGAACTCGTCTGTTCAAGTAAATTTTTGCATGTCATTTATACAAGCTGGGCAGGTGTTGGCCTTCAGACTTGCAGCTCTCTCTCTCTCTCTCTCTCTCTCTCTCTCTCTCTCTCTCTCTCTCTCTCTCTCTCTCAGCACGGTTTGATTTGGTTTAATTATTTCTCCTGGTTTCTTTATGCATCCTAACATATTATTTCTTATTTTCTTCATTACTTTTCTTGATCCTTGTCCTTTAGATGTTTATTAATATTATTATTATTTTTTATTATTATTATTATTATTATTATTTTTATTTTTATTTTTATTATTATTATTATTATTATTATTATTATTATTATTATTTTGTTTATATTATTTTTTTTTTCGTTGTCTTATTCGTTTAAAAAGATGGAGGTGTAAGTCATTTCGTTATTGTTTTGTGTGGTTGTTGCTTTCGTTGTTGTATTTTATTGCATTGTTTTAGTATTTCCTTGTTTATTTTTGTATGCTTGTCATCAACCTCTCCGTCGTCGTTCAAAAGAGGGATGAGTACAGAGGGCTGCCATTGAGTACGACCTTCCACCAACAATCTCCTTCCTTCCTTCCTTTCTTTTTATTTCCTTCTTTCTCCTCAGATGCAGCAACGCCCCCCTCCCCCCTTCTCTCACCCCCACCCTCACTCAACTGCCCATATACGTCTTCCTCGAGCACCTCTTTTCTTGCAGAGGGAATCGGCCAGAGAGAGATTGGAAACCCTCTTTTGAATGGGGGAAGAATTAGATCCGCCACCCATTCTACGTCTTAGTTACCTTCACAACCCCCCCCCCCCTTCCACCTCCCCCCAGTCATTCTTTTCCCTCCACAAAACCTTCCTCGCCTCCACAAAAACACCCCCTCCCCACAAAAACACCCCCCACAAGTCCTTCCTCCCCCCACAAATCCTTCCTCCCCCCACAAGTCCTCCCTCCCCCCACAAACCCTTCCTCCTACTCCCCCCTCCCTTCCCCCACCCCTTCCTTCCTCATCCCTTCCTACCTCCCCCTCCCTCCTCCCCCCCTCCTGCATAACAGAGACAGGGTAATTTCGAAACCTTTAGATCAGTAGTGATTGAATTCTCCCCCTCCACCCCTCCTTCTCCCCCCTCCTCGCCCCCTCTTCCTCACTTAACTAGCACCACCATCGTTCAGCCCAAATCAGGCGAGAGCGTTTGCCGTCTCAGTTCCTCAGCCACTTAAGTTGTCGTGGGTGATTGGAAAGGTGATTCTCGGATGTAACCTGGTGATCAAGTCCACGTCTCAAACTGACTCGTGATGTGCCGGTTAGGGATGTGATGTGAGGTGATGTGATGTAACTTTTCCTTCTTGGGGAGTAAAGAGAAGAATATTTTTTGGTAATTTTTTCAGATATAATCGTCCATGTGAGTATATCTACGTCTTTTTGAAGTGAATGAAACTAAATGAAAATTAATGGATTACGAAAAAAAAATCAGAGTTCAAATCTTAGTAGTAGAAGGAAAATACGAGGTAAGATTTATTTTATCAACACTCATCACCCAACGTTAGCATTACCTAGGAGTCTGCACATTGTTTGTCCAGTCGTTTCATCAAGTACTAGGCCAAGCTTAGATGGGTATTAAACGTTATTGTCTCCCTTGTTTTTTGTTATTTATTTTGGTTATTGTTTTCGCTTCTTTATACTTTTTAACACATTTTTCAACCATTTTTTTTTTACTTTTTACACATACTTTTTATACTATCTCTTTTATACTTTTTACACAAGCTTTTTTTTATTTTTGCTACTTTTTATATGCTTTTTTTTACTCATTGTTCTATACTCTATGTACATTTTTCTCTCCTATTTACGCTTTTTTATATTATTTACGCATTTTTTTGTATTTTTCTTTGTTATCGTTTTTCCATCTACCTGTACACACCTGCACGTGACCTGGTGTAACACATCGCATTCAGCACCTGATGACTGGCCCGCTGGGAAGGTAAGTCTTACCTTTGGGGGAAATTCTCCTGATGAGTTTCGATTTTTTCTCACCTCACATCTCCATTTCTCATCTCTCCCTTTCTCACCTCTCCGTTTCTCACCTCTCTTTTTTGTTCTCACGTCTACCCCTCTCATCCCTGCCACTTTCACCTCTACCTCTCTCACCTCGCCCTATTACCAACACTCTCTGCTGCACCTCCATTTCGTCGCCATGGCCAAAGAAAACAAGAAGTTGATTGGTTGGTATCTATAAAAAAAAAGGGGGGATAAATGAAAGCTCCGTGCTGATTGGTTAATTTGAGATCAGTGTTAATTGGTGGGTTTACGTCCAGAAGGTTAGCGTTTAATGCAAGGTCAGCGTTGATTGGTTGATGTAATAACGGTTTTGATTGGTTAATTCCTGGTAGATAAGACATTCAGTATCTAACATCCCTGCATCTTCCACCAATTAAAACTCTCGTAAAAATAAGCAATTAAACTGTTAAAATTACCCATTTGAAACTCAGGTTAATTTCACCATGGATTGCGTTGTTCTGAGGTTAAGGATTGAAGGTAGGAGATTCGTGTTAAATTCAGCTTGAATTCGTTGTT